>JANAVB010027397.1:6145284-6206613 GCA_029216955.1 Iris pallida
CATTTCTCAAAGCTTGATTCGTCCCACACGAACAGCTTCCAGGAACCAGTAAGTTCGACGGAGAACTTTGGAATACTCTGCTCTTCTGACTCCTCGGATGGTGCACGAACTCCTGCATTAAGTGGCACTGGTACATTGCTTCTCTCAAACTCTGTGGAATTCGTAAGAAATTGTGTTAAGAAACACTTATGTCCTTCTGTGTTCTAAGAGAGAGAGAGAGAGCAGAGAAGCTTTTATAGCCCCGCTCTGTAACTACCCAGTTAGCAACATGTTCGGGATGTGGGAAAAAACTGTCCCGAACATGCTGTAACTGCTCAATCGTGCACATACACGATCTGAGTTGAATGGCGCACAGCGCGCGCAAGCTGCGCCACCTCCGCCATTCGCGCACATAACTACCATGCAACCTGCGCAACGCGTCCAGCGCAACGTGCGCACTGCGCGCACCTGCGCACCGTGCGACCAGTGCAACGCGCGCACTAGCGCCACATGCACAACCTGCGCACCGCGCGTACCCTGCGCCAACTGCTGCGCAAACTGCAGCACCATCTGGCTGGCGACGATGCTGTCGTGCTAAGTGCAAAGTGTGCCAACAAAATGCCACATTATGTCTCATGAGCCCGAGTCCGAGTCGCTGAGCCCCTATGGGGCTTAGCTCAATTGAAAATTAATTCCCAAGAGCAAAAAGCATGAATGATTCATTGTTGATTTGGCCCTTTTTTCCACTAGAAAAACACCCCCACTTGGCACACCCATGTGCACCTCCACACCACTTATGCATCTCTAAACGAGCATAGCTTATATATAGAGACACATTTCTTTTTTGTCCTAGCTGATGTGGGACTAAAATTTCCAATGCAAAGGCCAAAATCCCAACACAACCCACCCACCCAAGGATTTACTTTCCCACGGCAAGGATTCACTTTATATTCTAAAATTTCCTTCGCCATTCCAAAAACCTTATTAAAGTAAAATGGATAGAAATATAGGCAATTTTTCAAAGAAAAGGAAATAGCAAGAAATTGATTTCCTTTCCTTTCCTTTCCATCCGTGAACCAAATTAGGCCTTAATAGAACATAGAGATGGTTAGTGTTATAAGTTTCTATAGAAAAATATAACTATAGAAATAGTCAGTATAATTAATTTTAAAGTAGGTATAGCTTCTGTAATAAATATAAAATATTGAAATAGTTAACACAATTTGTCCATCTAGAAGAGACACCTATTATAACTAAAGAGCTTTGCTATGCCTACAACTAAATGTATACTACTTCCTTACAACCGCCACGTGTCGAACTTCGATTGGAGGAGGGGGGAAAGTGGTGGGGTCGGATGGAATCCATGTAGCAGAGGGAGTGAGAGTGGAGGTGGGACCCTTGTGTAAGAGGTAGAAGAGAGTGGAAGAGAGAGGTTATAAGAATGTAAATGTTGTAAGAATTTGGTAGTAGACTTAGCATTTTTCTATAACTAAATGACCTAAGTTCTTTCCGATTAGTACAGCAAGATAAGGAATCACACATTGTTTGCTTTTATGCAACTACACATGAGAAAACTATGATTGCAGTAGCACAATATAAAGTAATTCAATAATGCAGAAGAGGATCCCTGCTATAGACAGTAAAAATAACATGTGACCTTAAACTGTTTGAGCTCATGGCCTTCACTTTGTGATATGGAGCTCATTCAGTTCCTGACAATGACTTTGAGCTACAGAAGAAGACCATGGTGGTACTATGACTCAATAAATTTTTGGAAGATGCTGTTACATGACACATCAGATTGGACACCAAACTAAAAGATGATATGCACACATTTCTCATGCAGACACTCATCTCCACCAGAAGGAAAGGGTTGTCCTCACTAGGAAATCTTTCTCAAGTCACATGGAAACAATGCTTGATTTCTGATGCTTGGTCCTGGTCCTGGAATACCTTCTGGCCAGCCCAACCACCACTTTTTTTTTTTTTTTTTTTGCACAGTAAGGTCACGTTTGGGAATCAGAACATTGAAAAAGAGAAGTCCTTTTTTTTCTTCTTCTATGTTTGAAAAAGAAAACTGATTATCAAATAAAAGAAAAGGAGGATAAATGTTCCCCTCACCTACCCAATTATTCACTTTTTGCACTAATGATTCACTTTACCTACAACTTTTTAAAGGAAAGAAAATACTAAGGAATCGATTTCTTTCCTTTCATATTCCGTGAACCAAACGAAGCAATATGTTAGGTACACAAATTTTTAAATTTTCGTATAAATTTAGGATGAGAAAGCTATTCCATATTTTGTTTAGGTTATGATATTTCCAGATAAATCTACGATGGGAAAGTTATTACCATATTTGATTTAGATGATGAAAATTTATTCTTCGAAATCGAAAATACTGTATAAATATTTACCCACAAAACATGACATTAGAAGCCCTCCTTCTTCAGACAATAGTGGTTAGTGAAACCCTTCGAGCTTTCATTGGACCCTTGCTTGATCTTGTCGCTGTCGATTTATTTATATTCAAAGGACTAATAGAATCCTGACAGTCCTTTAACATAAAATTCTTTGTCATAGAACTGCCAAATATCCATGTAACAGAGAATTTCTATCTTAGGACTGCATGTCAGTCCTCTGTCGTCCACAATGCAATTGTGTTTAATTTTGAGCTTGGAAATTCTAATTTTGAGTTCTAAACTTTAAAAGCGATCGTTATAAAATCATTAACCTACAGTATAATAAGTAATGTTAAAAAACACACGAAAATTATATGGAATCTAAAATTTCAAAAAACCTAAAATGGGAAGAGAAAAAAATGTTCAAAAATAAAGAAGAAGAAGAGAAATAGAAAGATTATCTTGATTGAGAAGTATTCTAGGAAAGTGGAAGAAGGAAAAAATGAAATGTTAGAGGGGAGAGAGAGAGAAAGATAGAGGAAAATATGTTGTTCCTAGGGCTGCAAATGAGCCAAGCCGTTCGCGAGCTGCTCGAAACTCGGCTCGATAAAAGCTCGTTTGAGCTCAGTTCGTTTAGTAAACAACCTGAGCTCAAGCTTCATTTTCGAGCTCGTTTAATAAACGAGCCAAGCTCAAGCTTAGAAGTACTCGGCTCGTTTGTGCTCGCAAGCTGGCTCGTTTATGAGCTTGTGAGCTGGCTCGTTTAGGAGCTCGTTTAGAAGCTCATTTGTTCTTTATTGGATTCTAATTATATATATATTTGTGTGCATTATATATTTATATGTCCTTAATAATTGATATTAAGGAACTTCTTTGATTAATTTTTTATAAATAAATTGTTAATATTACAGGTACACGAATTCAAACATAACTAAATTAAAATCGAGCTCGTTAAGCTTGAAATAAAGTTGAGTGAGCTTGAAATCAAGCTTAACGAGCTTGATTTTGTGCTTATCAAGCTTGTTTATTAAGCTTGAATCAAGCTTGCTTATCAAGCCAAGCTCGAGCTCAAACCAAGCCAAGCTCAAGCTAAATATAAGCAAGCTTGAGCCAAGCTCAAGCTCTAAAATAAAAAAATTATTAAGCTCAAGCTCGAGCTTGAGCTCGATTAATTCTAGTCAAGCCAAGTTTAAGCTTACAAAAGCTTGGCTCGGCTTGGCTCGTTTCAGCCCCAGTTGTTCCCATGGCTAGTCCCAAACTAACAAAAGAGTGCGTCTAGACAGGTCGTTCGGAAGCGTACGCTAGCAGAGAGTTGAGATCATCGGTTTATCCGACCAATTACGCTTTTTTTGTGATGCCCGGCAATACACACTTGTGATGTTCGGCAATACGCATGAGACTTTGTGCACGCTACATTGTATGTCTGTTGGGCCCACTATCCCCCAATTCTATCAAATAAATGGAAAAAATAATACGACCCATCCACTGATCTTCAGCCATATAGCCAGGATCTTATACCTCTTTTAGTAACCACAAGAGCCACTCAAGTTCGATATTACGTCTTTTCGGTACCCACAAGACCCACTCGAGTGCGGTATTACGTTTTGGTTTGTTTTTCGGATTTTCTTTCGGCTGTCAAGTGTTTCTCCCCCAAAAAATAAAAAGAAAATTTTTGAGTCGCACCCCACTTAATGTACACATATGAGTGGTGCACCCCACTCGATTCACCATATGCATAAGTAATCCCTCTTATGACGGAAATCGTTAGAAAAAACGATTCGTGTCATTTGTCATATATTTATGACCGAAATACCCTTCTGTTTATTTCCTAACGGTCCACAATCCACCCTCTTTATAATCCTCACCTACTCTTTCTTCTAAAACAAACCCCGTCCCTCTTTTTCTCCTCAGACCTTCATTCTGCCCTAAAACCCAAATCTGACCACTCGAAGCTCCGCTCCCATGACCGACCACTCGAAGAACTTCAAGGTTTGCACTCTCTCTTCCTCTCTTTCCTCCTTTCTCTCAACTAGTGTGAACAATCTGTTTTTGGCTCCACCATTTTTAGGTTTTACATCAAATTTTTGGTTTTTGTAGGAAAAATGTCAAATATGCTCGAAGCACACTCACCTTGCAGATGAGTGTTCGTTCTTGAGCTCACCTTGCAAAGTAGACATTACAAATAAGTATACTATACAAAGTGAAGTATAACCAGGTTGTCTATGTCTACCAGGTGGGCCAACTTCGTACGCTGGCTGCAAAGTAGATATTACAAATAAGTATACTATACAAAGTGAAGTATAACCAAAAGTGTAATACAAAGTAGTGATTGTTTACTGGATCCCATAAGGATTGGTCTGGCAATGGAACAATCTTCCCAGCATAAGCCCTCTTATAGGTAGTGGCATGATAGTAGGGACTTGTGTACCTGTACATATTAAACAAGGAATTAGCACAATAAAGATATTAGCTTAAAAAGTCTGCTTCTATACTCACATAGTCCATGTGGGCCTGCTAGGTAACAATGCAGCTACAGCATGGACACATGGGATCCCTGTTAAATCCCATACGAAGCAGTCACAAGTCCCAATACGAGTATCAACAGTCCATCTGTCTCGATTGAGAACACATGGGATCCCTGTTAAATCCCAACTGAGTCTCATTTTGTGTACCAAACTCTTTCACAGGCTGTGACCCAAGCTCTTTGTCTTCTTCATTTTCCAACTCCTCCTCAGAACTGTCAGTAGAATACGTTGGTTTGTGTTCTACTTTCTTCATGTTCTTCTTAGAGGGAGTGTCAAACTGTGGTTTGTGTACTACTTTCTTCACACGCTGTCTAGTATCAAACTGTGGTTTGTGTGCTACTTTCTTCATGTTCTTCTTAGAGGGAGTGTCTTGCTCAGTAGGAACTACCACATCTTCTAAGTAAATGTGTAGCTCTCCATTATGATCAGGCATTTGTTTAATGAACATGTCCAACAATCCACCATCATTCAACAACTCTACTGTTTTCCCATCTTTTAGATTATCAATCCAATAATACTTAAATGTGGCCTCTAGATGGTTACTCTTCACTACATAGGGAATATCCAACAAGCTTATTAGGTCAGGGTCGACTTCATTCACAACTGAAGTATCCTTCATATGGAATCTGACCATATAATTCCTGTAAAATTAAACTTTCAATAATAGAGCATATAAATTCACTAACAGTGCATACAATCAGCACAAAAAAATGTTTGTTCACTAACAGACTTCATACATTCACTAACAAAGCATATAAATTCACTAATAGCTTTCTATGTTTTACCCAAATGCACTAACAGAACAAAATGGAAACAAACCCTAAGTGTTCGAAAAATGTAATACCCAATTCACTAACATTCACTAACAGAACAAAATGAAAACAAACCCAAATTCACTAACATTCACTAACAAAGCTTTCTATGTTCTAGCCAAATTCACTAACAGCACAACAATTTCTACCCAATTTCAAATAATTTCATCAAAATATAATGGAATCAGTGTTCGAGAAACCCTAAATCATACTATTTTAAATGAAAATAAACCCTAAGTTTCTACTCAATTCTAAGAAATTCGAACCCAAATTCCATAACATTTGCAACATACAATATAAACCATAAACTACGAATCAATACCCTTTTCGACACGCAGCCATGGAAGCTCTTCTTCCTTTCTTTCAGTCTTCAAGATCCTGCATAAAGTTAAAAAGATCATAACTAATCTTTCCTATTGGTTCCAAAAAAATGTTAACAAAAAACAAACTGCTGTCATGTTCTTACCTCTCTGTCTCCACGAAGCTTTGGAGAGGGAGGCTGGAACGAGAGAAACAGGAGGGGTCAAGACGAGAGGGGGAGAGGGGAAGTTCGTCGAGAAGGGAGGAAGGAAGATGAAGCGTCTGGAAGAAGAAGAGAGAGGGGTTTGGCGCGGAGTCAAAGGACATTAACTCATAAAGGGTATTTCGATCATAAATATATGACAAACGACACAAATCGTTTTTTCTAACGATTTCCGTCATAAGAGGGATTACTTATGCATATGGTGAATCGAGTGGGGTGCACCACTCATATGCGTACATTGAGTGGGTTGCGACTCAAAAATTTTCAAATAAAAATAAAAATTCATAAAACCTTTGGTAGCCCCAAAACCTGTGACGGGGTTTTATAAGACGCACACTTGGGTTCGGAAAACCCCATCATCACCATGAAGCTTGCTCCGAAGGTGATATTTCTGGTGAGGGGCCCCAACGGCTTCGGCCCCTCCCTGCTCGAAGCCCTCCTCCCAAACCCTAATTCTCATCTCTCCAGATCGTAAGCTCCTTCTCCTCCTCTTTCTCCCCCATTCCTCAAAACTACAGCTTTCGTTGAAACCCTAACCCTAACTTTTATTTGTTGATTCGTCAGGGAAACCGCTACTGTCGAGCTCTCCTTGGAGAGCTACGGCGTCGCCGACCAGAAAGTTTCGGTTGATCTGGTTCACTTCCTCGATCCCCAGGGGTCGCCTCAGGTGCGTTTACGGGATTGGAGACTCTGTTCAAAATTTGATTTTTTATGTGTTATGGTGCTTGTTTGATTAGTGAGTAGTAGAAAACGGAAGAAAATTGCGTAATTTGTTGTTGAAACTACTTGGAAAGATGAGCAAATGAAATAAGGAAACTTGTTGGTTGGTGTGCTGAGTTGTGAAATTTCCATCTTTGGTACCCTTCTCTAGGCTAAAGCACTATATTTTGCGCATAACGAAACAATTTTTCTATACACCATTAGGGCTGTCAATGGTAACCGATGATTGGATTGTTTTAGAATTATAGGGTTTGTATTTGAAAAGGAAACCCGGAATCCTTAATGAGTAGGGTTTTGGATATGGTGGTGTCATCCGAACTCTAAACCGAATAAGAAATCGAAAAAACCAATTTTATGTACAACAAATGTCAAGTTTATCACGTACATATTGTAGTAAAGTTTGAATGTCCCCCATCAAATGTTAGATGGACAAGACGATAATGTTTCATAAGTCACAAGTATATATGACATGTGAAGACCATCAAATATATGATTTTAAATGAGTTTCAATTGACTTAAATTTAAGTACGTCTGTTAAAAGAACTCTCAAATAGCTTTGTACACAACTACGTAAAATCCGAAACCTGACCCAAACCCGAACCCGAACCCGGAAAGCTTATGAGATTCGGGTTTGGATATTACAAAATTCCAACCTGGACCCGATCCGTCGACAGTCCTTTCCACCATGTGACATTTTCCCAAATTCCGAAGTTACAGTTAACAAGGAATGTGCAAATGAAAGTTAGTATTCTATAGTTTGGTGAAAGTTGTGTTAAACTTCTGTAAATTATGCCATGATCAAATCACAACATATGGGAAACAGTTGCAAAGTTATTGCTGAGGAGGCGTTAACTTTGATAATACAAGACACTATCAATCTTTTGTACTTTTCTGTTTGTGTGGAGGAAAGCATAATTAATTTCTGAAACTTGCTTATTATTTCAGGTGTCAATCTTGCTTATACCAAATTATGCACCTCCTATTTCTGCTTGTGCTGTCAGAGAAGTTCTGTCATTCTGCACTACAGAGGATATTGCTGGTATGCCTGTAATAATAGTTCCATCCATCATGAAAGCTCTAAAGTTCAACCGGGAAAGAACGAATGTATCGTCATCATCTGAACAGGAGGTTACAATATATGGTGCTGAAATAGGTGGCACAACCAGCTTCACCCAGGCCATGGTTACAGGAACTACTGCTATTCCTCCATCAATACGAATGGACAGTGAACCCTTGGCCTGCTTGTTGCCAATGGCGCGTGTCTTGCGTTTGCCCACTGTCCTTCTCATTGCATCTGGTGGCCAGAGTCAAAGATCTACAGATTACGAGCTTCAGGTAGCATTAAGAATTTTACCAGATAATAGAAATCTAGTATTGCTTGGCTCTTCTTTAAGCATGCTTTTTCCCTATATTTTGCTCTGTACTATATATATATATTTTCAAATAACACGGCGTTTCAAGACAAATCACCAAATACAAGAGAACTGATATCATTTTTCTCGTATATCTTAATCTAAACAACTACTTATGGCAATTTAAATGTCACTAACTTTGAGGAATTTCTTCACAAAGTTATTAACTAGGATTTGTGTATTGGTTGGCGACTGAATACAACGCTGTCTCCATCAAGATGTATAGTTAAATTTGACCTTGTTATGTTTCTTGCTTTTACAGTTATATGGATTAAGTTGATGGCATATGGAGGAGTTACTTTTGTCATTTTATGGTGTTTCTAAGTGGCATGCTGTCCCAATTCTTACAATTTCCTTACATCACTCTCATGGTGATAGTTTCAGTTAATCACTTAATTGTTTATTGGAGAAATCAGAAATGAGAAAATTCAGATGGGAACAAGTCCTCCAATCTATTATGCCTCTTATAATGTGCAGGATTCTCTAATGAATGTTCAAAGCCTGCCCATGAAATTTCAGAACATATATAATGCCAAACATTGATTTTAGGAACATGTATGTCATGTTTTTGTTGTTAAGTAAGATTAGTTATAAACATTGTTATTGAGAACTTTCAACAGGATTGGGATTTCAAACAACCAGAGTAAACATCTATTTTACTACAAAATAATAATGAACTTGAATGGTTTTCAAATTTGATAAAGACATGTCTTTTGGCTACGAGTCTGTGCCCAAAATAAGTTTACTTTTAGTCCATCATGTCAAAACTAGTAATAAGAAATGTGTTGTTGAAGTACAAGGGTTTGGTAGTGGGTTTAGAGATGCTAGCAAGTATCTGACGCGGGCATGCCTTAGGAAGAAGATTTGATATGTCATGGGTAATGATGATTGTTTTCTCAAGTATTCGTTCAACTCTTATCAATTTCCTTTTCAATCATTCTAGTGATGAAAGCAAATTGTAATGGAGGATAAGCGTTGCGGGGTGAATGATTGACTGATATTGTACTTGAATTTTTTTTTTAGTGGGGTTTGGAGCATGAAGGCAGTTGTTTTTTCATCCAAAAAGAAGATGTAAGTCTTGGTTTTTTACTTTTTCTTAGAGGAAGTGGTTATGCTGGTCCAGAAAGCCAACAAGTTTAGGTATTAAGGCTATCAGGAAGCAAGTGTACGAGTTATCCTAATATCCTCCAATATAATGGAGCTTCCCAGTATACAAAGGTAAATGTTGAGGGTATTTTGGGATCTTTACTCAAAATTAAATATCCTTTTAAGAAGAATCTTTAAGAGCAAAGTACACAAATTTCAAGTTTTTCAGGGCATGTATTTGAATGCTGTTAATCCTTGTTGTTGGAAGGTTATACTTTCTAGGAGGTGAAAAGCTTTTAGCCTGTTTCCATATAAAATGCCCAGTGCTTGTTGATATGCTGAATAATTAGAGGTCTCCATATTAATCATAAACCTTCCATGTACCAGAAATCTTTTTTTTTTTTTGAAGTTTGCTGTCTTTTACTTTTCTATATGGCAATTTCTTATTGTTTGATTACAAGATCCTACCGTTATTTGGTTTGTGAAAGACATTTACTTTCTTGTATGGACTTTTAAGCGTATTTTTGCCAACTTTATGTGACCTGCCTTAGGCAACCTTGAGAGAAAGATCCCTGATTAGGACGGGGACAAATTAGAGTTAATTGTATCTGTAATTACCACTGGTCGCTGTGTCCAGTAGTGTTTGTCGTTAGAGGCTATGAGTGTATCAGTGCAATAGCATGAGGTAGCGAGTTTCCATTTTTCTAATAGTGAATAGTATTCAGTGAATACATGGGAGTTTCTATATAAAATTTGTCGCTTCCAGTTTATATATGAAGCTTTATACTTGGGTTGAATGAGCATAAGCTGATTATTAAGGTCGGTCACTCTTCCCACAAGCTGACCCTGTAGGATTTTGCGGGTCCCTCCTTTCATTGGATGCTTATTGGTCCCTTTTTATGGAACCTACCACCGACTCGAGATGGAACCCACTTTTTGTCTGTTGTGTAATGTTCTTTTGGGAGAACTTGATCTTTACGCAGGTTAGACATTTCTCATTAACAAGGGCAATTTTTTGGGGTCAGTTTATGGAGCCTTCTAGGCTGGAGAGTTATGTTCCATTGTTGACTCTGTTTTGGCTAAATGTCTGTGTTTTTCAAATAATGTTCAGAAAAAGGTGCATAATTGTCACTTATCCACTTCCTTTTGGAACAATGACTGTCCTGGGTAACCATGAACATTATATATGTTCAACCATATTATATATGTTCAACCATCCAACTTGATAGCAACAATGAAATAACAAAATTACAAGGACTTCCCATAATACTGATTGATCGAAGATGCTATTTTTGGTTATTAATAACTTCTACTTGGGTAATTAAGGAAATTGCAATCAGGATAACTATTTGTTCTTTCTTCTGAGAATAAGGGCAAGTTATAAATCAGGACCTTCCCTTCCTCTACCAAGGGTCTCAGCTATTATTTATCACCTCTCAGAAAGTTAACCTGAGAAAATCCACGTCTCAACATTGAAGATGACGGTTACACAATTTCAAATGATAACTTTACCATTTTAATATTTAGTACACTATTTCCAATGATTATCCAATCAAACCTTGACAGTAACTCTTGTTTCTTCAATTATTAAAATAGTGTACCAGAATCCTAGGAAGATGATGTGATTCAATCAAAAACCAAACACATTCCTGGTAAAGTTCACATATTCCTAAATAATGAGGAGAAACAAAAACTGTGTCATGACTAGCGAGTAGACAAGTCATGTATCTAAGGAGACATTTGATTATCTATGTTGTTCTGGGCGCTAGGCGAAACGACATACCTCCCGCCTCTCCTAGGCGTCGCCCAGGAACCTGCTGGTTTTGTTGTCCTACAATCTTCCAGGGAACCACTGAAGTTGTTTTCACTCTTTTGAGCAACAAATAACTATTATTCAGCAGCAACCGAAGATGAAATCAAGAAAAACTGAAGAAGAAGAAGAAGAAGAAGAAGAAGAAGAAGAAGAAGAAGAAGAAGCCGTACCAGAATAAGAAGAAATCAAGAAAAACAGAAAGTTAAAAAAACCCACAGAACTGAAGAAGAAGAAGAAGAAGAAGAAGAAGAAGAAGAAACAGAAGATATCAATAAAATCAGCAAGTTTTAGCAAAAAAAAACAAAAAAGAAAAACTCAGAAGAAAAACAAGAACAAGAAATAAAATATCAGAGAAGAAGAAGGAGATACTTGGTGATCGTCTCTCTCACCCGACCAGCTGAACTTGAGTTCTTCTTCTTCTCCTGTTTGTTTTGTTTTGTTTTGGTTTTTGTTTCTTTTTGCAAAGCAGCAACAGAACACTGAACCAGAACCCTATTAAGCCAATAAAAAAACTGAAATATGATAATTACATTTATATCTATCAAAAAGTTACTGCCTAAAATTTGTTTGTTTCCCTGGGCTACTCTAGGCGGTCACCTACGTAGGTTGAGGCATTTTTTTCTTCAACCTGCACGCCTAGGCGTCGCCTATGACAACAGAGCTATCCAACGTAAAAAAAAATAAAAATAATATAGGTGCAGGACTTCTTTCTGCTACTTCATCATCATCTTTAAAACCTACAAGGTCAGGATGTTTCTGCTGGCACCAAGTCATTGTTAGGAAAAAAGAAAAGCCAAAAAAAGAAAAAGAAAAAGGGAGAAGCATTGAACAAAATGTTTGCGGCCAACAGCAGTGAACAAAATGTTTCTACCATTACTCACTCTCACACACAATGAACAAACTGTCTGTAGTATATGCCCAGCAAGATTTCCTTTTGAGCTGACTAGGATTAGGCGAAAATGAAAGCAAAAGTACGAGGCTAAATTTAGTAAATCCCTTGTCAAATTTGCTACACCTTTAAAGCAGAGATTGCAAATGTAAAAGATGCTGAGGATTTATTTTTCCTCGTCCAGGCAATGGAAAAGGTTGGACAGTTCTTGGCTGATGGCGTTGGTCTGAGCTTCTCCAAAGAACGAATCCAGCACAAACAGGTTGAAAGATCAAGAGGCCCTCAAGAGCCATGGCGTGCACTGTATTTGTGATACACCTGGCGCTGCCGAAAAGCACAGATGTTAAAAATTCAGTCTGCAGTCTGCATAGTGCCTAAGAGATGGCAGGAATCTCAGGTTTTGTATGAAGAACAAATTAAGCCAATAGACTGACTGCTGAGAACATTTTTTCTGTTGGATAAATTCTTATGCATCTAGCAGAAGTGTCATCTGTGGCAAATTGTTTTCTTTCCCATTTCTCTTTGCTCAAATGTATTGGAAACAAATTGCTCGCTGTTGCTAAGCTTTACTAGACGAAACATTCTTGCTCCGAGTTCAGTTTTCGGATTAAATTGATTCCGGTCATCGTCGTCGTCATCATGTATGATGGTGTAACAGTTCTGAGCTACTGTTTCCTTGATATCGTGATATGAGTACATCCTTCCACCTGGTTCATAGCAAAGAAATAACTATTTAAGCTGTCCATTTGAAGCAGAGAGAAGCAAGCATCCAAAATGCATAAATTTTCTGGAGAATTTTTTATATGCCTAATTAACGCTTCATGGGAGGAAGACAATTGTTACTCTGTGTTAGTGCCGGGGCACAATTTTTTCGATGGAAAACTGAGAATATGAAACAATTGTAAAAATAATGTTCCAACGCAACACTTCTAGGAAGGTTGCGTAAGTATAACGAAGATCTAAAAAGATATCGTTATGATATTACGAGAATCTAAAAAGATTTCGTAATCACAGCAGCGAAGAAGATGACAGACGAAAGATGGAAGATGGCCTGCTGGGGTGAATAATCACCGTTGCTCAAAGCTTTATTCGCCCTACACGAACAGCTTCCAGGAACCAGCAAGTTCGTCGGAGAACTTGGAACACTCCTGCTCTTCTGACACCTCGGACGGACACGAACTCCCGTGCAAAAGCAACGATGGTGCGGCGCCTTTCCTCTCTCTCCACGAAGGCTACTAGAAGATCAGAACTGTGTTAAAGAACACTTCTGAGTACTCTGTTTACTTGTGCTAAAAAATACTCGTAAACTTTCTGTAGTGGCTTCTCTTTTTTCTTCTGTATATCCAGCCTTGAGAGAGAGAGGATGCCTTATATAGGCCCTGCAGCAACTGTTCGGTTGCCACAAAGTTAGGGACGTGGTAATAACCACCCCGAACATGTAGCAATCGTCCAAAACATGCAAACGCACGTTCTGCTGTAAGTTGCACCAACTGCGCACACCCCGCGCTCCTTGCACTCTGCGCGACAGAGCGCGCACTGAATTGCGCATACTGTGCGCACTGCACGCACTACGCACACGGCGCACGCAACGCAACTCAGCGCAACCCGAGCAACCCGCGCAACTCAGCGCAATCCAGCGCAACCCAGCGCAACCTGAGCGCAACCTGGGCGCGCACCTGGGCAGCGCAACCGGGCAGCGCAACCGGGCTTGCGCAACGTGGCAGCGCAAGTGGCTCGCGCAACGAGCACAACTAAAGCGCACTATGCGCCTAGCGACGATGCTGACATGCTAAGTGCAAAGTGCGCCAACAAAACGCAACATTACGCCTCATGAGCCCATGAGCCCGAGTCCGAGTCCGAGTCGCTAAGCCCCTACGGGGCTTAGCTCCCATGGAAATAAATTTCCCAAGAGCAAAAAGCATGAATGCTTTAATTGTTGATTTTAGCCTTTTTTCCATTAGAAAAATAATCCCGCATGGCAAACCCATGTGCACCTCCACACCACATGTGCATCTCCAATAATAGCAAAGCTAATATATAGAGATACAACCTCTTTATTTTTTTCCGATGTGGGACTAAAGCTTTCTAAAGGAAAAACCAAAAACTCCAACAATCCCCCACATATCTATATATATATATGGGTATAAGTGTTCCCCACAGTAACTGTCCATCATGCATTAGGAGAGAAGTCGCTGACGACTTGAATCTTTTCGCATGGGTCAAAAATCAAACTATAATACAAGAATGGACTAAGCCTTGAATTCTGCATCATAGCTGAAATTTTTTCCACTCACAGAATGTAGTTACATGTGCTTCTGGCTACACATTAAAGGTCATGTGCCAGCCTGGTTTCAGTGTATAATTTTGGGCGTCTACAAGTTTACCCTCAAGAGACGGCCTGATATCTCTTTGTCCATACACTATAGGTGAGTTCATTATAAAGAGACATGGCATGAAGCGCTTTGCGCTTCCCTCGCGGTGCTACGCCGCCATGACATGGCTTAAAGCCGAGGCCTTACCCCGTACCGGGAACCTCATCGTAGTGTCATACTACTGTAGCATGAGGCAACCGCCTCTTTGTAGTGCCAAACTATCCAGCATGAAGCCTTAGGGTCCCTTGCGGTGTTACGCCGCAACGACATGGCTTGCAAGGCCGAGGCTTTATCCCTAACCGGGTACCTCATCGTGGTGTCGTGCCACTGTAACATGAGGAACTCCTCCTCTTTGTAGTGCTGACTACACCCCTCTTTATTTTTAACATACAGCATTAGGCTAACTGCCTATTTGCGGTGCTACGCCGCTGTGACTTGGCCTGCAAAGCCGAGGCTTTATCCTATTACTGGGCAGCACCCCACATATAGGAACCTCATTGTGGAGTCACCCCACTGTAGCATGGAGTTTCACTCATTGTAGTGCTGCTCTACCGTGCCTCCTGTAAAGCACACCAGGCATTCACTCTGCCTGAGAACTCATTAAGGCAATTAAGCCAACATTCCCACAAGAACCGTTTTCCGTAGAAAACAACAGTAGACAACAGTGGTTATAGGTCCGTAACCTCTCCATGCCCAATAGAACATGTACCCACCGTTCCTGATATTCTTCCGATTAGTGGTCCTCCCTTGAACCAAAAGCTAGATGCCTAGTAGATAAATCTTTGAACTAATAGCATAAAACTTTATGGTAGGAATACAATAATACAATATCAGAATGCCTTCAAGCCCATTTTACAAGCTGTGTCATCGACCAGCTGGCGCTTGAGGCCCTTGGTGAACGGATCCGCCAGGTTCTCCTGACTCCGAACATCAATAACTGCAATAACACCTCTCTTGATAAGATCGTGTACTGCCCTGTGCTTCAACCGCACAGTCCTCTTCTTTCCGTTGAAGAGGTCATTTGATGCCACCCGCCGTAGTCGCCTGGTTGTCGCAGTATATCGGTATCGCCGGTATTTACGCCCCAACCATTGGAAGATCATACATGAGCTCGCGAAGCCATTCTGCTTCCTCGGCTGCGGTATCAAGTGCAAAGAACTCAGATTCCATGGATGACCGCAAAAGCATAGTTTGCTTCTTCGACTTCCACGATATAGCAGCTCCACCCATTGTGAAAATGAATCCACCTGTGGAGCTCTCGCTCTCCACCTCTGAGCACCAGCTGGCATCACTGAAGCCTTCCACTACCGGCGGATCTCCGCTGTAGTACAGTGCATATGTCTGAGTCTTCTTGAGATATCTCATAACCCGTTTCACAGCTTTCCAGTGTTCAGCACCTGGGTTGCTCGTGAAACGACTCAGCATTCCCACGACGAAAGCTATGTCAGGCCTTGTGGCATTAGTAGCATACATCAAACTTCCGATTACGCTTGTATACTCCAGCTGCCTGACGCTTTCCACTGAATTAGGCTTCAGCTTCAGATCATATCTGTACGGCGTATCGATCCCTGGAAGATCCCGATACCCATAACGAGTGATCATTTTCTCAATATAATGAGACTGTGACAGCGCTAGTCCAGTGTCTGTCCGGATGATCTTGATCCCTAAGATCACATTAGCTTTCCCCAAGTCCTTCATACTGAACTTGCTTGAGATGAATTTTTTTGTCTCCGTGACACAGCTAATATCCGTACCTAGGATAAGCATGTCGTCCACGTACAGACAAACGATCACACCTCTTCTATCAGCGAACTTCGTGTAAACACACTTGTCCGTATCGCTGGCCATGTAGCCATTTGACCTTATAACTTTGTCAAATTTCTCATGCCATATCTTGGGAGCTTGTTTAAGACCGTACAAGAATTTCACCAACTTGCAGACTTTGTCTTCAAGACCCCTGATGACAAATCCCTCTGGCTGTTGCATGTAAATCTCTTCAGTCAGCTCGCCATTTAGGAAAGCCGTATTCACATCCATCTGATGTATCACCATCTTATGTATTGCTGCGAGAGCAATCAACATTCTGATGGTGGTCTTCCGGACTACTGGAGCATACGTGTCAAAATAGTCAATCCCCTGCTTCTGAGAAAATCCCTTGGCTACCAACCTAGCCTTGAACTTGTCAATAGTTCCGTCTGCTTTCATCTTCTTCTTGAAGATCCATTTGCATCCGATGGGTTTTGCTCCTTCAGGAAGATCAACCAACACCCAAGTGTTATTTGAGGTGATGGAATCAATTTCATTGTCAATCGCCTCCTTCCAGAAAACCGCGTCTCTAGTCTTCATCGCCTCATCATAGGTAAGCGGATCTGCTTCCACATGATAGGTGACAAAATCACTTCCGAAGTCCTTCGGCCTCCTTACTCGCTTCGTTGACGGCTAAGCGAGATCTGGTTCAACCGTTGTTTCAACAACAACATCTTCTTGGACCACATCTTCATTGAAGACCTGCGCACCCTCATTGTTCTCCGGAACATCCGCAAGAACAATATTCTTGTGCCTTGCAAACTTGTCTTCAAAATATTCTGCGTAGCGAGATTCAATGATATGATTTGACTCAATATCAAGAAATCTCCGAGCATTACTCTTCTCGGCATACCCCAAGAAGATCGTCTTAGTAGTTCTTGTCCCAAGCTTCTGAATCATCAGATCTGGAAGCTTGACATATGCCAGACACACCCCACACTCGAATAACATTCAAGTTATGTCTGACCTTGAACCAGAGTTCACGAGGAGTAACGTCTGAAGTTGCATGAGGCACTCTATTTAGAATAAAAGTGGCCGTCAATGCAGCTTCTCCCCAGTAGCACTTAGGAAGACCAGCAGTCAACAACATTGAGTTAATCATTTCTGTTAACGTTCTGTTCTTCCTCTCTGCTACTCCGTTTGATTGAGGAGAGTACGGAGCCGTAGTCTCATTGACAATTTCATGTTCTTTGCAGAACGATGCGAATTTATGAGACCTGTACTCCCCACCTCGATCACTTCTTATCCTTTTGAGTTGTTGTCCAATCTGCCGCTCAGCTTCGGCTCTGAACTCCTTGAACTTCTCGAATGCTTCGTCTTTAGCCTTCAGCAAGTAGACGAACGCATACTTTGAGAAGTCATCGATGAAGGTTATGAAATACTTCATTCCGGCCTTTGTAGAGAACTGTTTGAAGTCACAGATATCAGAGTGTACCAACTCCAGAAGATTTGTACTTCGATTAACCCGAGAAAAGGGTTTCCTTGTGATCTTTGTTTGAGCACAAACTTCACATTTCTCTACTTTACCCCCACACTTGGAGATAAGTCATAGACTAGACATTCTGTTTATTCGTTTACAATGAACATGTCCTAGCCTATTATGCCACAACTCAAGAGTATAAGCAGAATGAGTGACTTCATTAATCACATTAATTACATTGGACTGATTTACAAGCTGAATTTTGAACATTCCTTCGGTATAAAAAGCTTTCCCGAAATATGTTCTTTTGATAGACATCACCATCTGGCCAGCATTGATGTCCATCTTGAGGCCTGCTTTGCAGAGTAGGCCTCCTGAGATCAGGTTCTTGGCGATAGCAGGTACGTGCTTCACGCTTTGAAGCGTCAGAGACTCCCCCGAAGTCAACACCACCATCCCGATCCCGAGCACTTCAGCTTGTGCCTGGTTCGCCATCATAACCACTTCAGAAGTAGGTGTGTAGGTGGTGAACCACTCCTTACTGGAGCAGACATGGCAGGAGGCTCCAGTGTCTACCCACCAGTCAGAGTCAGTCCTTACCGCATCAACCTGTGCAATCATAGCAACAATGTCAGTGATCATAGAAACCTTACTAGGCTCTCCTTGCTCTGATTGCTTGGTCTTTGTTTTGTACTCATTCTTAAAGTGGCCCTTCTTGCCACACTTGGAGCAAGGAATTTGAGACTTTGGCTTCTTTTTCTTGATAGAAGTTCCCTTGACTTTTAGATTGTCAGGGTCCTTCTTCTTGCTGTGGAAAGCCGCCTGCTTTCCCCTTGGTTCCTTGGTCTGAACCAGATTGGCGTTAGCCAATTGCTTGGACAGTGTGTCCACCTTCAGTTGAGCCCGCATCTGGTCCTCAACATATATATTTCCTGCAAGAGATCTTCAAGGCTGATCTCAAGCTTCTTCCTATGCATGTTTGCATAGAACTTGCTTCATCCAGCGGGGAGCTTTGAGACAATCCCTCCAACAACAAACTTGTCGGGGAGGGGCATCGCCTCGTCTTCCAGCTTCTGTCGTAGTTTCAGGAACTCCTTCACCTGCGGCAGCATAGACTTTTCGTCCTCTAAGAACCACTTGTGATATTTTTCAACCACAAAGATTTTACTGCGGTTCTTGTCTTCTTCGTAGAGTTTTTCTAGAGACTCCCATATGTCTCTAGCGATATTCTTCTTAGAATAGGATTCTGCAAGGAAATCTGTCACGACCCGCACCCGGATATACGGATACGGATACGTGGGCCACGCCCAGCCTACGTCGCAGTATCGGCGGTAGAACGCTGTCAAGTATACTATACTAACTACAACATCTAAGAATCCATAACTAGAAATGTACTCATGTCACATCACGAAAACTAAGGAAGATAAGACAAGAATTAATAGCAATATCACTAGAACAACTAGTGATCATAAGACAGGGAAATAAAGAAGGAACAACAAGACTAACTAAAGATATCTACCAGGCAACTCATAGAGAAGAATAGTGGGAACCACCTCAGCTAGCATCAACATCTGTAATATTTTCATAACATATCCAGTCAGGAGCGGAACGAGTACAATACATCTCACGCAGTTCATATCATGTTGGGAAATGTAAAACATGCATAGAGTAAGATACATGGACTGTAAAGAATATATGTAAAAATGAGAGAGATTTGATAACTGAAAATATCTATATATATGATAAGTAAGAACCGTAGGTAACCTGTAATTTAGAGCATGATATGGTTATATAAACGGGTTTAGGACATATACAAGATTTCACAAGATTTCACAAGAATTTGTACAAGATGGGATTTGATCACATAACCATTTCCTACTCACCCTCCCCAATCAATACACAAGGATCCAGTCAAGTTACGTTACTTTGTACAAGAGATTTTTATCATGTTTGTTCACGTGATCATGAGAGTACAAGATTGCACAAGAGTATACATGAAAGCGGTGTACATGAAATACAAGATGTTCGTGAAAAGTACATGACAACTGTATCTGATGCACCCCGAGGGAGATAACATCGCATAACAAGATCCATATAGTACCAATCCGTGATAATGACGTGACAGCATCATGTAAAGTAATCTAAAGCAAGAATATAAGTCCTAACAAGCATGAAAAGATCAGAGAATGTACTCGCCTGCGGTCCTGAGCTGTTAAATGGGGTCGATGCTCAGAGTGATGCCACAGACCTAGAGATAAGATATATATAAGCTAATTAGGGTTCAACAGCGTTAGGCTTGATTCTATAGTATAAGCTACGCAATCTAGGTCAGACTCAGTCAACTAAGTCAAACTAGGTCACACTGAGTCACACTAGGTCAAACTGGGTCAAGGCTAGTCTCTATAAACATCTACGGGGTCAACACATTCAATTTCAGTGATTGTGAAATCACCGGAATCGATGGAACTCAAAATACCACAAAAGGAGAAGGATTATAATAATAGGGTGAAAATCTACAGATGTTGTCGGATGATAAAATAAATATCACCAACGTGTCCAGAATGGTCAAATCAGCTAGGATAGCCTGTCCAAAAGTCCAATTTGTACACAGGGGCAAAACGGTAATTTCTGGCCAAAATGATGTCCGCCGTTGGACACACTTTGCACCGAAAAACGTGCCGAAATAAAAGTGCACAAAATCTAACAAATTATATGTCCACAAATTCAGAATGACGATACGAACCCAACGGTATATCCGGAATTGGATTCCGTTGACTCGATCTCAAATTGGTCCGTTGACCAGGACATTGGAAACCGATTTGCACGGAAAAACGTGTCGGAGCCAATGTCCTCAAAACTCAGCAAATTATATGTCAACGAGTCCAGAATAACGATACGAACTCAACGGTATATCCGGAATTGGATTCCGATGAGCCGAACTCAAAATGACCCGTTGACCCAGAAAGTGGGACCCGCTTTGCACCGAAATGCGTGCCAGGGCCCACGTTCTCCAAATCAAGCAAACTTTATATGAAAACATGCCAGAACGACGCCACGAGTCTACTGGTGGTGTCAGAAATTGAATCCGGAGTCCCGGGTTCAAAAATAGAATTTTACAAGTGCAACACTAAGAATTCGAACGGCCAACTTTGGCGTCGAATTCGACCGACCTAACAAGCTCAAACTGAAATGAAATCTAAAGGGGGCAGGAAGAGGGTTATACCAGCTGTGTACCGGAACTAGTAGCGTGCAAAACGGAGCTGATACGGCGAAGATACGAACCCGCGAAGTTGGCGTCGCAAAACTGTCCAAAAATAGTTCAAATTAAAACGTCAACTTGGTGGCCAGTTTTGATGTATCAAACGATGAAATTAACAGGTGAAATTTGAGAGGAGTGAAGGTGGATATACCGAGATTGAGACGGAGCAAAGAAATCGTCGATCCAACGGTCGAATTGTCCAGAAAATCGGCACGAAGTCGCTGTCCCAAGACGAGAATTCTGAAATTCGTCCGCGCGCGCGTCGACGGGATTCCGTGCAAAACGTACGAATCGCCTATGTATCGCGTCGGGGAGGAAGGCAATGGCCATGGGGGAGGTCTCCGGGGTCGCGCACGGCCGGGGGGGGCTCGCCGGCGGCGGCGGTGGCCGGGGCGGCGCGCGGCCGGCCGGTGCGCGCGCGCGGCTGCCAGCGTGCTGCTGCTGCACTGCTGCGCTGCGCAGCTGGCCGCGGGGGAGGGGCTCGCCGGCCTGGCGCGGCGGCGCAGCCAGGGGCGCGCGGCGGTCGGGTGGTTGAAGGCTGCGGGGGTGGCGGTTTGGTGATGAAGTTGGTGGTGGAGTGGTGGTGATGGTGGTGGTGGAAATGGTGTAGTGGTGGTGGAGAGGTGATGGTATTTAGAAGGAGAAGGAAAGAGGAGGAGGAGAATGGTTGGGGGTCGGCGGTTGCCGACGGCGAGGATGGCCGAGGGGGGTGGCCGGAGTAAGGGTGTCGGGCTGCATGGAGATGGTTTGTTGTGATGTTGTGGTTTTTGTTGTTGTTTGAGTTGTGGGGAGAATAGTATTAGGAAGAGAGAGAGAAGATGTGTAATAAATGAGGGAGAGAGAGAGAGAGAGAGAGAGAGAGGGGAGAAAATAGAGGGAGGGGGTGCTGCTCGTGCATAGGAGGGAGGGGGGGTTGATGTGTACAGGAGAGAGAGGAGAGAGAGAGATGAGATAGAGATTATGTGTGTGTAGATATTAAAGAGAGGGATAGGTCGGCTGGGGAGAGGAGAGAGAGTGTGAGTGTATATACATATGTATGTATACACCTATACATATATACATATGTACATATATAATATACAAGGGATAAAATAAGATTAAATAAGTAGAGAGATAGAGGGATATTTTAGAGTAGGGAAAAATTAGTGTATGGATATTAATGAAGGGTAACAAGGAGCTTGGACTGGGTTCAGTGGAGCCGGGTTGGGCCAAAATGGACAGGGTGCAATATTTGAATTAAAAACAGGTATTTATGATCATGGGCAAATAAGTAGCATGTGGGGGCTCAAATAAATGGGACACAAGTGGCAGGCGGGTAGTAGGCTTCATGTGGGCCATGGCCATATATTGGGTCGACTGGATTGGACCGATGTCGGGCCCGAAAATTAAGTTGGAAATTAAATCACGAATTACGGCAGACGATAAATTGGTCTAAATTGATCCGAAGTTGCGCGAATCAAATGGAGCACAAGGGAACAAGTTCGAGTGGGACACGATATATCAACATGAAGATAATCTCGTCTACTACAAACTCCAAGAAGGAAGTTTCCAGAGACTGACATCCCTGATGCTCTAGAAATCCAAGTCACGGTAAAGAACATTAAATCAAAATTAGTCAAATCGAAATTAATTATATAGAAATGAATTATTGAAAATAATTCATTAGAAAATTCAAAAAATAATTCGGAAAATTCAGGGGACTTACAGAATCCTCCATAGCATTCAGGATAAGCAGCCTGCAAATGCTATTTTCTCTTCTCCACTTGGCCTGAAGTTTAGTAGCCGCAGAGATTGCGGCAGCAGACCCAGTATCTGGAACGGTAGGTTCCTCTTCAAGAAGTACGTGATCCACGTCTCTGAGTTGAAGAGTGAGAAAAACCTTCCTCTTCCAGACTTGATAATGCTCTCCATCAAACTTTTCTAATTTGCAAAAGTCAGTATTGAGGAGTGAAGCATTAACGTTTTCCATCGTAGCAATGAAGCTTTGAGATTGTTAGTGCCGGGGCATAATTTTTTCGATGGAAAACTGAGAATATGAAACAATTGTAAAAATAATGTTCCAACGCAACACTTCTAGGAAGGTTGCGTAAGTATAACGAAGATCTAAAAAGATATCGTTATGATATTACGAGAATCTAAAAAGATTTCGTAATCACAGCAGCGAAGAAGATGACAGGCGAAAGATGGAAGATGGCCTGCTGGGGTGAATGATCACCATTGCTCAAAGCTTTATTCGTCCTACACGAACAGCTTCCAGGAACCAGCAAGTTCGTCAGAGAACTTGGAACACTCCTGCTCTTCTGACTCCTCGGATGGACACGAACTCCCGTGCAAAAGCAACGTTGGTGCGGCGCCTTTCCTCTCTCTCCACGAAGGCTACTGGAAGATCAGAACTGTGTTAAAGAACACTTTTGAGTACTCTGTTTACTTGTGCTAAAAAACACTCGTAAACTTTCTGTAGTGACTTCTCTTTTTTCTTCTGTATATATCCAGCCTTGAGAGAGAGATGATGCCTTATATAGGCCCTGCAGCAACTGTTCGGTTGCCACAAAGTTAGGAACGTGGTAATAACCACCCCGAACATGTAGCAACCGTCCAGAACATGCAAACGTACGTTCTGCTGCAAGTTGCACCAACTGCGCACACCCCGCGCTCCTTGCACTCTGTGCGACAGAGCGCGCACTGAACTGCGCACACTGCACGCACTGCGCACACGGCGCACGCAGTGGGCTTGCGCAACTGGGCATGCGCATCTGAGCAGCGCAACCGGGCTTGCACAACGTGGCAACGCTAGTGCAAAGTGCGCCAACAAAATGCCACATTACGCCTCATGAGCCACGAGCTCGAGCTCGAGCCCGAGTCGCTAAGCCCCTACGGGATTTAGCTCCCATGGAAATAAATTTTCCAAGAGCAAAAAGCATGAATACTTTAATTGTTGATTTTAGCCTTTTTTCCATTAGAAAAATACCCTACATGGCAAACCCATGTGCACCTCCACATCACATGTGCATTTCCAATAATAGCAAAGCTAATATATAGGTATACAACCTCTTTATTTTTTCCAATGTGGGACTAAAGCTTTCTAAAAGAAAAACCAAAAACTCCAACACTCTGCACTTTCAAACTCGCACCTGGATTTGTGAAAGACTGTTGATATTCATGACTGGGGGGGACTTGTATGGCTTGCTTTCGAAGGTTTAAAATGAGGTATATCGATTGAGTTATGCTTAAAACCTTAATATGTCATATAGACAGGGCCGGCCCCGCGGTTTGGGTTGCCTTAGCCGGAGCTAACTTTTGTTGCCCTTTACCCTTATTGAAAGATAAATGTTTAATTTAAATTTTTGTTGAACCGGTCCTAAGTAAACTAAATGGCCTGGGGGGTTGCCCTATGGAGGGGGGTTGCCCAAGCCCGAAGTCTTGTCAGGCTTACCCCAGGGCCGGCCCTGCATATAGACAATAGAATTTTAGATGTCAACGTCAATTTTTCAGATTTGTAGCTAGTGATATCTGTCCATAGTCCTGTGACGAATTTAGGGGTGAGCGTTTGATTTATTCGGTTTCAACCGACTCGAATTAGCCAAAATCGAATAAATCAAAATTCTAAAAATTTAAAACCAAAATTGAACCGAATTAGCCAAAACCGAAACCGAACCGAACCGAATAATAAATTCGGTTTGTTCAGTTGGAATTAATGGGTCGGACCCAAAGTTGAGATCGTGGTTAAATTATATTACAATTATAATTATTATATACACATTTATTGAATTTCAAAATTAAACACAAAGTTGGACTAGTTGTTAAATTATTAAAGTTGGAATTCAAAATACATACATAGCATTGTTGTTTTTAAATAAATTCTATATTTTCGGAATAAATTTTTAGTAATAAAATTTTATGAAAGATTATATTCCAATATTTGGTGACTACATACACATTCCCCCAAAAAATAAAATAAAATTGAAAATGAAAATTAGGAGAAGATAATAAAACAACAAAAAAATGTAGAAAACACAAAAAATATACTTTAAAAGAATGAAAAGTAAAACAAAAAAATCTTAGAAAAATGAAAAAGATTAAAGAAATGAAAAAATAAAAAAACCAAAAAATATTCTTAGAAAATGAAAAGAGAACAAAATAACTTAAAATAAAAAAGATATAAAAAACCCCAAAACAAGATAAATTAAAGAATATATGGAAAAAAACCATCAATTTTTTTGTCGGATAAAAGAAAAATCCACCAATTTTTAAATATTTTATGGATAATTATTTACTCTAATATTCTGGAGCAATCTCTCATTCCCATTCTAAATCTGGCCGGTAATAAAGAAAATTATACCAAACGTCCGTTAGTACCATATTTCTCCATAGCCGTCTTTTTCCCTAGAAACAAACTGACAGGACATTCAGTTTCGATATCCATTGTGAAATGACGATTATACCCCTCCGGTCTCTCCACCGGAGCTTCCTCCTCCGCTATTCTCACTCCCGCTCCATCTCCTCCACGCCCCACCTCCGTAGCATCGGATGGGTCGACAAGATCAAGGGCGTCATCACCGGAAAACCCACAGAGCCTCCCTCCCCCTCCTCCTCCTCCTCCTCTTCATTCTCTCTGAATGGTAAAAACCCTAACCCTAATTTCTTGGTTGTTGCCATTTACAGTAAATAAGTAAGTTGATTGGTTGGTTTGTTTTGATAGATTTTGCGGACCAGATGGACAAGGCGAAGAAGCTGGGGATGCTGAAGAAATTCGAGGTCGGGAGGTGCAGCGAGGCCACCATCTCCGAGTCCTTCAAGAAGCAGTCCGCCATCCTCCGCTACCTCGGCTCCGTCGATCCCACCGCCGAGGTTCCGATTCTTTCATGTTTCCTCTTCCTTCTCCATGCGAAAAAACAATGATGGGTTTTTGGTATGTAGCAACTATGTTGCATGTGTCCCAGGGTATTTTGGAGTGTCCGGGCTGTGTCCCATATGCGTCCCACATTTTTGTATGCCCAAAGTATCCCAATGATCACAACCGTTGGATCTTCTTTAAGTCATCTAATCTTAACCATTGATTAACGATTAAGATACCTCTAGCTTAAGTGATTAGAGTGAGTCATATCTCCCCAGAGGTTGCAGGTTCGAGCAACGGGGGAAGCACATTTAATTTTCTGTGGAGGAATTAATGAGGGCAACCAGAGTGGAGGCCGGTTGCGGGTGCGATCCCGCAGTGCATGTACGGGCCTTCGGACCGAGTTTTTAGGCCTTTATATATATATATATATATATATTACTATTTAGACTTATTACTATTGACGCCAGCCAGCATGAGGATTCATGGAGCTGGGCAGGCCCAGGTACGGGGGGCGGATCAGGCCTATTCTGCTTTCGTAGCTGCTATGATCTGGTTCGTAATCATCACGACCAGACTGAGGAGGCGGACTTCATTTGGGGCAAGGGGGTTGCACGTAAAATGCAACTATGTGCATACCGACTTCTTCGGGGTAGACTAATGACGAGGGACAGACTCCTCAGGTTTGGGATGCAGATACCGGATGCCAAATGTGTGCTATGTAACGGGGAGGATGAATTTATGGGACATCTCTTCTTTGTATGCCCGATGACCTGACACATTTGGACTGAGCAGTGTGCACAGCTGAGAGAAGTTGGGGTGGATCGAGACATCCTGAGCATTCTCAGCTGGATCCGAGACCACAGAGGCCGGGATACGGGGTGGGCCAGAAGAGCCAGAGTGCGTCTCGCTGCGTCCGTTTGGCACATCTGGAAGGAGCGGAACAGACGTATCTTTGAGGGTTTGACTACCCCCCTATTGGAATTCTACATAACATAGAATTCGATGTATCAGTAATGGCCCCATAATGTTATTATTTGGGGCATGGAAAGTTTTGATGTTGTACTGTAATACCTTTTCCGCTTTATGCGAGAAATAAATTCACCCTTATTCCAAAATATATATATATATATTTTTTTTTTTGGAAAAAGGGTAAATTTTATTCCATCATCTCAATAAGGTTACAACATAGAGATACAATCCCAACTCAGGGGGACATTACTAGTACATCCGACTCAATGTTATGAAGTATGCCCACCACTGGGGTGGATAGTCCCTCATAAATGCGCCGGTTCCTCTCCCGTCAGACATGCCAAACTGACGCAGCAAGTCTCAATCTAGCACGCCTAGCCCAGCTCTGCTCCTTGCCCCTGCAATCACCAATCTACTTAAGGATTTCTCTGAAGTCCCGCTCCCTGCCAACCCCTCCCAAGTGTCTCCGGCACTGCTCTGCCCAGATGCTCCACGCCACATGGCACTGAAAGAACAGGTGCCCAATAGATTCAGGCTCTGTCTCACACAAAACACACTTAGGGTCAGGGACAGAAACCCCGAACCGAAGCAATCTGTCCCGAGTCAGCAACCGGCCCATCACCAGTTTGTATGCAGACAGTTGCATCTTCCTGGCGAGCCCCTTCCCCCAGACAAAGTCGTACTCCTCAATATCATCGAAGTGGGGGCGGACAAGGTCGTAGCAGCTGCTAAATCTGAACTCTCCAGCACCCTCCGAGCGGCCGGGAGGGGCCCACATCCAGACATCAGACAGTGCCATAGGAGTGATCTGCACCTGTCTGATCTCCTCAACTAACGTAGCAGTGAACCAATACTCCTCAGGCCTCCAGACCCCACCACGGATGATGTGCCTACACGTCAGGCCTCTGTATGCCACGCCGTCCCTCTGGGGGCCCAGAATCTCCAGGAGAGACTGACCTGAGATCCACGGATCGAGCCAAAGATTCGTCTCCCCTCCCTCCCTCATCCTCCTCCGCAAAGCCGTCCGAAGCACAGGACGGGTCCTCAGGATATGCTTGAGAGACACAGAGAAGTTGTTGTCAATTTCACATACCCAGAAGTTTCTGCCCCGGAGATACCGACTAGACATCCAGGCCGACCATAGAGAATCACCCTGAAGGAACCTCCATGCCAGCTTGATCCCCGCCGCCTCCCTGACAGAAACAAGTGATCGCAGACCCACCCCTCCCTCTTTCCTAGGCCGACAGAGCTGCTCCCAGGAGATGACATGTATCCCCCCATGCCAAATGAACTTGGCACATATGCCCTCAATCTTTCTGATAGTAGCCAGAGGAACCATAATCGATTGGAGCCAGAACAGAGCAATAGCAGAAATGACTGAGCGAACCAGCTCAATACGCCCTCCAAACGATAGGCCCGCCGCCTGCCAGCCCTCAACCCTCCTCTGTGCAAAATCCACCAGACTCTGACAGTCACGATCCTTCGCGTAGTTGACGGAAAGGGGCACCCCCAGATATTTCACCGGGAGGTCCCCCTTTTCCACCCCAAGCTCCATGGCCCGCTCCTCCTTCAAAGTGCAAGAGTTGCTGAAGTAGACTTTGCTCTTGTCCCTGTTCAACCGGAGGCCCGATAGCTGTCCGAACTCCTCCATCACTGCCGCAAGCTCCCTCATCCCTCGCATGGAAGGCCTCAACATGACCAAAAGGTCATCTGCATAAATGAGATGAGAGACCACCGGAGAGACCCTGCTGTAAATCGGTACAATCCTCTCCCGATGTACCGCGATGTCCATCAAACATGTGAAATACTCCATCACAAGAGTGAATAGGTAGGGGGAAAGCGGGTCCCCCTGCCGAAGCCCCCTGCTGCTGCCGAAGAACCCGTAAGGGATACCCTGGATGAGGACCGAGAAAGTAGGAGAGGTGATGCACTCTCTGACTCTATCCACCCAAGTCTCGGAGAAGCCCATCGCACCCATCAAATGACAGAGGAAGTCCCTGTTGACGGTGTCGTAGGCTTTCCTCAGGTCGAGCTTCACACACGCCTTCATCCCTCCAGGCTTGTGGAACTCCCGAATCAGCTCATGAGCCAGCAGGCTATGCTCCGCAATAGACCGCCCCTTAATGAAGGCCGCCTGATTCCGAGACACCAGACCCTGCATAGCATCCTCCATCCTCCTGCACATAAGATGAGTAATTATTTTATACAAATAATTACAGCAAGCAATCGGTCGAAAGTCAGCAAGAGATGTCGCCCCCTCCTTCTTGGGCACTAGCGTCAGGAAGGTGTGGTTCAGCTCCTTCAGGAGCTTGCCCGTATCAAAGAACTCCTGAACAGCCTCAAGGACCGGGGCCTTGAGGATACTCCAATGGCGCTTGTAGAAGCCACTGGAGAACCCATCCGGCCCAGGAGCCTTTGAAGCATCAGCCTACATCACAATCGCCTCCACCTCCGCCATACGGATAGGGGCCATGAGAAGACCATTGCCGTACTCCGTAATCAACGTCTTCGTGATCAGCTGCGGGAAAACCGAGGGATAGTCCGTCTGATGATAGAGCTCAGAGTAGAACCGGACAGCCTCCTCCTGGATAGCAACCTGGTCGGTCACAAGGTGCCCGTCCCTGCCAATCAGTCTCTGGATACGGTTCCGGTGCTGACGCGCCCGGATGACATCATAGAAGTACTTGGTGCAGCGATCCCCATCCTTGAGCCAGGAGCATTTGGCCCGTTGGGCCGCACTAATCTCCTGCTGAAGCCTCAAGGTGTTGACCTTTGCAGCCAACCTCTTCTCTCTAGCCGCCATCTCCCCACTCATCATGTCGCCCTGAAGCTCTGACTGCAGGTCTCTCAACTCCGCCTCCTTCTCCTGTAAGGAGGTCCGGGGAAGAGCCCTCACCCAGTCTCTGAGGGCGCGTTTGGCGTTCTTCAGCCTGTGAACCATACAAAACTGGGCAGTGCCGACCGCCTCCTGGCCAAGACCTTCCGCCACAGTCTCCTCATAGCCAGCCGATAGGAACCAACTGTTGTCATACCGGAACGGACGGGCTCTCCATCTAGTACTCTCCACGAAGCGCACCAGGATCGGAGAGTGGTCACTGGTCCCCGCAGGTAGCCCCTCAGCCACAGAGGAGGGGAATAGGCGGAACCAATCACTGTTCCCCAAAGCACGATCCAGCTGGCATGCCACCCTGCTCACCTCCGCCTTGTTGTGCCAAGTCCAGATGTGCCCAATCCTCTCCAAGTCCCTGAGTCCTGACTGGAGTAGGCAAGACTGAAAATCTGAGAGGATCTGGTCCGGGACCGGCTGCCCCCCCAGCTTCTCTTCCCGGTATAGCGTAGCATTGAAGTCTCCCATAATCAGAAGAGGGAGATGCCGATGCATCGCTAAAGAACTCAGCCTGATGATGTCCTGCCACAAGGACTCCCGGCGCCTCCTGTCATTGTGCCCATAGACGGCACCCAGTAAGAAGCGGAACCCCCCCTTGTTGGTGAAGGAGATAGCCACCAGCTGGTCAGACATGAAGACCTCCTCACCCTCCCAACTAGCTCCATTCCATCTAACCCAGATTCTAGCCATATCACAGAGACCAAGGTTGTGAAGCTGGATCCAGTCCGTAGGAGTTCTACGGGACAGGGTTTTCGCCCCCCTGATCTTAGTCTCTAGTAATATCGAGATTTCACACTGTTCCTTCCTCAGCACCTCACTAATCTCCCTCCATCTCCCCAGAGAACACCCCCCCCGGACATTCCAGGTAAGGGCCGACATCTAAACCGCGGGTGGGATCCCCTGAACATCCTCTGAAGGGGCACCCGGGGAGAGTGCAACCTCCATATCTCTGGTATCCTCATCTCTATCCCCCTGTAGAAGGAGGGGCAGAGCAGGGGCCGCGGCCCCGTGTGGGTCCCCCTGTGGAGGGGGCTGCGCTAGTACTGCCACCCAATTGGGATTGACCTTCCACACTCTCTCTGTCCCATCCTGTCCGCTGTCCTCACTATGCGCCTCCGTAGCCTGGCGTTTTCGACTGTACACCTGGAGTGCTAGTGCATCTTTATCTCCCTGTCGCCTGTCCTCCTGCCCCATACTCCTGGTGGTCATGGTCCTCGTCCCCATATACTCAACCATCGCTCCAGCAATATCCTCCGTCGGAGACCCCGCAAATGCCCCCGAGATGGGGGAAGTGTCTGCCTCCATCTCATCCTCCATCGAGCCCCCCTGATCCACAACAGGGGAGGCATCAGCACCAGCAATATATATAATGAGGCTTCAAAACGGTTCAAAAGTTAGCCATCTAAGCCGTATGTATAATATGACCCATTTTATTTAAAAAAATAAATTATATAAAAAATTATTGAAAAAAGTTTAAATTTGTTATATATATATATTCAACATCGGGTATCGAACTCAATCAAACAAGAAGAATACCTCCCACCTTAACCACATGAGTTAGAAGAAATATTTGCCTAGAATTGGATAATATTTTTATTATACGTGTGCATTTACTAGTATATATAGTGTCACGAGGCTCCCGTTTACGCAAGGTTTAGGGAGGATGAAGATGTACACACCTTACCCAAGTGGTAGGAGTAGGAGGCATAACCCCAAAGGTCTTGGGTTCAAGCCTTGGAGGAAGCATTTGATTTCCCATGTGGTATGGGAATTAAATGGCTCAATCATTGGTGCGGGCCAGGTTCATAGGCCTTCGGACCAGGTTGGTGGCCTTTGGGCTGAGTTGTAGGTCTCCGGACCGGGTTGTGGGGCCATCCGGTAGCCAAAAAATTGTAATAGAAATTACCAATTCATATATATATATATATATATATATATATATATATACCCCGAACCCAAATGGTATCAAAATGATGGATTCTTATTACTTTGTTACTTGTTAGTTAGCTAATGTTCCCAAAGCACGAGCTGATAGGAAGTGGTCAACGTTATATATTAAACCTTTTGACAACTCCGGTCACGTGATTGCCATGAATCCTATGATGAGAAATCTGGGTTGTACCCGCATGTGGAAAAACCTAGTACGTGCACTTGGGCTAAAGTCCAACGTGTGGAAAGGATTAATTGTTGGAAGGGGAAATTCAAACCTGAAATCTTTTGCTCTGATACCATGTTAGTTAATAAATGTTCCCAAAAGCTCGAGATGATAGCAACGGGCCAACCTTATATAGTAAACCTTTGACATTTACTAATTTCCCCTTTTTTCTCTTGAAAAACCTATATATTCGGCCAACCGTATGTAGGTACGGTGAAGAGAGGACTGTGAGGGATGTTGGTTTGAAATCTTCTTGAGATGAAGGTGGTCCCTGGTTCAAGCCTTGATGAGGTATCGTGATCTTAAAGTACTATCTTGCAATCCTCCTGTTGGTATGAGTTGATAAACGAATCAGAGGAGAGCTTCAGGAGGCCCGGGTTTCGACGAATAATGTTGATTTCATAAACCCAAACCCAATTTCAAATTTCTTGAGTCTAAATTTTATTCCCGTCCCTGAACTCAAGTGGCTATCTGATCTGGTGGCACATTATCATTCTCCACTGCCATTACTAAGCTTGAATACCCAATTCAAAATGGCAGCCGTATTAGTTACATCTATAATAGGTTTAGGTATGCTTGTATGAAATTTATTTTCACGTGAAGGATATGTTTCACATTTATAAGATTTAGAAAAGGAGTTTAAATTCCTGATAGTTTGTAAGCAATTAAACCAGATAGAGATTGCATGAATTATTTTGTTTTGACTCACATTATATATAGGGGTATGAAACTAATAGAAATGGATAATTTCATATTTATGTGAATTAAAGGACAAGATTAGAGTTAATAATTCACAAGGGATTCATTATAATATGGAAGAAACAGGTTTCATGAGTTATACCCAACTCATAAATTATTTATAATGGTTATACTCTTGCACAGGTTAAGAGAGAGAGAATCATTTTAATTGACTTGAAATGGAGGTTTATATTATATGTGGGCGGATGGCCCAATAGACACACATGCACATGCATCTACCGATAATGTCTTACTTTCTTTAAAATCATACCTTCAGTGTCTTTCTTCTTCGCTTTTCTTCTAAGAGATTTTAGATTGTAACATCCTCATATATATTTTTGCATATTTTCCTACTTGTAGAATCTTAAAAGCAGCCACAAACAGGATGCAACAGTGCATTGTGGCTGTACAATCTCTGAGGTGGAAAATGCGTTGGCAAAGTACACATGGGCCAAAGAGGCACAAAAGAAGATGGATAAGTTAAAGGAGGAAGGAAAGCCAATTCCAACGAGCTTTAGCGAGGTATTCTTTTTAGCTATATGTATCTAATTGAAAAATGATTCAATCCGTTGCATATATGATGATTCTGCATGCCAAAAGCAAATTACTTTGATATTCCTTATACGCATGGGTTAGAATTTTATTCATTGTTCCAGCACATATGCATGTTCTACTTAAGAATGTTAACTGAGTCTAAAATGTCTTATGAAGGATTTGTGTGTGGTGGTGGTTTATATGGCCAATAAAATTATCATATGAAGTATAATGACCCATGAAGCAATCCACCAGTTTTAGATACCTGATATAGTTATATGCATGTCCTGAGGAATTAACACTGTCAACACTCGACAGCTTTCTGCATGTTAATATACCTTAGAAAAGAGGTTTTTGTCCCTGCTTGTAATAACTCGAACATGTCATCTTCTAGATATCAGCATTGATCCTAGTTGTTATGTCCTAGTTATATTGTTCTGAAGAATCAACGCTGCAGAAACGGAAGTCTCAAATAAGCTAGCATAGCTTCTTCAATGTTCCCTTTGTCAACAGTGTCAAATAAGCCAATGTAGCTTTTTTATTGTACCGTTTGTTGACAGTGAGAACTTCACTAGTAATATGTCTTTGTGCTAGTAGCCCAGGACAAGGACGGTCGTAAGGACTGGGCTTATCTCCCCCCCCAAAAAAAAAACCACCAAGCGGGTGGTGGTAACACTAGTAAGGGAGGGGAGGAGTGGGCGTGAGTTCAAATCCCAGTCCAGGCAAGAATTAAATGGGAGGGGGCATTGGTGCTAGTAGCCAGAACGGTGACGTCCAATAATGACTGGCTTTCTCTTAAAAAACTTTATCATATATATATATATATATATATATATATATATAGCCAATGACCCCTAGCCTAGTGGTAGTGGTGAGGCATGCAGCCTGAGTGGTCAGGAGTTCGAATCCTAGTGGGAGCAATTCCGGAAACTAATTACCATTTCCAAATATATATATATATATATATATATATATATATATATATATATATATATATATATATATATCCTTTGTGGATCAAAGACAATATCTTCTAACACCCTTGAATTTAACGAGAAACAGTAAAGAATTTGGCAAATTTTGTTTCAGCTACATGCACCATCCTGTCGTCAATCTGAGATGGAAGCCCACTTCTCTTTGATAAAATGCTTAAATTATTCACAAAACAAATGAAGATTGGAGAGAAAATGTTGAAATGTGCCTTTGGATTTATTGGAGCTGTTTGTATGGAAGTGCTTCATTTGAATGGTCTTGTAGTGAATCAAGGTAGTCAAAGGCGTAAGGCGTACTTGAGGCGCAAATGTTCCATATCGTCCGAGGCGCAAGGTGCACTTAAGGTGTGCTTCCGAGCGAAGCGAGGCACAAAAGTAATAAATAATAAAATATACATAAATAAATAAATAAATTAGTAATATAAGAAATAAAACCAAATAACATTTTAAAACCAAAAAAAGATATGTTAAAACATAACTAAGTGAACTTAGCATCGCAGTAACAATAATAGTAATAAACTGAACTAACAAGAGTTTGTATTATCCCTACCACGTTTTTAGTAAATTTTAGTTTTTCTAGTTTAACTATAATCAACTTTGGCAACCGTGGAAATGGCTCTCTCTCCCACTTGTATGAGGTAAGGGTTATTTCCATGCCTCATTTTTTTGGGTATATATATATAGAAAAAACCATAAGGCGTGCCTTTTCTTGGTTGCGCCTTGTTGAAAGGCGCGCCTTAGACGCGCCCTGAAAAAGGGGCCTGCGAAGAGCAACTGCTGCGCCTTTTTGCGAGGCACGCCTTTGACTACCATGTAGTGAATTCAATTGGTTTACATACACCCCCAGTTATCATTTTGGCAATGCACAATGATTTTGTCTCTATATTAGTTTAGAGGGGGTATTTATGCTAGTAGCCTAGGCCACGTACGGTCGATAATGATTGGCTGTCTCAAAAAAAAAAAAAACTTTGTATATCCTTTGTGCATCAAATACAATATCTTCTAACACCCTTGAAGTTAACAGAAACAGTAAAGAATTTGGCAAAATTTTGTTTCAGCTACATGCACCATCCTTTCGTCAATCTGAGATGGAAATCCATTTCTCTTTCATAAAGTGCTTAAATTATTCAAGAAAACCAATGAAGATTGGAGATAAATGTTGAAATGTGCCTTTGAATTTATTGGAGCTGTTTGTATGGAGTGCTTCATTTTAAAGGTCTTGTAGTGAATTCTATTGGTTTAATCCATACACTCCCAGTTAATTTTTTGGCAATGCACAATGATTTAGTCTCCATATTAGCTTAGAAAATTTTCTTCGGAATCCTCTATACCACCTATGACGGGTTAACGTTATCTGCTTCTAAAATGGCATAGAACTTGTGCCTACTAGAGGAGTCCATAGATGTATGTTAAAGGGATATGGAGGAGGGTAGGCTGAAGTTTTATTTGGGTGAACTGATGCACCATGTTCTGAACAGTCTTCTTTTATCTGTTAAGGCAGCAGGGTACAAGTTTGTGCCTATTTAGAAATCCACAGACTTGATCAAGAGTACCTAGGTTTCTGAAGCTTTAAGTTACATTAGTACTTGTGGTCACCAGGGGGTTGCCCAGCGGGTTGCGGCTGGTGAGGGTTATTGGGAAGGACTTGGGTTCGAGGCTTCGAGCTCAGGCCTGAAAAATGAGAGTTACATTAGTACTTGTAGAAGTCGCATTACATTGAGATGAATCAAGTTCTTTGGCAGACTAGACATCTTTCTTTTTCAGTATCACAATAGCTCTTTATTTTCTTATTTCCACTTATTATATTGAAAGTCATAGTTCATACCCCATGAATTTTAGTACATTGTATGGAAATCCATTTATGCATGTATATATTGCAGTTACATGAGTATGCATGTGTGTAGTCTTAACAGTTTTTGTCAAGAAGACTGATACCTAACTGAATATTCGTAGAACTTGGTACGAAGTACAATTTCATCATACACACAAGACTCGAGTTTGAAAATTTACTCAAATGTATTTGAAGTTCCTTCTATGTTGTTCATGGTGTTGTCGGGGTGCCAAAAAGGCGGGTTTTTTTATATAGGGCGTCCCATCCCTGTGTTTTGGCATCCCAAAATGTCTTTGGCGTCTTTGGGTGCCTTAAAGATTCGCCCAGGCTGGGCTGGGCTGGGCTGGGCTGGGCATTTAAAAAAAAAAACAGTTGGACTTATTAGTTGTTACTAAAGAATTACAAACGGGTGGGGACGATAATGGCATATTGGGAGATGATGAGGATATTTGAGATTGGCAATTGATTTGAAGACTACGGATTATTCTTTTATGTTAATCTTTTGTCATTAGTCTTTACTTTTATATGAATCTTATGATCTATGAGACTATGCTTGTTAATTTAGTTTTACTTTTAGCATTTAGTAACATACAATAAATATCGAGACTATGAAATGCTAAGGTTTAGTTTTATTAATTAATTTGAATTTTTGGCATGAGAGACAAAATTTACATAATGTATACTATGAGGGGTACTCTTAGAGCACCTTTACCCCATCCCGTCCCTTTAATTTTAGACCTCACCACCTCGCCTAGTGCCCTCCCCATGCAACGTAGAGTTCCTTAGAGGAAAATATTTGATTTTCAACTCTTATCATTATGTTTCTAGTGCAATATGATCTTTTACCATAATATATGTTAATGAGGGCGTTGCTTGACGTGGTGGTAAGACTTGTTATTTGTATGCTGGACATGTACGAGTCATAAAAACATCCCTTCCATATATATAGGGATAAGGATGTGTACATCTTGAATCTCTCCAGACCCATAAGCAGGAGCCTCGTGGCATTGGGATGTCTTTTTTATACTAGAAATCTCCGTGCCTTCGGCAGTCCTTGATAAATCGTCTCATGCCTATGGCACACCTTTGATAAATTGCTATTATTTAATAATAATATCTTATTGACTTATCGTGACACTTCTTTAGATGACATGTACACTTACCGAGAAAAATCACTCCGTTTTAATCGTGACACTTTCTGTTTTCTTGGAAGTACTCCTATCGGTTAGTCCCGACCGTTCTTTATCCTCTTATCTTCTGTCGCTAAATACAACTCTATTTTGTTATATAGACAAGAAATCTGTCCTACGGCACTCCTGGATAAATCATCCCGTGCCTCTCACATTCCTTGATAAATTGGTTTTTTAATAATAATATTTGTAAAGTTATTGACTTATTGCGACACTTTTTTAGATGACATATACATCTGTCGAATCCGTTTTAATCGTGGCACTTCCTGTTTTATCGAGAATATTCCTCTATTTTAATCATGACCATTATTTCTCCTCTTATCTTTTGTCACTAAAAACACTTCCGACCACTCTCTTTTAATCGTGACACGTATATAGATGACACATACACGTCTTGTCTCCCTAGCTATCTGATTTACCCTATCTTGTAATCTACACCCTTCTTCATCCTCTTATCTTTCTACGTGAAAAACAACTATATTTTGTTATATAGCTAGCTGGTGACCTGTGCCTCTCGGCACTCTTGATACTTTCCCAAATATTTTATTTTACCCGATAAATAACATAAAATAAAACGTCAAAGTAAAGAACATTTCAAATGAAATAAATCTATAATGATAATAAGTAAAAGGAACATATACAATACAATGAAATATATTTAAGGTTTAATTAGGAACATATACAAGACAATGAAATATATTTAAGATTTAATTAGAATTTATCTACGAAATTATGGCCAACTATTAATTAATTGTTAAAATTTTAAACATGGAGGGAGAGAGAATTAATTAAGTACAAAGAAACATAGAGTTCTAAACCATTGGATATACTTATGTGTTTTGATCCTAACCATCCGTAACACCATTCTTCTTTATTATATTGATGAGTTCTATTACAAATTGATTTGGGATGGATGTTTTTAGTACTATTTATATCTTTTCATCAAATGATTACTGATTTCCTTAAAAGTTTGAAGACTGTTTTTGTTTCAATTGTAGGTGCAAAAGCTGATGGGCTCAACACCATTAGATGTTGCTAGATCTAATCTTGCACAGAGTGGAAAATTAGGTCGGAATGCTCCCTGTTCGTGCGGGTCTGGAAAGAAATTTAAAAGGTTTGTTTTGTTGTCCCCTTTGACCTGTCCCAACGCACTTTATATTTTTATTGTTTTTCATACTATGACTCCTTTGGCCATTTCCATTAGTGTTAAGTGCAAAAACCACTGACAAGAGTAGGGATTTACTAATGAATATGTGAGGACATGTGCTGTATGGTATTTTGCCTGTACCTTATCAAGCAGCCACTAAGTTGCTACACAGTTACTTTATTACACAACACCATTGATTTTTGAAGGAACCTTATGGCATGCATGCATATATAGATACATACATGGTAGTTGTGTTAGATAATGTCCGTATATACAATTTATACATACACATTAAGGACCTTCACCCCTTGAACTTATTTTAAAATTTAAAGCACGCAAGATATGAGTTGTTGGCTCCTAATTGACATTAGTTAATTTAAAGATTCATGTTCCACTAATCACAGTATTCAAAAGACTTTGTTCAGATACAATTATTACACAGATGTAGACTTTAGGTAGCACTGTAAATAACTCTCTGATAATTTTGAAAGTTTGAAGGAAATATTTATGTTTCTGTCATGATACCTATATCCCGTCTTTTAGGATGATTTGCTTGGCCTTTCCCTTCTGGCCTAAATGAGGGCTGCACAATTATGCTCCACTTGACATCTTGGAAGTTGATAGAAAATTATCCATACTGTGAGAAGTTTCAAGGCATTATTTATTTTGTAGATATGTTTGCTGATAGAGTAGAGGCCAATGTTTCATAGATTATACAACTAGAAATGAATCTGACATGAACATTCTTCATGAAGTATCACTACCTTTTCCTTTGAACAATGCAGCCCTGCAAATACTTAACTGATTTCTTAACTTTGCATCTCATCTCATCGTGACTTCATTCGTACCAGTATTGGAGTATCTTTAGCTGCTCGGACCATGTCATTTTGGATTCCTATAGGACATGTACACTACTGATTTTGGCCTCCATGCTTCCTAGATGCTCGTGCATGTGAAAGTTTCTTAGATCACTCTTTCTTAGTTTATACTTTGGTACATGACTACATATACAAAGATCACTCCTTACTCCAAGTAGTCGAAGATTGTATAGTCCACCCCCCCCCCCCCCTACCACCCCATACACCCCCCCCCCCCCCCCCCCCCCCCCCCCCCCCCCCCCCCCCCACACACACACACACACACAAAATCCTTCACCTATATTTCTACAATGCCGATGATGCACATGTGTATCATTGTCACATAACAACGAAAATTGATGAGCACATGAAAAATATAACTGCATCTATTTTCAGTGTCAGATCATTTGCCAAAACTGCCATCACATTCGTTCATGCACACTAAAGTATAATCTAGTCAGTACAACATGTTTCTGATTTTGTTTATTGCTCTTTTGAAAATGAAGGTGCTGTGGACCTCCTTGAAGTGGTGAAGGCGAACTTGGGGAAAATGTTCAACAAAATCTTGTATGATGTGCCATTTTGTGGAAGTCTAAACCTTTTCAAGCTCACTTGGAGCTGAGAGTTGATGCTGTGGTGTAGCTCGTCAGTGTGAGTTTCCAGGTTGCTGTCGCCTTTTGCTACTGCATAATTTAGGTTCAACAAAATCGCGTATGATTTGCCATTTTTTGGAACTCTAAACCTTTTCAAGCTCACTTAGAGGTGAGAGTTGTTGCTCTACTGAATACTTTAGAAACCGTTAACTGTTACTTTCAATATACTGGCAATATTTTCTTCCTGCAGGTTGGTCCCCATTGAGTTGTGGTTAACTTGTTACATGATCCTTGGAAAACTGAAATAAAGCTTATTTCTTTTGCTGTACATTGGAATTTTGGAAAAGTTTGAAGACATGCCAAAAAGCTTCTTTCTCGTTGAGTTAGTATAAAAGCTGGGGTCTCTAGTTAAATATATCTTGTCCTTGTTATTTATAGGGCTTCGGCTCCCCCCCCCCCCCCTGTTAATATTTTTCAGGTCCATGTCCAGTTATGAAACAAACAATATCTTAACTATTTATTAACAATGATGGTTGAATACGTCTTTTCTTCCTCACTGAGTTTGCGTAATTGGCTTTTGTGGCTTTCTTGGTGATTCTTTGATTTCTTCAAAATAACTTTGTTGCGATGGTTTGTTGCTGACACGGGTCTTACTATTTTTGCCCCTATTCCTTTGCATTGTGACAATATAAATTCTCTTCACATAGTTTGCAATCCTGTGTTTCGTGAACATAAACAGAAAAAACACATTGAGGTTGGTTGCCCCTATGTTCGTCGACAATGTCTATTTGGGACATTATTGTTGCCATATGAAGATGTACTGTTCAGATACATTCCTTTTTTGACGTATAATTGGATGATTAGACCCCCGACTGTTACGCATAATTGGATGATTATACCAGGTCGGACTCGAAGTATTTAGTTAAAAGTCTCAATGGTAACTATAGTTTGTACTGAACTCAACTGACCCTTGTGGTCAGTGAGCAAATGTATAACCTCCTTGGCTAGGTGGATGGTCTCAGAATCGAACCAGGGAGGCGGGTGTGTGTGTAAAAATTGCGGACAGTGGGTCCAAATGGCATACAGTGCAGTGTGTACGAAGTCCCATGTGTTACGTCGGACATCGTAAAAAAAATACAGTTTGTCAATTGTAAATAATATCTACAAAGAAAATAATGAATAGTTTTCTAATTGTATAATTTATCCTCTCCTTTACCCACTTCTAACTTCTAAGGCCACTTATCTTCTCTAACCTAAGATGCCACTAACATTTAAGTAGGAGATTTAAGAATAGATAAACTCAACAATTCATAATTAAGCCTTAAATTCTAAAGCCCACGTCCTCTCTTAGTATAAACTATTCCATTGCTAATCCTCATCATTATATTAATGATAAGCTGTCATTAAAATTAATCACGTGGTGATCCACTAGGTCCAGCCCGACCGATTTTCTCCGCCCAGCCAATGGGGGGCGTTGGGACTTTGGAAGTATATTGATCACAGCTGTCTGTTTTATTATTTATTCCTTTTTTACTAGACAAATTCTGTTATTACTAATGCCATCTTTTTTTTTTTTTTTTTTTTGTATTTTAATTAAATTTTGCTGGTACAGTTATCACGAGTCCATTGTTTTAGTGGTCGCAACTGTTTATTATTGAATTTACCATAAGTCTTTTTTAAAAAAAATTCTACATATTTAGTTCTACAGATAAATTATTATTAATAGACTTTGGTTGCGTGAGAGTAGTACAACGTTAAGGTCTTATAATGAATTATTTTTGGTTTGTTTGTTTATTATTACTATAGGGTATTCCATATAATAACCATGAAATATAGCGAGAACTTTTTTTTTTGAAAATTTTTGAGTCACACTCCACTTTATTGATCATATTTTAAGGTGTACCCCAGTATTCTATTATAATGTAAGTCACTTTTCACATTTCACGTATTCCGTCCAACATTGACGGTCAACTGGGTTGATCCAATTTTTTAGACCAAATTATCTCATTTTTTGTGTTTGTAGTAGCGTCCGGCGTGAGGAGGACGAGCAGCGCTGTGGACGGGGGGGGGGGGGGGGGGGGTGGATGGGATGGGATGGGCTGGACGCTGAGGGTGGGAATGTTGGTGGTGGTGGTGGTGATGGTGATGGTGTTGGTGGTGGTGGTGATGTTGGTGAAGGTGGTGGTGGTGGTGGTGATGGTGAAGGTAGTGCTGCTGATGGTGGTGGTAATGACAGAGGGCTGAGCGAAGTGGGGGAGGGGGGCCGAGCAAGACGAGAGTGGCAGGGGGCTGCTTGAAAGAAGATGAAGGTAATTTGGTTCAAAAAATTGGGTCAACCTAGTTAACCGTCAATGTTGGACGGAATTCGTGAATGTGGAGGATGATTTACATCATAGTAAAGCACTGGAGTACCCCTTGAAATATGATCAATAAATTTGGATGTGATTCAATTTTTTCTTTTTTTACACTTATATTATTAGTTTTTTGTCAAGCCGGAAAAAAAGTACACCTCAAAATTTCTTTTTTCACAGTTATTATTTTGGAACAGTTTTTGGACACAGATGGGACAATGGTTTCGATCCAAACTTACAAGACTTCACTTTTAAATAAAATAATTTTAATAATATTAAATATAAAATGTACAAGTGAACGATGAACGATTGTGCACCTTGAACTACCCGGGCCACAAAAATAAGTAACAAAATACGTAAGATACGTTAGTTTGAGCCTGTAGGATGATAAACTGGTGTCCTTTAAAACTTTGTAGGTGAAGTTTTAATTTCTAAATTTGATAAACATTAATTTCTTTAATTACTTTATTGTTTCCCTAAATTAAAAAGGAGAATCAAGATTATATCTGGTTCATGGAGAATCAATCCTCACCGTCGGATCAGTGAAACGGACATCTTATCCCAAAGCGCCGCCGATCCAACGATCAGGACCAGAGATCAACCTCGAGGTCTGTCCACGTGACACTTCCTCCTGGTTCACGTGTCACATTTGACCATAAATTGCTGACAGGGGTAAAATAGTAAATCACCGGCGCTCATACCGATTCCGATGTCCGCTTGCTAACTCCTCGGGCCTTTCTTCGCCACACACGTGGAATACTGGAATATGCCAAAGAGGGTAAAGACTTGCCACTGATTTTTTTTTTGGTGTGGCTATCTGCACCCCACCACATGCTAAGCACACCCCAAAAATAAACAAAATTTCTATTCTACCCCCTCCCTTCCCCCGAACTGCCAGCACACCCCACTCCACCCCCCCTCCCGACCCCCTTCCTCCTCCTCCTCCCGCCGAGCCTCCTCCTCCTCCTCCTCCTCCTCCAATCCCGACCCTTCCTCCTTCGACCTTCGACCCCGACCTCCGACCCCGGAGGAGGAGGAGGCTCCGACCTCGGAGGAGGAGGAGGGATCGGGAGGGGGGAGGAGGAGGACGAGGGTTGGGAAGAGGAGGATGAGGGTCGACCGGAGGAGGAGGATCGGCGGGAGGAGGAGGAGGAGGAGGAGTAGGGGAGGGGGTCGGGAGGAGATGGAGGAGGATCGGCGGGAGGGGAGAAGGGGGGTTTCGGGAGGGGAGCGGGAGGAGGAGGATCGGCGGGAGGAGGAGGCGGAGGGGAGAGCGGGGGGGGGGGGGGGGGGTCAGGAGGGGAGCGGAGGAGGAAGAGGGGGGTCGGCGGGAGGAGGGGAAGGGTCGGGTGGAGGAAGAGGAGGAGGAGGAGGAGGCTCGGCGGTAGGAGGAGGAGGGGGAGGGTCGGGTGGAGGAGGAAGAGGAGGAGGAGGAGGCTCGGCGGGAGGAGGAGGAGGAGGAGGAAGGGGTCCGGGAGGGGGGTGGGGTGTGCTGAGTAGTTTGGGGAAGAGAGGGGTAGAATAGGAAAAAAATTTATTTTTGGGGTGTGCTTAGCATGTGGTGGGGTGCGGATAGCCGCACCCTTTTTTTTTTTTTGCTTTATTTACGTTTCTGACCTCTGCAATTTGGGCTTTCTATTATCATGGGCTTCTTAGTATTACTTTGCATGTAAACGTTTTATTTATACACATTCTTGGATTTTTTTTTTTTTAATATTTAGAAAAAGAAAGGATCTACCAACCACTATGTTCGTGGGGGTGTAGTCCGTTGGGTACACCGAAAAATCTCATGGGGATGAGTATGGTTCGAATCCTCCTTAGACGTTGCTCGTCGGTCCGGAAAAAAGGACACATAAAAGAAGTTATTTATACACATTCTTGGATTTTTTTAATAAAATATTTCGAAAAATAAAGGGTCTAAAACCATTGTCCAAAAAGACTCGTACCTTCACACTATCTACCAACACACATTATAATGGTTATACTAAAACAATTCCTTTTCCTCAATATTTTTTTTGACTATTTGTGGATCAAAACATTAACATGGATATATAAGATAACAAGATTATTTAAAAAAAAATCTTGATAACCAAATAACAATCGATAGTAAAATTAGATATGTATTCGTTGATGAAATATATCGAACCAATATATAAGTTCTATCTTAAATCTTGACTTTGAATGAATAATCAAAACTATTGTCTTTTTCGTTCTGACATTAAAAAAAAAAATCACATCGCATTCACAGATAGAGATAGTTTGCCTTTTTTTTGTTAGTTATAATACTTACTGCAAGAAAGATTCAAGTATCTCTCTAAACTATCATTCTTTTATGGGGTAAAGTGCATTTAAACCCTCCCTAGAGTTGCCTCGTTTGCAAAATAAGACATTTTAGAAAACTTAAGCAGTTTGCACCTCCCAAAAAACATGTTTTGTTTAGAATGGCCCTTATCCGTTAAATGACCGTTAAGACTTAAAAAAAAATAAAAATAAAATAAAAACTACCTAAACTACCCCCCATCCTTCCCTACCAGCCTCCCCTTCCCTACCCTCCGCCCCCCCTTCGCCGACGACCCGACCCCGACCCCGACCCGCCCCCCCCTCCACCGGCGACCCGACCCCGACCCCGACCCCCCTCCTCCCTCCGCTGGCAACCTGCCCCTCGACCCCCTCCCCTCCCCCTCCTCCCTCCGCCGGCGACCCGACCCCGACCCCCCCCCCCCCTCCTCCCTCCGCCGGTCATCCCCGACCCCCCCTCTCCCTCCTTCCTCCGCCGACCCCGACCCCCCTCCCCCTCCTTCCTCCGCCGACCCCGACCCCCCCCTCCTCCCTCCGCCGGTCATCCCCGACCACCCCCCCTCCTCCCTCCGCCGGCGACCCGCCCCCCGACCCCCTCCTCCCTCCGCCGGCGACCCGCCCGCTGACCCTCCCCCCCCCAACCCCCCTCCGCCCCGCCCCACCACCGAAGAAAGAGGGGGGGGGGGGGGGGGGGGAGAAGACGATTTTTAACGGATTTTAACAGCGGGGGGTGATTTGAGCATTTTCGTAACGGACTGTCTTTTTTGGATCAGCAAGTCTTTATTTGCATTTTCGTGACATCTAAGAAGGATTTAAATGCACTTTACCCTTCTTTTATGTGGCAGTTGACGTAGCATATGACATGACAAGTCTGACATGACAAATTTTAAAAGTAAATTTAGCTTTAAAATAAGATTTAATATTAAAATTATTAATATTAATATTAACATTAAGTGATAAAAAATTTGGGTTAAAATTTGCTATGTCACAGATGTCACGTCAGTAGTCACATAAGGAGGAATAGTTTGGAAAAATACTTTGGAGGGATTAATATCATTGCTCTTACTGAAAAATAGAAAAAAATGTTATTATGATTCACACACTCAATATTTCCGTAATATTTCTATATCATAACATTAGTTTAAAAAAATGAAACAAACACTGTTTTTTAACAAAATTATATAAAATATCCTATAATAACCGTTTATCACTCCAACTCGGATCCACTAACAGCATCTAAAGCCCAAGGCCCAAGCCCATAGACCCAGTATCTGGGAAACGTGCGCTGGGGTACATTCGTAATTGTCTTTCCCAAGTGGAGAAAAAGGGTCACGGACTTTTTGTCCTCTCGGCAGGACGTCCAGTCTCGTGTCGGCGACGTGGCCGTCCAGCTTACGCAAATGCCCCTAGCGTCTCCCACTACTTGGAAAAGTACCACCGAAAAGCCAAAAAGCCCTACTTTTCACGGTGGGTCCCGCCAAGTCCCCTTCTCTCTACACATTTTCCAATCTCTTGCTTTCTCTCTCCTCGCCTCTCAATTCTCATCATCACTCCCCATCTCTCTCTCTCTCTCTTTCTCTCTATCTATCTATCTAGGGTTTCGTGGAGAAGAAGATTATTTTATTTTTATTATTTTTCTGCGGAGATTCGCAAGTATTATCGATGAGTAAGTAATACTCGAGCTTCTGTTCCGTTGCGTGATTTTTTTTTTTGGGGATTTTAGCTGTTGATTTCGGCCTGAATTATCGAATTCCTTCTAATCTCGCTTTGATTTTGGAGTTTGGATTTTGATGTGAATCCTTGACTTCTAGTCTAATTTCTGAAGTTCTCTTGAAAAAAGTTTGGATTTTGTGATTGTTTGGTTGGAATTTCGACGTGAATTCAGTTAGATTCCTTTCTTCTTTTTCTTTTACTGTTTTCTCTATGTTTTTCGTTTGTTTGATTGATTTTCTGATAATTGATGTGTGCGAATTATCAAGAAGTAAATCTTGGATTGAAATTTTAGGAAAAGTTTCACTTTTTGAAGTTTTTTGTTCAGACTAGACTTTTTGGGCTTCCCTAGATTTATTTTTGTATTAATTTTTTTTTTCCTTTGATTTTTATTTGAATGTTATTTATGCATGTCGATACTGCTTGTAATCTGATGGGAGCTGGCACATTTTTAAGTATAACACAAATCGAGGTTATTTGGAAACTAGTAATTTTATTTTCAATTTTACTCTGTGAATGGAAAATTTTAAATATTCAGTTTAGTCATTTTGTTGATTTGGTTAAGATGTATATTCTGATGATAAGTTAAAACATTTGTTGTTAGCATAATATATGATGAATACATTAATTTGGAGGCGGTCTATAAGACTTAGTGAATAGTGAGATCTCTTATAATTGGTGGAGTTGACAAGAGATTGTTTTTGTTGGAGAAGTCGTTCTGTTAAACCAATATTCACTGTGGAAAGTTTGGAGAAATGGGAAGTCTTTTAGTTTTAACATCTGCAACTGGCAAATGGAGATAAATCACTTTTTATCGAGCCAATCGAAGTGACTTTAGTACACAATCGTTTTAGAAAATCAGGCAAATTGGAAAGTAGGCAAATACATACCGTGATGGAATCCCATAAATTCGATTTAAGGTCGTGTAGGTTATTGGAGTAATATAAATATATAGCCCCCATTTATTCCCTCATCGTAACTCTAAGAGTTTTGTGCAGTAGCAAAGTCTTTAACATGGTATCAAAACCACCCAGAATATCATATAGAAGTCAACTTTAAGCGGATTTTGTTAAAAATTATACAGTTGCATCAGTTTTCAGCCACAAATGGTCATTTGATCTGTGGGGAAATAGTATAAATATATAAACGTTAACCCTCATCATAACTCTAGAGTTTTGGTTTTTGGTGTAGCGGCAAGATTTTAGTACATATGTTTCGCAATAACCACCAACTGGAAGAAGTCATGATCATAATACACAAACCATTGCTCTATATCTAAAGGCCAAATAGGTTCCTAATAGGTTCCTTCCCATCAAGATATTTGGTGGCAGTTATATTCTTTTGCAGCGATATATCTTCAAAATTCTACAATGTTTGTACACAGTCTTTTGTCTCATTGAGTATGTCGTCTTTGGCATTATGACGAGTTATATTGTAAGCACTTTTTCCTACTTTGAAAGCCTTGGTGTCAGAAAAGCTCTTATATTTCCATAATCATGTTCAAGGTATTAATAGAACTTTGTGTCTACTACTTCACTGCACTGGAAAAACCTCTTGTAGTGGTGTTGGAGCCTGTTGGGCTGCTGGATTTGTTGCTAACTTTCATTGGTTTGGACTTCGCTATGAATCTTGAAGTTATGTTGTAGTTTTCTTTTAAAATGTGGATTTAATAGCCTTACCCTCATATATCCTGGATTATCCACTTCCTTTAAGATTATACATTTCTTAAGTTCCCTGCATCAAGTCATGTTTCTCCTTTTCCTTGATCATCATTCGAATGCTATTTATACATGACATTGTTGGAATTTGGTGGAAATCAGTCTGCTTTATTGGAAAAAGCATCCCAGATGAATTTCCAGTAGAAGTTTGTATAGAGGATTTGACTTTTGTGATTTAATTCTCTATTTTATCTGTGAGAGTTCAAGTTTCAGTGGTGATACTTTGACTATAAGTGTAAAATTGAGGTTACTTCAAATTTGATATTTGTGGTTTAAATGTCCAATTTTATTTTGAGAATTCATTGATGATATATTTACTAGAAGTGTGCTAGTTGAGGCTACTTGCAAACTTGATTATTTGTGATATAATTTTCAATTGAGGCTACTTGCAAAATTGATTTTGTGTGATTTAATTTTCAATTTTATTTTTAGAGTTCAAATTAGCTTGGTGATATTTCTATTATATTTTCTGTAAAATTTAATGCTTAGTTAGAATTGTCGGGATCAAGTACAGGAGAAGAATGTTTTATAAATTTCAACCTTGTCCGTGCCTTAATTATTTGTTAGAGATCTTCTGCTAAGTAAAGTTAATAAAGAGTTGGGATTAAAGAGTTGGGTACAATTTTGGGCCAGAGATATATTTCTTATAATTCATTGACACTTGGCATAATTAGGATTTTTAGATCAATTTCTACTATGAACTTGACAACAACTGCCTTTTTAAATTGCTTGTTTGTGTTGTGGAAGACCGTCAACAAAACCAACCTATATTTTTGGAAGTTTATGAAAAAGGTTGGTAAGTTGAAGATTTTACATGTCAAAGCCACAACATGCAAGTTGCAAATGGAGATATAAATCCTTTACTGGGTAGATTGAAGAGTCTTTAGTATAAGACATGAAGTGCTGTAGTCTTTTATATTTCCAAGCAATGTGGAACTAAGGCCGTGTGAGTTTCTCAATAGTGGAATAATTTACGATCTCGAAGAAGACGTCCAAGGCAAACATGCAGAACTCCATTGCTGAATTATGGAAATCTGATTAAGGCCATGTATGTTTCTTTCAATCTTTGAATAACCACCATCTTATGACGATAGATCATGTGCAGATCATTGCTGTATTTTTTGGATCTAAGTCCATATAGATCATTTCCATCAACTATTGGGTGGCAATTGTTTACTTATTTAGCTATATGCCTATATCTATTCATGGTTACTTCGTTTTGCAGACAATTTTTTTTTTAGTTTATTGCATTTTAATATTTTTTTGTTGTTGTTGTTGCACTTTGATGACAATTTGAGATTATAATTACTTTTTCTATTTGGAAAACCTTTATGTCTCGACAGTCATGTTTAAAGGATTAATAGAGTTTGTGGATGCTACTGCAGTCTAGTGGTAAAGCCTTTTTAGTGTAGGGGCCTTTGGGCTAAACTTTACCTTAAAATGAAAAAGGAAAGTGGTTAAAGAGAGGTCCAGATGTTTTATACTGAATCCTTTTCTTACTAAATTTCTTGAATCAGAAATCAGCGGCCGAAGTGAAAGAATCATGGGCTCCCTTTGTGACTATTGTGGGGAGCAGAGATCTATGGTCTACTGCCGATCAGATGCTGCTTGCTTGTGCTTGTCATGTGACCGCAACATCCACTCTGCCAATGCTCTCTCCTGCCGCCATTCTCGAACTCTTTTATGTGATCGCTGCTTCTTGGAACCTGCCATTGTTCGTTGCGTTGAGGAAAATGTCTCACTTTGCCACAATTGTGATTGGAATGGTCATAGTGGCTCAGCTTCGGGACATGAAAGGCGGGCGATCAACTGCTACTCAGGCTGCCCATCAGCAGCAGAGTTCTCCAGAATCTGGTCCTTTGCTATGGAGTTCCCTCCCATTGACGATTCTAATTGCGATCAAGGAATGGGCCTTATGAGAATCAATGAAAACTGTGTCAGCACTTGCTGGGGGGCGCCAGGGAACGACAGTAACGGAGATTCAGCCATGAATGATCCAAATAACATGGATAAACTTACTCCGATCGGTTCATCTTCTTTATCTGCAGTAAATGCAATGGCATGTAGTTCAGATCAGCCAACTGGTTCAGTGGAGTCAACTACACCTAAGGTGATTAAGGCTTTACATACTATCACCCAACAACAAATGTTTGATACCCTGATGTTTCTACTGCAAAAACAGTTTATTATGAATTATTACCCCTACTCGAAATACTTATATGCGGTGCTACTTTAGCTCACATTATCAGTAGATCCCACCTTTCTCTCGAGTACTGTCGATGTTTTAGGTATGACATGTGTTTTGTCCTCATTGTGATCCCTTTTATTAAAGTAGCATATCTTGTTTTTACTGTTTTCTCTTGAAAACATAATACTACATGCTCTTGGCAGGAATGACTCTTTAATAATTTCTAACTATAAATGGAGGTACTTCCCTACTAGGTGTTGCTGACTGAAAAAGTTGTATCCTTATAAGGATATAAATCTATTGAATGACACTATTCTTAACCGCACCACCACCACCTCTCAAACACATTATGATTCTACCATCGAGAGTTTCCTAACAAAAAGAAAATATTGTTGTAATGAATAGGTTTATATCCTTATGTTATTTAGTCTATGCTTCTGTTAGTCCCACATTGGCTAGAGTAACCAGCCTCCTATTTATGTATCTTTCACTGTATATAGTTGGCTACTTGGCTTTGATCCTAATGAAAGCAATCTCAACATTTTCAAAATGTAGTCTCTAATCGGTTCATAGTTATCAGAAGAAATTTTGGTCAAATATGCATGACAGAGTATTATCCTATTTCCAGAAAAATGACAGATTGAGTTTATGATTTTGAAAATCTAGTTAGAAATGCCTTCATAATAATACTTTGCAGATTTTAATGTGAGTTTTATGTGTCCTGAATGCTGACTTTTCAGAGTTTTGCTAAAGTACATTATGGAAATTTCTGAAAGTTGTATTAATTGCAGATTCTGATTCAAATGAAACTTGTACTAATTGAAAATTCTAATTCACATGCAGCTATGTGGTACTGAGATGAAAAATCCTGAGATATGCAAAAATAATTTCTTTGAAGACTTCAATGTGGACGATGTTGACCTGACCTTTGAGAACTATGAAAAACATTTTGGTGGATCTCATAAAAATTCGAGAAAGCTTTTCAATGATACTGGAATTGATGATGGCTTTTTTGATATGAAGGAAATGTCTGGTGGCAATTCTAATTTCCAGGGTGAATTTGTTGCAGAGGTAAATGCTGTTTCTCCTTTTCTATTAACTTGCTTGCAGTATAGACTTGGGCTTGCAGCAGTAAATCTGCCTAAAGACTTTGGGGTTCATATTTGGTTTAATTGTTCTTGTATAAGAGGATCTCTTCATGTTTGGTCAGTACCCTCATTGATTGCATTATAACTTTGTCATCTAGCTTATTGGCATCATGGTTTAAGGTTTTGGTTTCTTCAGCTCTGTTTTGGCTGTTTCAGGCCAGTTTCAGACGGAGCGGTTTGATGCCCACACAATATCTGTTCAGCTCAGTTGCACCTAGTTTCGCTCAGTTTTGTTAGATTTCAGACCAAAATGGCCAAAAATGTAAACATCCATCTATAATTTGATATTTTAGACATACATATGTAGTTACTTACAGGCGTACATATACACAAAACATTTTTTAAAGGATGCTGAACTGGAAACCTAACTGGATGAAACCTTTGGGTTGGTGGACCACAGAAAAGAGCAACCCTAGTTGAGGCACAATATAGGGCCCATCCCATATGACTTAAAAGGGAAGCCTCTTATTAAGTTAAATCCCATATATTACTGTGTTTAGGAATGCCATCCTATCCATTGTGGGACTGAACTTTGCTCTAGCCTCCTCTCTTCAACCCAATGGAAACCAAACAACCAAAACTTTCAAAACTGCCAAAACCAAAACTACTAGTGTGTGTGTGGGTGGGGGTGGGGGGGGGGGGGGGGGGGGGGGGGGGGGCGGGGAAGGAAAACAAGATCTATGACACCATGGTTGACATATGAAATTCATAGATATCTTATTGCTCGAACAGTCCGTGGTAGGTCACTTTGAGAGTCTATAGTATGCAAGAGAAATGATCAAACTCCTATCATTTATATATATATATATATATATATATATATATATATATATATATATATATATGTGCAGTTACCATGCCTAGCAATCTATAGCAACAATAAAAGAAATCCACGATATAAAAGCCGATGCAATTTTCAAATTATTTATTTCCATGGTTCTGTATGTTTAGCTCCCGTGATACGATTATTTTTCATATATTGTAAAATAATATAAGTTATTTTATGTGATTACACTCACTACTAGTCAAGTCTAATATTAGTTGACTTTATCAAAATTATATTTCTTCATAATTCACACTTGTGAAGCAAGAAACACACTCGCAGTATATCCATATCTTATAGGAGAAACCAACACAATTCTTACAGCTTCATCTTTAAATATTGCATGTGGTTTGATTTTTAAGATACTTGGCAATGATATATGCCAACTTACATTGCAATGACAATTAAGAAAGCAGTTATTAACTAAGAGAAAAAGAAAGAAAGAAAGAAACACCTTACAGATTTCCCAACAATTACAAATATGACTGATAGTATATTGTTTTCCTACACTATATCCTCTGAGCATTTGCCTACCCTAAAATTGAAATTTTTATTATTGTTTTGCACCTTCAACTTTTGGTGCTCAATGATGTGGCTTCATGATTGTTAAATATTCGTCAAAATTGGGAATATTAGAGCCCATTGGAGCTAAGCCAATGAATATAAATCTTTAAGTACCTCAGGCAAAGTAGTCTTTTGTTGTTACTCTGACACAAGGCATTATTATTCCAGTGCTGCATCTTTCTAGATGACAAAAATATATAGCAGGCTGTTATCCAAAAGCATCAAAGTATATTTCTCGTGTTTATGAGATGATATCTTATTATCTTATAATGCCTTTAGATTGCAATTCTCTCTCTCTCTCATTACAATTAGAATTACAAAACCTCACATTGCTGTCTATATAACTATTGCATGTGCACGGATGAATACAACACGGCATGATACAGAGGATGAATACAACACGGCATGATACGGACATGGTCACATCATAGTTGGCATTTGGGTGTATTTTCGGGCGCCCAAGTCATGGCTGACATGGACAGGGTGTCGATTTGGGATTTCCGTGCTTCCTAGCCATATGCTGTTTTATATAGGGCCTCCATAAATAAGGCTACAGAAGTAACCTAGGCCTATATATCCAACTGTAGCTATATACTGAGATGAATTGTCCTTAAAGCAAGTTATTTTCAAAATGGTATTGTTATTTCTTTTAGAATTGTATCTGTGATATCTTTAATATGAGTTGAGAGTTGTTTATTTTCTGCAAGTTCTTCCTTGAAGCTTTTGAGCTCGATGGACTGGTGTAGATGCCAATTTATCTTCCTTATTGTTTGAATGCTTTGAATATCTAACCCTCTATCCTCACCACAACTCTAGAGTTTTGGTGAAATGACAAGGACTTTAACATGGTAACAGAGCAACTCGGGTTCAAATCTCACTGGTACACATATTAAGCGGATTAGAAATAGTTACACTGCTGGGTGAATCCAGCTTTCCTTCCTTGGTCATTCGACTGGTTGGTGCGTGTTAGAATAGCTTAAACACGACTCGTGAGTTTTGGACCTTTGGTGTAGTGGCACGGACTTTGACACTTACAAGCTATGCTCTAATGCCTTGTTTTATGTATAGTTTCTTTCCGTCTGCTTACCACATCAAAATAACTGAAGGTTTAAATTCAAGCATATTAAGATTTGAATGGTATATGTGAAATATAGGAAAATACAACTTAAGGTCTTATATATTGTAAGAAGCTAACTGTCTCATCCTGACAATCTTTTTTCAGACATCTACCGGGCATGTCAAATCTATACAGCCAGAATGTAGCATTGCAGCATCTGCTGATTCCATGATGTCAAATCCAGGCACCAAAGCAGACCCTAGTGTATGTTCCCCTGCAAGGCAAGCTCATTCTAGCCTCTCTCTTTCCTTCTCTGGTTTGACTGGCGAGAGCAGTGCTGGAGATTATCCAGACCCTGAAATGTCATCAATGCTCCTCATGGGTGAACCTCCTTGGTTTCCGACTGGTCCTGAATGCTCCTCGTTCAATGCAGCTAACAGGAATAGTGCTGTTATCCGTTACAAAGAAAAGAAGAAAAATCGCAAGTAAGTGATAAGTGATGCATATTCAATCAATAATGTTACCTAATCACACATCTGCTCATGCTTACTTAGGAGTTTATCTTCATTTAATCCTTGGATTCACTTCTTTCCTTGTCATTATAATTTATATATTACAATGGAGATATTGGCATGTTGGAACAGAACCTGTTGTCTGTCACAAACTGCATGATTCTTTTGTATATAATACCTGTGCAGTTTAAAGTCCATCCGGGGCGGCTTTTATTTTTCACATGTAGTGTGTTCAAGAGGATTCTTACAGAGGCTTCATGTATAATTTACAAACTAAAATTAGGTCCTTATATTTTTTTTGTTCTATTCCTGCGGCCTGCCTGTTTTATATTGCAAATAACCTGAGCCATGCCAGGGCTTCCCCTCAGCGGTCCTTCTTCCCATTGCTTAATCAATGGTAATCAGGGGTGATGTATTTGTCCTTTCCTTTTCACTAGTCATTTAAATCCTTCAAAATAGACGAACATGAGATGGGATTATGGTTTGTTCAGTAGTGGAATAAACTGATTGTATATATACGTGAGGCTGGCCATTCAGGTAATTTCTGATATTGTTCAGTAGTTTATATATGAGATGGTGCCTTCACTATCTGAATTCTGTCTTGCTGCATTTTATTTTTCCAAATGCAGCTTTTAATTGTAACGGATATTACATGAGACTAATAATCAGTAATATAACCAACAAGAACAATATTATCAGCAAGGAAAAAGGAAATAGTGCAGGTAGCATACTAGCCGACTTGGGCATAGTTTGGATTGTAGTTTGGGGGATCGGCCTTTGCTCAAATGCCCATTTCCTAAACACTTGGCTTAGTGTTCCAGAAACGCCCATTAGAGCCCCCAAATGAATGGCACGTTTGGGCATACGCCCATCCGGGATGCAAGTCATTTGGCTTTCCCATTACATTTGGCACCTAATGGAGTCTCAAATAAAATGCAACTGCAACTTTCCCTTAGTTGACTGGTTGCCGTATATTCATCCCTCTATGACTTAAGGAACTGGTGTTGTTGCCTCGAGGGGGAGAGTTAGTCGACTGGTTTGATAAAATTTTGACGCAGGTTGGATATTTATTATAGTCTTAATTCGGTTATTTTCTTTGTCTTTGACTTACTCTACTTTAGTAGGACTCTTATTTTTATCCTTATTTAGGATTCACGAATTATCTAAAAAGTCTTTCTGCATGGTAAATGTAGTTCTAATTTTTAGTGTTTTGAAGACGTATACGAAGTGTAATTTCTTATTTAGAAGCCAGGATTAGTCAATTTCCCCTTCTCTTCCCTTCATTACTAAAGCCATATGGAACACCAAAGTTCTAACTTCATCACGAGGAAAATTCAAGGCAACTGAGTTATCATCCTTGACATGTATTTAATGGCTAGTTTTAGCACCAATTACCAGATTCTAGGAGACACAACAACACACACACACACACACACCACACACCGAGAGAGAGAGAGAGAGAGAGGAGAGAGAGAGGAGAGAGAGAGAGGAGAGAGGGAGAGAGAGAGAGAGAGAGAGTGCGAGTTTACTGTCTCATCAAATTAGAGAAAATCCCTTGCTAATACTTTTTCTTTTGGCAGATTAGGATATACTTATGTCTGAGAGAGGTCCTAAAATAACTCTCTTTTCTTTCTTTTGAACAGGTTTAACAAGAAAATAAGGTATGCCTCTCGCAAAGCCAGGGCCGATGTCCGAAGGCGGGTGAAGGGAAGATTTATAAAGGCAGGCGATAATTATGATTACGATCCACTCTGCCAGACAAGAAGCTATTGAGACGCATGATTACATGTCTACTTAGTATAGCTTTAACTTCCCTCTTTTGCTAAAATACTGCGGGCAAGTTACCCATGAACATGATCAACCTTCCATTTCCATACTGAAGATCCATCCACCATTTATAATTATCACAGGCCTCACTAGCTTGCTTGATACAAGTCTGGGTCAAGAAGAAATACATTTTCCTGGGTGGTATTGGCAAGCAATGATACAGTTGATGAAACAATCTTGTATGTTAATCCCCAGATGTTCCATTCTATTGTGAAAAAGGACAGTCATATTGGCTCCTCCTGAGTTCTTCTTTTCCGTAGGCTCCAACAGAGGTACCAGCTACGTTGCCAAGGCCTGTGGCGTTGCCGATCGACTAGGTGAAGCTTTTATATGGATGTCCATAGTATATGATTATGCCTTGTATAATTTTTGATCCTTGTGAAAGAATTTGTAGATAGTCTGTTGTAAGTTGTAATTCAGAGAACTACTTGTGCGACGGAGGCTGTAAGAACTGTGATAATTGGTGCTTGATGTCCTGATTGTGTTCTCGATATGGAAGGTCCAAAAACATGAAAAGAAATAAGCTGAATTTGTTCTTGTTATTTACTTCGTTTCATCGTTGAGATCTTCAAACATTTGGTCCAGGTTGACTCTGAAGTCTGAGTGAAAGTATGTGCCTGTGAAAAAGGAATGTTTGTTGTTACTGATCGAGTCTTGTATCCGTGTCGGTCTTGAATTCATAGGTAGGACTCTATTTACTGGGATTCAGAAGTTGTAAGGCGTAACTGATACTTTCCGTCATTTGAAGGCTTCTTCGCCTATCTTATGCTTTTGTGGCTGTAGGGCGAAACCTAGGAGGAAGATATCAGTTGCGTCGAGCAGTGGAGCACTCGCGAGGATCCATGCCCAAAGCTACCTGTCATGGTGAAGAGTGACAGGTTCGGGTCAAAATGCATTGTAGCTCAATATGGTAGTTATCGGGCCGGCCTACGGGGTTGGATGGATTGTCCTATTCAGAGCTAGTTTTGATTGTTTTTGATTCTTATTGTGGATCGATTCTGGAGGGTCATCTGTGACCCTGATCCGATCACTTGTGGGGTCATGTGTCATGCTGCCTGAGGGTTTTTCCAAGCAGAGAAGGTTGTCCAAATTCGAAGTCTTGTCTAGATTATCCTGGGCCGAACCCTGGTATCACTCCCATCTACTTATCATTGTAGCCAATTCTTGTTTTGCATAGATCACATCTACAAATAATGCGAACTCGGTGTGCATAATTTGAAAAGGGAGTTTCTATGGATTGGATGAAAATGTTCAAAGTCAGTCAGATTCATATGTTCACGATAAATTATTTAGTGAGTCGAACTTATCGTGCATCTCGATTCTTGTACTTAATGACAGTAGGAATAAAAAGGACTATTTCATAGTCTTGAGAATCGAGATAAATCCGATCTCGCTGAATAATTTCAATATGTTCACATAGAAGGCCAATAATTGAGTTGCCCTCATCCATCCGTGTCATCATCAGTGTGCCTCAAATCAAAGCTTGGCGACAAAAGCTGAGCTTTCTTTCTCGGTGGGCCCCACACGGGGACTAGGACTTTCCGAAATGGTTGTGATGGAAAAGTAACTACAAATGGCAAGCTCATCCCAGCCTGACCTAATCCAAGTCTTCTTCGCACTGGTCACAGAGAGAGGGAATGCCAACTCCCACACAAGAGGAGAAGACTCAACAATGGGAAAGAGAAGAAGTGATGGGAGCAAGGAAACCTTACACGTGTCACCGAAGGTTGTGGAGGGTCGGGAGCCTGGTGGGACCCACGGAAGTGCGGCTTGTGCCTTGCTTTTGCACCAGAAAATATTAAAAATAAACAAAATTGAATGGCGAGGTAAAAAAAAGAAAAGAAAAAAAAGGAGAGTATAAGTTCGGATATTTGCAAAAAATTAGGAAATGATTAGGGTCGGCTGTGAGTAGACCTGTCAATTGGGTCGGACCGGTTCAATCCGGCCCCAAAAATTGGCCCATGTGCCGGTCCGGCCCGGCCTCGTATATTGGGTTGTGCCGGACTACATATATCGGTCCATAACATAGGCCCGACCCAGCTAGGGGTGCAACTCGGACGGGTTGGGTCGGACTTGAGGTCAACCCTAGCCCAACGTGATGAATCATAAGACTAGTCCGAGCCCAAGTCGGCCCGACCTGGATTCAACATATGAAGCCAAGACCGAGCCCAGAGGATCGGATTTGGATCGAGTTGAACTCGGGTTGGGTCGGGTCCATCGGGTTATCGGGTTCTAATATAATATTGAAATAATTTTAAACAAAAGTAATATTAGACACATAATCAAATAGCAATCAAGTCTTGATCATTACAAAATACAAAACTGAAATAAGATTAGGATAAGGAGTTGAAGAGTTTGAGTGAAGAAATTAGGATTTAAACTTTTATATATAATATATATATAGATATATATATATATATATATTATTATATATATATATAGGGTGTTCGGGTTCTTCTAACCCAGCCCATTAAAGGTTTACCGATCGGGCTCGGTTTTGGCCGCCCGAGTTGCACCCCTAAATCAGCCTGGTCCGAAGCCCAAGCACAGGCCGACCCACCAAATAAATAAGAATCAAGTAGTTTATATCAAAAAATAATTGTTATTAATATTATAAAACTTAATTATGTATTATGTTATGTTAATCTACGTAAATATGTGATGTGAAAAACATATATGAAAACATGTTGGATGTTCAAATTTTATGTTAAAAAATGATTGTAATAATTAATATACAAATTTTTGAGAAGAAGAACGAAAATGAATGCCAAATTCCACGTGTCAATCAAGACCGGCACGGCCCAGCCCGGCCGGCCCGGCCCGACGATCGAAGCTACTGTGTCGTGGGTCACGTGTCGGGCTTGGGCCGAGATTTTCAACCCTTGGCCCGGTCCGCTACAGTTCATGGGCCCAAGAGGCCCGGGCCCGGCCCACTTGACAGGTCTACTTGTGAGTTTTGGATGTAAATTAAAATGGTGTTTCAAGTTAACTCATTTACATAATATGTGTAAGAGAAAATTAACTTTGTTAAGTAATTATTTATCAAATTGTGAGCACTAATATTTAAAATTACCAACAAAGATTATATGAATATTGGTTAAGTGAATCATTTATCAAATTGTGGAGTACTAATATTTAAAGTACCAACAATTCTCTTTATTGATATCTTTTGAACAGATTACAGTACTTTCGTTGTCTCTTGATACATATCATACTTTGGCTTACAATCTCACAGAAACTTACAATAAATAATCCGTTCCATACATTATATCTTTATATACAAAACCAACTCTTGCAAGAAAAAATCTCTTAGCATCTCTTCTTATTTTTGGCTCTGAGGATGAGACTCGGACTACGTTCAGATCATTCATTTCGTTCACCTGCACCTGCAGACAAGCTGGTGGTGGGTCAGTGCATTAACGTATTGGTAATGTGAACAAATGTTACATCGTCTGAAACGATCACTAATTTATTAGTGATAAAATATTTTATGATACTGATCTTACTACTTTTAACTATGTTAATTTCATACAATACATAGTCAGATTACATCTTTTGAAAAACTATTTCGAAAACCAACATTTAAATATTTAAATTCATAGCCTCTACGATAGGGTCCATTCAAGTATTATCAGTTCATCTCAATTGAAAATGCAGTATATTCATGAGTCATATTCATTTTCTTTTGACGGGACATAACATTTCTATGCAACATATTATTATAAGCAAATCATGTTCAAAAACTTAAGCAAATATGTATCACTTTTTCAGTGATTCTTACAATAGCTGACGGTTCATTCATGTACAAGACAAGGATTAGAAATAAACATGATATAACCAATATTGTTCCTGTTCGTCTCTGCATTGTTATAGCTCTTAACAAATCTTACGACATATGTAAACTCGATTGACAATGTGATCAGGGCACAACTCTTCACCAATCAACACCTATCTTGCCACGACCGTACCCGCTTTTCGGATATGAGACGTGTCCAAGCCAGCCTACGCGAGCAGAGTCGGCGATAAAAACGCTGTTACGGCCAAGATGCTCAAAATTAAAATGTAACATATATTGCTCATCACATTACTAAATTAATTTTACAAATTACAAGGTTTCACAACTTCACATTTGCTAGAAAATACAATGTCTCACAAAATAGAAAAGACAGCTAATTCAACTATCTAGGTTGGACTCAGCATACCCATGCCTTCCCAGTGCGTGATTGCGGCTAAACATGAAAAATATGGTTTCCAGTCAGGATAAGAACGAGTACATTCTCACACAGATTCAATAAATGACAAAATCCATAAATCTGTAAATAGTAATGAAATACACGACGAAAAGATAACATAGATCATGGCAATGCAAAATGAGCATGGTGAAAATGACAAGTGAGTAATAAACAAAGAAGACTGTAGCCAGCAATATATAATGTAGAACAGACACTGTATCAATCTAGTGAGTTGAAATACTACTTGACATGTAAACGACTAAGGATAAATCTGGCACCCGCACATGAAATGTGCGACTGCTAATAGGCAAGAATTACGATACCCCGCACGTGAAGTATGCGACTGCTATTAGGCAAGAATAATTTGGGTTGTTTACATGTCTAGAGTTCCCCGTCCGACAGTATCATGGATCCAAACATCTCACGAACACGGAATAGATTGGTCACGAACAACATGTAAAGAATCCACTACTATCTCGTGTAACATCGTGTCAAGAACCGACAAAGTATCAATGTAAACTACTACGTACATAATTCATAGAGATAATCAAATATGAGAACTATCAGAGATGTACTCGCCTGAGGTCTGTGCTAGTGAAACCGATAATACTACATCACTCAGTGAGCCACAACAGTCAACACATGCAGAAGTCTCCGGATGCTAAAATAAACATTACCAACGTTTTTGAATAGTCAAATTAGCTAGAATTGCCTGTCCTAAGTCAATTTGGATACAGGGGCAAAACGATAATTTTGGGTCAAAACGATGTCCGCCGTTGGATCGCTTTACACCGAAAAGCGTTGCTAAAGTCTATGGTCTCTAAGTCGTCAAAATATATGTCAACATGTCCAGTTTTCGATACGAACCCAAACGTATGTCCAAAGTTAGATTCCGGCGGCCCGTGCACAAAATCGTCCGTTGAGTCGGATCATGGGGTCCGCAAATCGGCGATCCGGTCAACTGTCTCAGAATCAGACCAAACTGGCATACAGGACCAGAAAAATGAACGGTCCTGTTGGCGCAAGTTTCGTCTCGATCTGACGGACGTGCACAAAGTAATTAGGGTTTTTACAAAGGGGCCGATACGGTAAATTTTGACGGATACGCATCAAATTCGTCACGCACACGCAACCAATTTAAATTCTGTCAAAG
>JANAVB010027397.1:6208258-6275758 GCA_029216955.1 Iris pallida
CTTTATATAAATAAATATATGTCACGTCCAGCGTCCCAGATGGAAGGGTGAGTCAGAAACACATCTCCAGGCTACGCACCGAAAATTGCGATTGTCGCCCGTAATATCAGCAAAAATGAAAATACCAGAATTTCATAACATTAAATATGGTACAGGGAACTTTTCCAACAATTCTTATACAGATTTATTACAAAAGCAAATTGCATAATGACTGAGAAGTACTCGTTCTAGCTATAAGCAATGGTTCACTCCTCGAGGTATTGCGGTGATACTTCAGCAGGACGTCTTCTTCTTCACCTAGTGAACAAAACTAGGTCGTTTAGAAACGACAAGCAAGTCCTCGGTCAAGGGCGATGAAATATAAATAAATAAAATTGAAATATGCGATTTTCTTTAAAAAGACTTGTGCAACTGCATATGTGTATGTATATAAATATATATATATATGCCCTTAATTTTACTAAAATGACACATGTAATCATCATCCTACTCCAGGGATTGTGAGATTTCCGAGCTTCCCTTGAGCTTTCTGTAAGATTTGCTTCCCTTGAGCAAACTGCCTACCTAAAGTAGGTATGAGTTACCCTTGGAGTAAGATGAAATGCAATTGAGAACAATAATCTGAATAATTCTCTAGATGCTTCCCGTGAACAATCCCGTTAACCTGGGATCAGGCTGTGAATTCCGAGCCTCCCTTGGGCTAAACATCTATTTGATGTTACTGTCGAAATAGATGAATTGATTTCCGAGCCTCCCTTGGGCTAGTACTCTCTATTTGAAAATAGAAGTACGGATTTCCGAAATACTGATCAGCTTTTATTGTTATTATGTTACGGGATATCTAGGAATATTCAGTTGTTCTCCCCGCCCAATGCTTCCTATATATGAAACTTTCTAAAAATTTTCGAAGGTCAGAAATTTGACTATCTCTAGAATTTCTCAAAAATTTTGGCAGAGTCTCCTTTGTATTTAGGAGCCCCGAAAATTTACGGAAAACATATATAAATGATAAGAAAAATATGGGCTCGCCGACCCCTTCGGTGGAGCAACTCTCAACACCGGAACCACGCAAATAATAATTGGGCTCGCCGACCCCTTCGGTGGAGCAACTCTCAACACCGGAACCACGCAGGAAATAAAGTACAAAAGGAATTGGAGATTTATACCTGAGCAAGCATTGATTTCCTTTCCTTTAGCAATAATTCAATTTGCGGTTTGCTATTAGCTTTGCAATTTGTCGCATAGAGCAAAATTCTTCCATCTATGCAAGACTTTATATATAACTATATGTGTACAGGTATGTATATGTATTATATGTGTGTAGATATATATGTATAAAGAGATATATATATATATATGTATGTATGTATACATATATGTATGTATATATATATATATATATATATATGTGTATATATATATATGTATATGTATATGTATGTACATATATTTGTATGTAGACATATATCTTTATATATATATGTATATATATATGTGTATATGTATGTACATATATATGGATGTAGATATATATATATATATGTATGTATATATATGTATAGTAAGACGGAATTTAAATCAAATGATATCCTTTCATAATAATTGCATGGAGCAAGAAAATAAAAGAAATAGACGGGAATTAATTCTAACTATAGATATACACAAAGTTGAATAACTACATAGTGAGTAGAGAGAAACAGGGTCCTTTTTACCTTTCCGGCGTATGTTCCAGTTTTTTCAGTTCCAAAATTCTTATGACCACTTACCATGGGAGAGTCCCGTATGTTCATTTGTGTTTGTTTTGTTCATGGAGAGTCCAATAGTTCATGTCCATAAATCGCATGTCCAAAGTCCGTGTTCAAAATTAATTTCTCTACTTTGTGTCTATTCGATTATTCACTTGTCCGAAATATCATACCATTTAATACTTTTGTTCATGTCAAATTAAATATTTACTAGAAATTAGTGTTTGCAACAGTTTTAATATATCATGACTTAATTTAAATATTATTAAATTCAGAATTGTAACTAACCAAAAATTCAGACATATTATTCCTAAATTACATTTTCAAATCTTATGATATAAACTTTCAGATTCTTTTGGAAGATTAACCATATACTTCAACTTTCTGGTATTACCAATTTATTTATGAACTACAATTTCAGAATTTTAGTATGAAAATAAAGGGATAAATAAAATTTCCATTAGCCTAAATGGAAGAACTTGAGAAGAAGAAGAGGATGAGGACTTGCCTTGGGTTGGGAATGATCCAAATTTCTTCACAAACCCTAGTTGGAACCCAAAAGCACAAATTACTTTGTTAGTGACCTAACTTAGTTTGGAATTGAACTAAAACATAGGAATTGAGAAAGAAGAGGGGAAAATTTACCTAGGGTTCCCTTCTTGGGAAGTTGGAGTAGAGGGGAAGGAGGTGAAGAGGGAGTGGAGGAGGAGGTGGTGACCGGGGGGGGCGGCCGGCGGCGACAGCGGGCGGCGGGCGGCGGCAGCGGGCGGCGGGCAGCGGCAGCGGGCAGCGGCAGCAAGGAGAGGGGCAAGGGGGGCGGTCGGGTGTGGGTGTGTTGATTGTTTTTTTCTTTTTTCTTTTTCTTTCCTCTCTCTTTAGTGTGTGTGGGTGTGTATAAATAGGGAAAGGGGGGGTGAGTGTGCTGGTGGTGTTGGTGTGTGTTTTGTGTGTGGGGGAGGGAAAGGAAATAAATGGGAGTGGTGAGGTGTACACTTCTCCATTCTTCTAGTGTAGGACATGTGTCATGCTATGAAAAGTTCAAAATAAATTTATTATTTTATTATTTATACCTTTTTTTTTTTGAAGTAAATAAAAATTGATAATAATAATAGATATCATATTAATAATAATAATAAGAATATGACAAGTCTACTCCCCTTAGAAAAATTCCGTCCTCGGAATTTGAAATAATTAGTACAACGATTGATTGCTAACCTGGATTAGGAAAATAGATACGGATATTGCTTCCGCATGTCTTCTGCTTTTTCCCAAGTTGAATCTCCAGGCGAATCCTTGCTCCACGCGACTCGTACTAGTGGAATAACCCGATTGCGGAGTACCTTTTCTTTTCGATCCAAGATCCCGACGGGTCTCTGTTCGATCCGTAGTGTAGGTCCAACGGTGATTTCTGAATGATCGAGTATATGGCTTGGATCAGACACATATCTTCGTAATTGGGAAACATAGAATACATTGTGGACTCCCTCTAGTGTTGGGGGTAGGGCAAGTCGATATGATACATTCCCCACTTTTTCCAGTATGTCGAAGGGCCCAATGTATTTCGGACTCAGTTTTCCTCTGGTCCCAAATCTGATGGTTCCCTTAGTTGGTGAAATTTTCAGAAAGACATGATCTCCAGGTTGAAATTCCAGTATTCTTCGATGCTTATCAGCCCACATCTTCTGTCTATCCTGGGCTGCTTGCAAGTAACTTCTTATTATCTTGACTATATCCACAGTTTGTGTCACCAGTTCTGGTCCTAACAACTGTCTTTCTCCTACGTCGGTCCAGCATACCGGCGATCTGCACTTTCTACCATACAGTGCTTCAAAAGGAGCCATTTTGATACTATCATGATAACTGTTGTTATATGAAATTCTACCAGATGTAGATGATCATCCCAAGCTCCCCCAAAATCTAAGGTACAAGCTCTCAGCATGTCTTCTAAGGTCTGAATTGTTCTTTCAGACTGGCCGTCTGTTTGGGGATGGTAAGCGGAGCTATATTTCAACTGGGTGCCAAGATTTTCCTGCAAACTTCTCCAGAAATGTGAAGTAAACCTGGTATCCCTATCTGACACTATACTTACGGGTACCCCATGCTGACTCACAATCTGCTTCAAATACATATCTGCTAGTACTTCTGTTGATTGTCCTACTCGAAAAGGAAGAAATCGAGCGGACTTAGTGAGTCTATCTACAATGACCCAAATAGCATTATTATCCCTTTGGGTCCTAGGCAGTCCTGTCACAAAATCTATGGTAAGATGCTCCCATTTCCACTCGGGGATAGGTAATGGTTGGAGAAGTCCTGCTGTCCTCTGATGTTCTGCTTTCACTTGTTGGCACACAAGACATTTAGATACAAACCTGGCGATTTCTCTCTTCATTCCATGCCACCAAAATGTCTGTTTTAAGTCTTTATACATCTTAGTGCTGCCTGGATGAATGGAATATTGCGAACTATGAGCTTCAGACATGACCTCTGTTCTCAAATCTCCACTGGGCACACATAATCGATCTCCGAATCTTAGCGATCCATCCGGATGCTTCCTTATCCCGGTCTGGAGTCCTGCCTCCGTTGTTTCCAAAGTTTCTGCAATTTGAATCATTTTGCTGTCCTTCTTTAATTCTATCTATTAAGGAGGATTGTATTTGTAAATTTTGCCATATCCCATCAGTTACCGGGCATACTACTTCAATTCCCATTTTTCTTAGATCCTCGAGGATTTCCTTAGGTATATTTATAAGGAAAGCTTCGGGTCTTCTACTCAGAGCATCAGCCACCTTATTGGCTTTTCCTGGATGATATTCTAGCTCCATATCAAAGTCTTTCAGCAATTCTAGCCATCGTCTTTGTCTCATATTGATTTCTTTTTGTGTGAAGACATATTTTAAGCTTTTATGGTCTGTATATATTTTAATTCTCTCCCCATATAAATAATGTCTCCATAGCTTAAGGGCAAATACCACAGCAGCAAGTTCAAGGTCATGTGTTGGATAATTTCTTTCATGTGTCTTCAGCTGTCGAGATGCATATGCTATGACTCTTCCATGTTGCATTAGTACACACCCCAGGCCTTTGCCTGATGCATCACTATATATTTCATATCCACCTGAACCAGATGGTAATGCTAGTATTGGGGCTGTAATTAACCTTTCCTTTAACTCATCAAATGTTGCTTGACATTTTTTCGTCCAGATAAATTTTTCTTCCTTCCGGGTAAGACGGGTTAAAGGTTCTGCAATCCTTGAGAAATTTTCCACGAATCTTCGATAGTAACCAGCTAGTCCTAAAAAGCTTCTGACTTCTGCTACGGACTTTGGTGTTGGCCAAGACTTAACTGCTTCTATTTTCTTCGGATCTACCGAGATACCTTCTCCACTGACAATATGCCCTAGAAATGGTATTTGATCCAGCCAAAATTCACATTTACTAAGCTTGGCATATAATTGTTCTTCCCGTAGGGTTTGCAATACTATCCTCAAGTGTTTTTCATGCTCCTCTTCACTTTTGGAGTATATAAGAATATCATCAATGAATACAATTACAAATTTATCCAGATATTGATAAAATATTCGATTCATCAGGTCCATAAATATGGCTGGTGCATTTGTTAACCCGAATGGCATAACTAAGAATTCGTAATGCCCATACCGAGTCCTGAATGCAGTTTTTGGAATGTCTTCTTTTTTCACCTTTACCTGATGGTATCCAGATCTTAAATCAATTTTTGAAAATACCCTTGCCTCTCCTAACTGATCAAACAGTTGATCAATCCTAGGTAAGGGATATTTATTCTTGATGGTAACCTCATTCAAGGCCCTATAGTCAATCACCAGGCGTAAGGTACCATCTTTCTTTTTCACAAATAATACTGGTGCACCCCATGGCGAAGCACTAGGCTGAATAAATCCCTTTGATAACAATTCCTTTATTTGTTATTTAACTCAGCTAGCTCCTCTTTGTTCATTGGATATATTTTCTTGGCTATGGGTGCAGCCCCTGGTACTAGATCTATAGAGAATTCTACGGCTCTATCTGGAGGTAACCCTGGCAATTCTTCTGGAAACACATCCTTGAATTCTTCTACTATCCTTGGAAATATCTGCTCTGTTGATTCATGTAACATTACGGGTAACTCAAATTTCGCTAATTCATCTGTATTGAATTCATTCTGGTCCCTTACAAACTCATATGACTCTCCGTCAGGGAGTTGGAATAAAATTTTCCCCTGTCCACAGTCTATATTAGCTAAAGTTGCAGTCAGCCAATCCATACCCAATATTACATCATAATTGCTTGTCGGAAAGACAAGTAACCGGGTACGAAAAGCTCCTCCACCCAGTTTTATGGGGCATTTACTACATACTCGACTAACTTCTACTACCCCATTTCCCGTGAGGACTCTTAATGGTTTAGTTAGAGGTTGAGAATCTATCTCACGTTGTGATATAAAGGAAGATGCTATAAATGAATGGGTGGCCCCGGAATCAAATAATACTGAAGCTGGATATGAGGAAACTAGAATAGTACCTGAAACCACTTCTCCTGGAATACTTGCATCTTCAGCTCCCATTACGAACGCTTGGCCTTGCCTATTTCTCTTCTTATTATTATTATTCTGAGCTTGAATCGCCCGTTGTGCTTGTTGGAATTGATATGCCTGAGGGGCATAGGGCGGCCTTTGCTGATTTCCATTGGTTCTGACAGCTTGTGGTGGTGCCTGAATCATCGGTCGAGGTTTGGTCTCCTGAAATAACGGTCGATAACCCGTGTTGAAGCCTTGTGGGATTGCTCCAATCACAGGCAGCTGAGGGCACTGACCGGTCGAATGGTTTCCTGCTCCGCACTTTAGACAAAGTCCCAATCTTCTCCTACATACATTTCTTTTATGTCCTGGCTTCCGGCAGTAGTCGCAGATAATGAATTTGTCTGGGTTGCCATTCTGCGGACGCTTAGGTGGTCCCTGCCAATGATTCTTGGAGGATGCCCCCTCCTCAAAACTCCTCTTAGGTTGTGGAGACCGGAAAGGTTGTTCTTCTTTCAGTATCCTTTCTTGGTCTCGAGCAGCTTCTGTTACTTCAGAAAAGGTCTGGCACCGATAGGACGCGACCCTACTTTTCAATTGGGTCCCAAGCCCTTCCAAGAACCTAGAAATTTTTGTTTCTTCATCAGCTATCATGTGAGGGGCGAATCGACTGAGTCTGGAAAATTCCACAGCATACTCATCAACGGTGCGTTTTCCTTGTTTAAGGTAGTTAAATTGTCGCTCTAATTCTATCCGTGCTGATTTAGGATAGAATCTTCCTTCAAATTTCTTCTTGAATTCCGCCCATGTCATATCTTCATCAGAGTCTTCCGGATATTCAGCACTCCACCAATATCCAGCGATGTCTTCTAACTGGATGCGAATTGCTGGCACCATGTCCTCAGGTCGAAGCTTTGCAGCCTTCATTAGACCCTCGATGGTTTTCAGCCATTGTCCTGCTTCTATTGCGTTCTCAGTCCCCTGAAACTTAGGCGGCTTTAGATCCCTGAAGTCTTTTAAGGCTCTGTCCCTTGTATTATTGGAGTTTTGCATTTGCTCCAATATTGTAGTATTGGTAGCCTGAGCAGCATGGGCTTGTTGACTATTAGACTCCAATAATTGCTGGAATAGCTTAAACATGTCGGCTACAGTTGGTTCCTGCGGGGACGTATTAATTTGTCGATCGTGGTTGTCCATATCCTGAAATTAAAAATGCAATTCTTAGGGAATCATCCGAAATGTTTTATCTATAACACAAGTGTATTTACAACCACATTTATATTTCATTTTTGAATGAGAGTGGTATAAAATGATACTTCCACTCTCATTTCACATCTACTTTATCCCCCCTCTTTTTTTTTTGTACTACATCTACTCATGTCACCCATTCCTCCCAAAATGTGACATGGTGATCTATTTTACTCTATACTTGTACATATCCAACATATAGTACAACTGACAAAAGACCTTCTTCTTCACTTGTACAGGTTTCAGCTTCCTATTCTACTGCCTCAATGAGAACTCTGTCTTCAGCAAGGATTTCTACTTCTGGATGTAATCTTTCAAAGTCTTCTAGGGTTCCCTCATAACCATGCAGTGCAATATAGAAGCGATTTGGATCCCGAACATAGAGGCAATATGTGATATTCTCAAAATTAACTTCAGCGCCATCCTCGATGTCTCGGATGATGGGACGCCTGACTCCATAGAATATCTGGTAGACATGCACGTCGTACCAATCGGGTGCGCTCCACATGGTTCTAGCATACCGTTGGTATAGATATAGGGAGTAATCACTTCCATCCCATTCTAAGCTGGACATGAATAGATCCATACCTATACTCATTATATCCTTAAGTAAGAATTACCTATAGGAAATATATGAATTTAGAAAAGGCATATTTTTATACATCTTTATAGTACAATAAGCCTCAGGACTTACATATTTGGTAGGTTGCATTCTAACTATATTCAAGACATATATATGTCAGACATTTACATATCATTTATAAGTTCATACTCCTTTATGCCTACTTGCACTCTTTATATACTTACATTCATATATTAATTATACTTAGTGACCTTAAATCCACATCTTCCTTATATTGTGAATCTTCACGTCGGGGTGAGTCTGCAGCCATTCTTCTAAGGTGCCGTTACGGTCAGTTCCTGGGTCTCCAGAGGGTTCCGCCTTGATCAGGACGTAGTAGTGCACTGAGTTATAGTACTCCTTTCTTTCGTCGTCTATGTCTGTCACTACTGGATATTTCAATTCATAGTGGACCCCATAGGCTTCTATCATCCCCTTTGGCGCTACGTGCCACATTTTTCTTACAAATGCATAATACTCGTCTAGGCAGTGGATGCCATTTCCTAACCTTGCAAAGGGTACGAACCGTGACATGATCTACACCAGGAATTTCTTAGATTAGTATCTCTAAGACTAAGATTTTAGAGAGGAAATTGTAAAGGAAGAGGCTACTAACTACTTATACTGTCTTCTTAATAACTTCTAAGGCATGGTGGTTATGAATGTCTAGAACCTTATGTCCATGTATACCTAGGTTCCATTCCTCGTATTTTCCATTTTGCTGACCTGCATGGGCCACCACTAAAAGACGTGTCACGTCCCGCTTCCCAGATGGAAGGGTGACGTCAGAAACACATCTCCAGGCTACGCACCGAAAATTGCGATTGTCGCCCGTAATATCAGCAAAAATGGAAAATACCAGAATTTCATAACATTAAGTATATGGTACATGGAACTTTTCCAACAATTCTTATACAGATTTATTACAAAAGCAAATTGCATAATGACTGAGAAGTACTCGTTCTAGCTATAAGCAATGGTTCACTCCTCGAGGTATTGCGGTGATACTTCAGCAGGGACGTCTTCTTCTTCACCTAGTGAACAAAACTAGGTCGTTTAGAAACGACAAGCAAGTCCTCGGTCAAGGGCGATGAAATATAAATAAATAAAATTGAAATATGCGATTTTCTTTAAAAAGACTTGTGCAACTGCATATGTGTATGTATATAAATATATATATATATATATGCCCTTAATTTTACTAAAATGACACATGTAATCATCATCCTACTCTAGGGATTGTGAGATTTCCGAGCTTCCCTTGAGCTTTCTGTAAGATTTGCTTCCCTTGAGCAAACTGCCTACCTAAAGTAGGTATGAGTTACCCTTGGAGTAAGATGAAATGCAATTGAGAACAATAATCTGAATAATTCTCTAGATGCTTTCCGTGAACAATCCCGTTAACCTGGGATCAGGCTGTGAATTCCGAGCCTCCCTTGGGCTAAACATCTATTTGATGTTACTGTCGAAATAGATGAATTGATTTCCGAGCCTCACTTGGGCTAGTACTCTCTATTTGAAAATAGAAGTACGAATTTCCGAAATACTGATCAGCTTTTATTGTTATTATATTACGGGATATCTAGGAATATTCAGTTGTTCTCCCCGCCCAATGCTTCCTATATATGAAACTTTCTAAAAATTTTCGAAGGTCAGAAATTTGACTATCTCTAGAATTTCTCAAAAATTTTGGCAGAGTCTCCTTTGTATTTAGGAGCCCCGAAAATTTACAGAAAACATATATAAATGATAAGAAAAATATGGGCTCGCCGACCCCTTCGGTGGAGCAACTCTCAACACCGGAACCACGCAAATAATAATTGGGCTCGCCGACCCCTTCGGTGGAGCAACTCTCAACACCGGAACCACGCAGGAAATAAAGTACAAAAGGAATTGGAGATTTATACCTGAGCAAGCATTGATTTCCTTTCCTTTAGCAATAATTCAATTTGCGGTTTGCTATTAGCTTTGCAATTTGTCGCATAGAGCAAAATTCTTCCATCTATGCAAGACTTTATATATAACTATATGTGTACAGGTATGTATATGTATTATATGTATGTATATTTATATATATATGTAGATATATATGTATAAAGAGATATATATATATATATATGTATGTATGTATACATATATGTATGTATATATATATATATATATATATATATGTGTATATATATATATATATATGTATATGTATGTACATATATTTGTATGTAGACATATATCTTTATATATATATGTATATATATATATATGTATATGTATGTACATATATATGGATGTAGATATATATATATATATATATATGTATGTATATATATGTATAGTAAGACGGAATTTAAATCAAATGATATCCTTTCATAATAATTGCATGGAGCAAGAAAATAAAAGAAATAGACGGGAATTAATTCTAACTATAGATATACACAAAGTTGAATAACTACATAGTGAGTAGAGAGAAACAGGGTCCTTTTTACCTTTCCGGCGTATGTTCCAGTTTTTCAGTTCCAAAATTCTTATGACCACTTACCATGGGAGAGTCCCGTATGTTCATTTGTGTTTGTTTTGTTCATGGAGAGTCCAATAGTTCATGTCCATAAATCGCATGTCCAAAGTCCGTGTTCAAAATTAATTTCTCTACTTTGTGTCTATTCGATTATTCACTTGTCCGAAATATCATACCATTTAATACTTTTGTTCATGTCAAATTAAATATTTACTAGAAATTAGTGTTTGCAACAGTTTTAATATATCATGACTTAATTTAAATATTATTAAATTCAGAATTGTAACTAACCAAAAATTCAGACATATTATTCCTAAATTACATTTTCAAATCTTATGATATAAACTTTCAGATTCTTTTGGAAGATTAACCATATACTTCAACTTTCTGGTATTACCAATTTATTTATGAACTACAATTTCAGAATTTTAGTATGAAAATAAAGGGATAAATAAAATTTCCATTAGCCTAAATGGAAGAACTTGAGAAGAAGAAGAGGATGAGGACTTGCCTTGGGTTGGGAATGATCCAAATTTCTTCACAAACCCTAGTTGGAACCCAAAAGCACAAATTACTTTGTTAGTGACCTAACTTAGTTTGGAATTGAACTAAAACATAGGAATTGAGGAAGAAGAGGGGAAAATTTACCTAGGGTTCCCTTCTTGGGAAGTTGGAGTAGAGGGGAAGGAGGTGAAGAGGGAGTGGAGGAGGAGGTGGTGACCGGGGGGGGGCGGCCGGCGGCGGCAGCGGGCGGCGGGCGGCGGCAGCGGGCGGCGGCAGCGGCAGTGGGCAGCGGCAGCAAGGAGAGGGGCAAGGGGGCGGTCGGGTGTGGGTGTGTTTGATTGTTTTTTTTTTCTTTTTCTTTCCTCTCTCTTTAGTGTGTGTGGGTGTGTATAAATAGGGAAAGGGGGGGGGTGAGTGTGCTGGTGGTGTTGGTGTGTGTTTTGTGTGTGGGGGAGGGAAAGGAAATAAATGGGAGTGGTGAGGTGTACACTTCTCCATTCTTCTAGTGTAGGACATGTGTCATGCTATGAAAAGTTCAAAAATAAATTTATTATTTTATTATTTATACCTTTTTTTTTTTGAAGTAAATAAAAATTGATAATAATAATAGATATCATATTAATAATAATAATAAGAATATGACAACATAAGATCAAGGAGTGTCGTCACAGTCAGAGTCGGTACCAGAGGGACAACAGGGTTGAAAGAAAGATGACCCACGGAAGAAGGACCGACACCAGCACCAGTAGAAGACGGACCGACACCAGCACCAGCAGAAGACGGACCGACACCAGCACCAGCAGAAGACGGACCGACACCAGCAGCAGACGGACCGGCAGCAGCAGACGGAGGCGGAAAGTGCAAGGCAATTTGCTCCCGCATGGACGACACCGCCTCGTGCAGCTGCGTAAGCTGCGACCTAACATCATCGTCTGCCGGGGCCACGGGAGGAGGCGGTGTCGGTGGAAATCTCTGAGTCGCCATGTGCAACGGCCCTAGGGAGCCGACTCCGTACATGAGCCCTTTCTTAAAGCCGCCGACGGTATCTACGAACAAGTCGTTGCGAGCGGCCAAAGAAGAGGGCGTCCGGGCGGGCGTCGTTTCATCGACATCTTCGGTGTCAGTTAACTGAGCCCGACTAAGGGCCTCACGATACGCAGCCTATCAAATGAATGTGTTTATATTATAAGATTTACCTAAGTTGTAATCTAAATCCTATGTTTCACTAAGTTAAGTGTGAATCCTAAGTTTACCTAAGTTATAGTCCGAATACTTTTAATTCTAACGTAAATCTCATAAACATAAGTACTTACATCAGTCTCCTTGGCCTTCTCGTCGACGAAGCTCCCGTCCTTCCGTCTTTTGTGCGTATGCTGGAACACGTCGTGCATGATGACCGATTCTGGCGCCCTTCCCTTCTTCACCGCCCGTTGGGCCTGCATACGAAATTTCCGTAGAACTTAATTAACTCCGTATATTAATAATACCAAATTCGATAGTGAAATAAATTTATGGTATCTCACTAGATCTGCAAGCGTCGCTGCGTAGGGCCTTGATCCACCAGTATGAAGCCTCGCGGCCTGTCGGTTCGCCTTCGCCTTCTCCGATTTCTCCTTGTAAGCAGGAGTATTCATCATATCTAAGAGGTCCTCATAATACTCCTGCCGGATCCAATTCGGCCTCGTATGCCCCATTTTTAGGTCATGAATCATATCCCGTATCTTCTTCGAGGCAGCGCTTCTGTAGGTCCTACGGATTGCGTCCTCGTGATGGGGGGGGCCACCAGTACGTCGTCTAACATACAAATTTAATTATTACATAATTTAAAAAGTGGTTGATTAAAGGGCAACTAATAATTAACCAGAAGATATAGATATATACCCTCAACTCGTCGAGCCAGACGTACTTCAAGTTTGGGGGCACCGACAAAAAGTTGAGGTAGGCACCATGGAAGTTAGCCCTGATAATTTTTCCAAGAGCCCTGGCAACATTAAACGGAAAAAACCTGCAAAGAAGAAACGACTGGATTATTAACTTGAATAAATGAAAGAAATTTAATAAATTATCTTAAATTTACTTACGAAGTCCTCGCGAGCCATAGCTCTCGTCGGAACTCGCCTCTCGGCCTCTCTCGTGCCGTCGGAGGATCCGCGGGTCCGCGCATGTACTCCCCAGTAACCGGATGGAACCGAGTATGGGGGTACTCCGGGGCCCACTGTGCAGTAACTGGGGGATCCACTGGTGGGTCCGCTGGTAGGTCCGATAGCGGAACGGATCCACTTGCAGATCCAGACTCATGCCTCGATGAAGTAGTCGATCAACGGCGGGATGCGTCTGTGACCGGGGTACTCTCCGGGTCGGGCTCGCTGGTTGGGGTCACATCCTGGGAAGATTGAATGCGACCACGACCACCAGCACCATTACGACCACGACCACGACCACCGCCAGCACCAGCACCACGACCACCACCAGCACCACGACCACGGCCAGCCATCATGACCTGTAAATAGAACACATAAACATAATTAACAATATAAAAGTGTAAATAAATATAAAATTCTAAACTAAAATATACATACCACCAGTAGGGAGACGAGTGCCGCCGCGACGAAAAAGACTAGGAGTGCCATCTGCAATAAGTAAATAATCGAACGAAAAAAATATTAATTCACGTAATTGGAAGTATTTTTAATACATACCACCAGTAGGCCTGCCTTCATTCCTCACTCTCTAAAGCACACATACACATATGTATATCACAGTTAGATGTATAGATATATACATCTATATAGAAGCACACAACTGATACACTCTAAGGGTCGGTTTTCCAGGAAAAACTTCACTTATTCAGTGACTCTGGTGAAGCGAATGTCCCAAGGATATTCTTAACAAAGAAGGCAGATGAAGAACTCGTACTGTCCTTGACACAGTGAACATATACACCATGAACCCAAACTCCATATTCATATTTACTAATCCAAACACCACCAAACTAATGGATAACACCCAATATGGATAACACATTATTTAGCCAATATATAAACTCAGATGAATTTGAGAAGCAAAGCCCCCCGCCGCCTCCGACCAAAGCCCGTCGCCCAAAGCCCGTCGCCCAGCCCCCGACGCCCCCGCCCCAAGCCCGCCGCCCAGCCCCCGACCAAAGCCCGCCGCCCCAAAACCGTCGCCCAGCCCCCGACGCCCCCGTCCCAAGCCCGCCGCCCCCCGCAGCCCCGCCACCCACAACCCCCCGTCCACCGTCGCCTCCTGCCGCCCAGCCCCCGACGCCCCCACCCCAAGCCTGTCGCCCCCGCTGCCCCTACGACACCGCGAGAGAGAGTGAGAGAGAGATCGAGAGAGAGAGAGAGAGAGAGGGAGGGGATTACCTTCGGGAGAGAGAGAGGAGAGGACGCCGACGCCGATCACCGAAGCCGCAGGAGAGAGAGAGAGAGAGGAGAGAGAGTGAATTTGGGGAGAATATGAAAAGTTTCTTCCGTCGTTTCAATTTAAGTCTGGAACGTATATTTAGCGACGGACTTGCGACAAATTTTTATCCGTCGACCGTTAGTCGCTCTTTTTGATGCTTGTCGACGGAATATCCGTCGCTACGTAGTCGAAGAACTGTCCCGCCAATTCTTCCCACAAATCCCGCCAAATAATCGACTGCATAGCGACGGATAAATATCCGTCGCTATATCTCCGACGCCCTAGCGACGGATGAGCGACCATTTCTCTCCCTAAAAATAAAATAAAAAATGTAACGGTTTGTCGTCGGTACTCCGTCGGCTAGTTGCCACAAAGCCGTCGCTATCGCCGACGGACAATATCCGTCGCTAATGTTCCGTCGCTAATTTACTGTATTTTGGTAGTGCTAGTCACCTTGTACTTAAATTCCTAATCATGATTAAAATCATCTGTCGTAATAATTAACTAATTAATTATTTATAAAATCTAAAGAACACTATTTAAATAAAATAAATAATAATAAAATATTTTAAATTTTTTGGAAAGGAGAGCTACATATCTATATAATGGTCTATGGGTCCACTACAACAAAAAGACCTATTAATGACGTTTTATAAGTGGATTTCATGACGGCTGATAAAAAAGTGTTATGAAAGTTCGAATTACCTTTTTTCTATGACGGTTTGGGCTAATTCTGGACTTTTCATAACGTTTATAAAACAAAACGTTATTAATATTTTAGAGCGATGGTAAACTTGTAATATTTTTTAAGTTCATTTTTTGACAAAATCCCGCACTTCAACAAAATTTTTTCTCTCCCCCTCGTTCTGGTCTTCTACTTCTCCGATCCTTTCTTCTCCCTCCTCTCCCCCAACTCCAAAATTCCATAGATCCAAAATCCTAACTCTAGTTTAGCAACACCCTCCTCTCCTCCTCTTCTTCTCCTTCCTTTCCCCCAACTCCAAAACCCTAACCCTAGATACAAAACCCTAAACCTAGTTAGAAAGGGAGGAGGAGATGGGGAGGGAGCTGGCGGCACGGGCGGGCCGACGGCTCTGGCACGGCCTCTCTGACGTCGACGTCGCGTTAGGTGAAAAAAGAGAGCAGGACAGCCGATTGTGGTCTCTCCGCTCTTCTTTTCTCTTTTCGATCGGGCGTTGGCGAATTCGCGGTGGCCGCAGAACTCGGCGGCGCACGGAGGACCGACACCAGGAGTCAATCGCTATCATCTGGACGATGATGGTTCTCCTTGGCAGGCCAGGGTGTCCGTGTCGTCTCCGTCGCAGCAGTAGTCATTGATCGAACGATCCGTGCGAAGACGGGACGATCATTCAAATTAATCTGGTGAATTTCCAAACCATGATTCTCTGATCGAATTTCCCTCTTCCTTTGAAATTTTGACCGATTTGATCAAGAATTAGCATCAATATTCAATTATTGCTTGTGTACCTATGGTGTTTGATGAATTTACTGAACCAACCTTGGCACCAATTCTGGACACGATAACAATGGTATCAGACTCCGGATACGAAGGTTCAGTGTTGACATGAAGACACAGTTAGCTACGTCCCGACACAGGTATGATTTCTGACACTCCCCTCTAATTCTTGGTTTTGGATATAGTCTATGAATTTCGTGTCTATGTTGGTTGTTTGTATCTGACCTGGGACACTATGTGTATTTTCGGTATCGGATTTGGACACCAGTCGTGTCAGTGTCCTGGCAATAAAGAGGAAGGATATTGGTTTTGGTACTGCAGGTATAGGTATTGGTATTGGTTAAGCTGCATGGAGAGAGGTTCTGTGGGTTAGCCATTGAAATCGGGATTCAAATTGGAGGTGAAGAAGATGTTATGATCCATTGGTGAAGAAGATGTTCTCATACACTTACCACCCCCTCTGTTGTTCATCTTCTGATGTTCAAAATTTTGGAGGTGAAGAAGATGTTATGATCCATTGGTTGCATCTTCTGTTGTTCATGGCCGATCCATCGACCATAAGAACATGTAACATACACTTACCACCCCCTCCCCTCTGCTGCAAAATTCTCATTTTCTTCCCTATATATATCAGCAATCCATGAGCTTGTGACTTTGGGAAAATTCCGAGATAGATATACTGTAAAACTCGGTTAAGCATTGTATGCTGCAAAACTCGGTTAAGCATTGTAGGTATATCGAGCCAACAATCTTGATAGATCCTCCATTAAATTGAATGAGTGTATAGTTCCCCTTAGGCGATGATGACAACTAAATAAAGAAAGTGTACTTTTCCCTTTATCCCTTCTTGATTCTTTTAAGGTTGGTGGCAAGTAAAACTGTTTTAGTAGAAAGTGATGAGTTCCCATTCATTTGCAACATGCTGTGGAGCTGGTGCCATTAATCTTGCACTTTTTGCTAACTGTAGAGAAAATTAACATTGTATTATATGATGTCTGAATTCATACTTTAGACTACCATTTTTTCTCGTCTTGTATTCTCATTTATCCTTCAATTTCTTCTCTGTTTCTCTTCCTCGGCCAATGGCGAGGCACACAGTGCAGCCATTACTTGTCAGGGGAATTAGAATTAAGGAGAGGAGAGGAGAGGAGAGGAGAGGAAAAAAAGGAAAAGAAGAAGAACAAGAATTTTTTTTGGCAATGATGATTTGGCTGCTCCTTCAGATGGCGAGGCAGCTTCATTGCAGCCATTTGCTGGAAGAAGGGATGATGAGAATGGGGGTCCACCTCCAATTGTGAGTGAGTAATCATGGACTGAAGCTGAATATGAGCCTCTTCTCGCTAATTTATGTACCTCTTGGAGCTATTTATGTTATCATTTTCTCTGCTTATGTTATCATTTTCAGGCCAATGAACTGAAGAGAGAAGATCTTAAAGGTTCAAAGGTAATTTCTTTATTATTTTTTCAGTTATAGCTGTAAGCAAAGTGAGTGGTCCATAACTAGCTTCAAGTTTGGCTTGAAAATTTGATATTGTTTGACAATTTGTTCAGCAAGTTAAGCTTGGATTACTTAAGTTTATCATTTGGCACATGAAGGAACAAGCTTCATGCAAAGATAGCAAAACGCTTTACAAAAAGAAGATTATTAATTTCTATTTGAAGCTAATCATGGCCAATCATGTAGCTTGAGCAACTCCTGCTTATGTTATCAATCATGTACCTCTTGAAGCTTTTATGTGATTAACAATCACATTGATTTTAACCAGTTAAATTAGTTTTTTGTTTATTGAGTTTTGTACTGATTTTTGGAATTTTGTCAGACAGCTAAGTAGGTATCTAGTGTAAGAGTAATGCTCCTGCATCGCGAGCTAGCCTGTTTGTTTAGGAATATGTATTCTGGTTTATCATTTTCGTAATTTAAATCTAAATTTTCCTTTGTAGATGGACAAACTTGATATATTAGATGAAGTTTGCTTACATGTATTCTACTTTTTAGTATATTTTGTTTATTGATATAATATTCCCTAGAACCACTTAGGTTCTCAACTATACTTCTTTCTTGTACTCTTTTTAGATTTTTTTTTTGCTGTTTTATCATCAAATTCCTTATGTAATTAGATTGTTATTGGTTGGTCTATGGACAGTCTCTGAATGGAAGTGCCGCTTACTTTTTTGAACAAAATGAAGCAGAAACAGGGAAGTGAGTGCTTGAATTTATGTTACTTCTCAAGATATTACTGATGTACTTTTCTCAATAGGTCTTATGAGTCATTTATACCTGGTTCTAACTTGATAACATCTAAATTGTGGATATAGGTGGGGTGAGGATTTGGAACACGAGACCTCCATTTGGTTGGCATTTTAATATTATTCTATTTTTAACAATTCTCCATTTGCGCTAAGTGCAGTCAGTCTAATAAGTGATGCTTTCTTAATTATGCATTTTCGATTTTGATTTCAAATATATAAATTTCATGTTAACTTTCTTTAATTTATTGGCTTGGTAAAATCCAGGTTGATTGTTAGGCTCACATTTCAGCGTTGATTACTAAAGTGCTAAGCTGACATTTCCGATTTTTTGCAAAAAGGGCACAACGTGACGCTGAGGTGCATGCAGGCGCTGGTGAGGGTTCAGGCGAGAGTAAGGGATCAGAGGATGAGGCTCTCCTACGACTCCGTCGGCTGCAGCAGCACCAAGTCGTCGCTCAGCTGCGACACTACTTCTCTTTGGGACTCCCGATATCTTCAAGAGATGGCAGAGAGAAGATCTGTCACGCCCCAGAACCAGAATACTGGAGAGCGGAGGCAGACATAGCCAGCTACGTATATTGAAATAGAATACATCTCAACTATACGGTCACGGCTGTCTAGATATGAGGGTTTACTACAAGCCAACAGTCTCTTAAGGTCAAGCCTATTGTCTCAATCTCAAGCAAGTAATATAATTACAAGATGTTTGACCACCAAATATACAATAAAAGGCGTCCCAAATATTACATATCAGCTGATCATGAAGCTAGTCGTACAAAATACGAGGACTAGCAAGAGTTTAAGTCATACATGATCAACCCTAGGATTTGTTAATCATGTTTACAGTCCGTAGACAGACAGTAAGTATAAGTGCATCGAGCTAACAGGTGCTCGTCAGCTAAACGCCTCAAAAGAATAAATTTACAATAGAGTGAGCGAAACAAAATAGAAAATCCACTCGTAGCCCGGGTTCCTTCTAGTCGCCACCATTGGGCTAGAAGCTTGGTAGATCCTCGGGAGCTGCTCCGAAATCTGGCCACACAAAACCAGCTGGGTCAACCCCAAAAAAAGAAAGTGCCACAAGGGGGCCACGAAATAAGAACAAAAGCCAGCAATCAGCACAGAAAATCTAATATTAAAACTAAAATTACGAAAACATGTCAGGATGATATACGACGAGATAACCATGGAACTATTCCGATAGCCAGGTTACAACCCGTAAACCAAACAAGGACCGGGGTTGTAACCCTTCATCTGAACAGAACTTGGTTTCCCACCATTTATCGGCAAGATAATAATGTAAGAAATCAAGACAGGAAGCAATCTTATACTGGATCAAGACATGACTAGACTGGTTATACCTCATTCAATCAATCACGGCCAAGCAGATCCTACGGCTTACTACTTTAACTAACTAGGGTTATCACAGGCCTAATTACTAACAAGATGCAGTGAGATTGTTCCACAGCCACAAGCCCTGCAGACCATCCAGGCTACCCAGGACGAAAGATTAGGGTTGAATTCAGGTGGGTACATCGTCCAGGAGACACATGTACCCTTAGGTGACTTAGAGGGTGCAACACTCGACGGTGTGCTGGAAATGTGCCCTACTCGACGGCAGGCTACAGATCCCAAGAGCGCCCAGGTAACGGGATTGCCTGTAGCTGTGTCATCTCTTTATGACTACTGAGTTATTCTAGTTATTAACCTTAATCCATTTTAGTAGGTACTCCTGACCGTGGTACTCAGGAGTCCCGTCCTGGACATGATGCAAGACAGGACAAGTGGATTAACAAGCAAGCAAGAAAGAACCACCCACGGTGTCAAGGCTGGTCAAGTTAAGTTATCAAGACAAATCATGTCAGGGTACTTGTCAGGAGTGCGCCACGACGGGCCACTATCATGTCAGGTTGGTCATGTCAGGAGTGCACCACCACGGATCACTGTCGTGTTATGCTAGTTCCTTGTCATATCACGCCATGTACAATAGTCATTCCAAACATATTTAGTAAAATCAAGTTCATGACAAAAGGTGTAAGGATATAAAATGGGCATGAAATATCTAATAAAATATCAAAAGACAGGGTTAGAGAAGAGCCAAGCTTAAAGAAATAAAACTAAAACTCCAAGAGCCAATGGGTTAAGCAAGGGGTCAGGGGAGCAGCGTACGAAAAGTCACGCACGCTGAGGGCAGCGTAGGTGAAAAGTCACGCACGCTGAGAGAGCAGTGTACGTGAAAGTCACGCACGCTACATGGAGCAGCTGCGTGAAAAGTCACGCACGCTCAAGGAGGCAGCATACGTGAAAGTCACGCACGCTACAGGGAAGCAGCTGCGTGAAAAGTCACGCACGCTACAGGGAGCAGCTGCGTGAAAAGTCACGCACGCTCAAGGAGGCAGCATACGTAAAAAGTCACGTACGCTACAGGGAGCAGCTGCGTGAAAAAGTCACGCACGCTCAAGGAAGCAGCTGCGTGAAAAGTCACGCACGCTACAGGGAGCAGCTGCGTGAAAAAGTCACGCACGCTCAAGGAAGCAGCTGCGTGAAAAGTCACGCACGCTCAAGGAGGCAGCATGCGTGAAAGTCACGCACGCTCAAGGGAGCAGCTGCGTGAAAAGTCACGCACGCTACAGGGAAGCAGCTGCGTGAAAAGTCACGCACGCTACAGGGAGCAGCTACTTGAAAAGTCACGCACGCTCAAGGAAGCAGCTGCGTGAAAAGTCACGCACGCTGAGGAAGCTGCGTACGTGCAAAATCACGCAAGCAGAGAGCTGCGTACGCGTAAAAAAACACGCACGCAAGGTCTGGGTCTTCTTCTCCATGGCTGAGAAGAAGCTCCAATGGCTCCAAAACTTCAAAACCTCATAACTTGGCCATCCGAACTCCAAATCCAGATTTTCAAAGTTCTAACCAGGGTGGAATTGAACTCTCTTCCACAAGGAAACATCAAAATTCCATAAAATCCAACTTAAGTAGCTCAAACCATACAAAATCCAAAAATAGATATAACTTAGATCTACAACAATAGAGGCTCCAAATCACAAAAACCCAAGTTCTAATGTTGATCACCATGTCCTAATCTATCAAATGGACAAGGAAAAGAGGGTTCTCATGTAGTGGCAAGATGCACTTGCCTAGGGTTGGGAGAGTTGTGTAGAGGAAGGAGAAGAAGAAGAAGAAGGAAATTAATGGTGGTTATGAGGAGAGAGAGTGGTAGGTGGGTATATAAAGAGGGGAAGTTGTGGTGGGTTGAGGGGTAGCATAGGCTAAGGTGATCCAACACATAAACTGAACCAGACCAACCCAATAAAACCGAGCCATGAGAAAACCCAAAATACGAGAAATACCGAAATTCCACAAGCTTGAGAAAAAAAAATACATGCCAAAATCCAGATACGAGTATAAATACGAAATACGGGAAATGAGGGTGACAACTCTATCCACCTTAAAAGAATTCCGTCCTCGAAATTTAATCAAGGAGCTAGAGATTGTCACGACAAGCTGTATTAAGCACAGGCAAGCTACACTAAGCAGTTCAATCATGCAATCATACAATGCAAGCAAGGAAGGGAAAACGTAAGGCATAAGAAGGACATTATACCTCACGAGTCAAACAGGTAGGGATATCGCGATCGGATGTCGTCCTCACGCTCCCACGTTGACTCACCCAGAGAGTGATGACCCCAAGCAACACGGACTAATTTAATAGTCTTGTTCTTGAGTATCTTTTCCCTCCGGTCCAAAATAGACACGGGCCTCTCCTCATACGAAAGGTTGGTACCAACAACCAATTCCGAATGGTCTAGGATGTGGCTCGGGTCCGGAATATACCGTCATAATTGGGACACATGGAATACATCATGCACCTCACTTAGTGACGGCGGAAGAGCGAGACGATAGGATACATCTCCTACTCGCTCTAGAATATCGAACGGCCCTATATACCTAGGACTAAGCTTTCCCCGCATGCCAAAGCGAATGACGCCGCGGTTAGGCGAGATCCTAAGGAATACATGGTCGTCGACAGCAAATTCTAAGGGACGTCGATGAGCATCGGCCCAATGGCGCTGACGGTCCTGGGCAACTCGGAGGTGATCTCTGACCTTCCTGACCACTTCAACCGTCTGGGAAATCAACTCGGGTCCGAGCATCTGCCTCTCTCCGACATCGTCCCATGCTAGCAGGGATCTGTACTTCCTGCCATAAAGAGCCTCGAAGGGTGCCATCTGGATACTGGCCTGATAACTGTTGTTGTACGAGAATTCCACCAGGTGCAGATAATTCTCCTATGAACCATCGAAGTCAAGGGTACAGGATCTCAACATATCTTCAAGGGTCTGGATTGTGCTCTCTGATTGTCCATCCGTCTGCGGGTGATAAGCTGAGCTGAACTGAAGGTGAGTCCCCAAACTCTTCTGCAAGCTGCGCCAAAAGTGTGATATGAATCTTGAATCCCTGTCCGAGGTGATGCTGACTGGCACACCGTGAAGCCTGACGATCTGCCTGAGATACATCTCTGCTAACTGCGCCGTTGACTGTCCAACTCTGAATGGGAGAAAGTATGCCACCTTGGTAAGCCTGTCCACAATTACCCAAATAGCATCTCTGCCGGCCGGAGATCTGGGCAATCCGGTCACGAAATCCATGGTTATATGTTCCCATTTCCATTCTGGGATCGGTAAGGGTTGAAGAAGTCCAGCGGGCCTCTGATGTTCAGCTTTAACCTGTTGGCAAACCAAACACCGAGAGACAAACCGGGCTATCTCCCTCTTCATGCCATTCCACCAAAAATGCTGACGAATATCACGGTACATCTTCGTACCACTCGGATGAATAGAATATTGAGAACTGTGGACTTCTGCCATGACTTCCCGTCTGATATCTCCACTAGGTACACAAAGACGAGTGCCGTGCCGAAGGGTACCGTCTTCATGGATACATAACTCTGGCCTTCTTCCTGCTTCACACTCTGCTCTGAGTCACTGGATCTTGGAATCTGTTGACTGTGCCACCCGAATTCTCTCAACTATGCTGGACTGAACCTGTAGGCTGGCCATCAATGCCACGCTGGTTGGAAGAACCACTTCAATTTCCATCTTCTGAAGATCTGCCAATAATTCTGGTTGCGCCGTCAGGAAATAAACTCCGGCTCTCCTGCTCAATGCATCTGCTACAACGTTGGCCTTCCCTGGATGATACTGCAAATCCACATCATAATCCACCAATAGCTCGAGCCATCTTCTCTGCCGCATATTAAGGTCCTTCTGGGTGAAAACATACTTCAGGCTCTTATGATCAGTAAAGATCTCCACTCTATCTCCGTACAAGTAGTGTCTTCACAACTTCAAAGCAAACACTACCGCCGCCAGTTCCAAGTCGTGGGTCGGGTAATTTTTCTCATGATCACGTAGTCGACGTGACGCATAAGATATTACCTTCCCATGCTGCATCAAGACACACCCCAATCCTCTGCCTGAAGCGTCGCAATAAACTGTGAATCCTCTGGTCCCATCTGGAAGGGTGAGAATGGAAGCCGTTATCAAACCTCGCTTCAACTTCTCAAATGATTCCTGACACTCTGTTGTCCAAACAAACGGCACATCCTTACGGGTCAACTGGGTCATCGGCGCTGAAATCCTTACGAAATCTGAAACGAACCGCCGGTAGTAGCCGGCCAATCCAAGGAAGCTGCGAGCCTCTGCCACTGAGCTGGGTACCGGCCATGACTCGATAGCCGCAATCTTCTGGGGATCCACTTCCACTCCTCCTCTGGTAATGACGTGACCCAAGTATGAAATGCGATCGAGCCAGAACTCGCATTTACTGAACTTGGCGTACAACTGATGCTCCCTAAGCGTCTGAAGGACGACTCTGAGATGCTGCTCATGCTCTGCTTTACTCTTGCTGTAGACCAGGATGTCATCTAGGAACACTTTCACAAATTGATCCAAGTAAGACATGAAAATGCGATTCATGAGATCCATAAATACGGCCGGCACATTGGTCGCTCCAAAGGGCATAATAAGGAACTCCCAATGTCCATACCTCGATTTGAATGCTGTCTTCGGGATGTCCTGCTCTCTGACTCTGATCTGGTGGTATCCCGACCGTAAGTCGATCTTCGAAAACACTGAAGCCCCTCTGAGCTGATCAAACAAGTCATCTATCCTCGGAAGAGGGTATCTGTTCTTGATTGTCACCGAATTCAAGGTACGATAATCAACACATAGCCTGGACGTACCATCCTTCTTTTTCACAAAAAGTATCGGGGCTCCCCAAGGCGATCCACTTGCACGGATGAATCCCTTGGTCCTCAGTTCTTCAATCATCTTGTATAAAATCTCCAATTCTGAAGGCGCCATCCTGTAGACTCGCTCTGATACTGGTGCTGTCCCGGGAATCAAGTCTATAGTGAACTAAATCTCCCGCTCGGGCGGCATCCCTGGAAGCTCTTCTGAAAAGACATCTGGAAACTCTTCAACTATCCGGGGTAACTACACTGCTGCTACTGCCATCCGCAATGCTGGGGAAGATAGCTCCACTACGCCTCTGGAAAATGAAAACTCTGGCTCGTCGGGGATACTAAAGATAACTCTGCCAATATGGCAGTCTATCCTAGCGTACTGGTTCCTCAACCAATCCATGCCTAGGACTACATCATAGTCTGTCATAGGAAACTCTATGAATCTAGCGGGGAACTTCCTACCGCTAACTACGATCCGACACGAGGAAAACACTCGATCTACTCCCACAAGACCATTACCAGTAAGTATATTGAGCCTCACTGATAATGACTCGGGCTCCAATCCTATCCGTGTCGCGAATCGTACAGACATGAATGAATGCGATGTACCAGAATCAAATAATACAGACGCTGGAGAGGAGTTGACGAGAATAGTACCTGCCACAACCTTACCTGGTACAACTTCTTCTTCCATAGCCATCATCATGGCCTGACCTTGTCCTCTGGCTGCTGATCCCCTCTGCTGGAAACCTCTCTGCCTATTCTGGGTTTGAGCTTGGGCTTGTGCATACTGCTGGGGGTGCTGTTGCTGGAATGCCTGAGACTGAGGCGGCAAGGACCTCGAAGACTGATACTGCTGTTGCTGAACTAGTGCTGGGGCCGGTCCTCTCACCGAAGAGCTAGAAGGGTTGGATGCTGATGAACCACCCCTATTCAGGCAAGCCCCTATCCTATGATCTGCTGCTCCATAAGCCAGGCACAATCCCTGCGCCATGCGACAGTCTGCCACCACATGCCCTGGCTTCCCGTAATGAGAACATCCCATCGCGAAAGTCTGCTTCTGCTTCTGCTGCTGCGGGTACATCGGGGTCGAATGCTGAACCGACGTTACTGAGGCCGCCTGCCTCGGAGTTCCAATGGTCAAACTCCTAGCTGCTGGGGCTGGAGCTGATGACTGGTGCATCTGACTATGGGACCGCTTCCTACCTCCGGTCCTATCCACGATCCTCTAGAAGGTATACTCATGCCTCCTAGCTGCTATCAAGACTGCATCGAACGTCTGGTGCTCGAACTGCTCCACTGCTAACAAGATCTCCAAATGCAGTCCCTACTGGAACCGCTGGGCCCTATCAAACTCGGTCGCCACCAAGGTGGGGGCAAACCTACTGAGCCTAGAAAACTCCGATGCATAACTGTCGACTGTTCTGCCTCCTTGCTTCAAGTTGGTAAATCTGGTCTGCAGGTCGTACCGAGCCACAGTATCGAAATACTTCGTCTGGAATCTCTCTCTAAACACTGCCCAAGCAATGGGTGCCACTAATCCCATGGCTTGCGTCGCCCACCAACTGCGAGCCAAGTCTAACAACTGCAGGCATACCACTGCCACCTTCTCATTCTCAGGTGTCCTGGCTGCTTCCAGAATCACCTCAGTATCCTGAAGCCATGCATCTGCGGCAATCGCATCCTCGGTACCGTCGAAAAAAGGAGGGTTCAATCGCTTGAAGCTGTTGGCCGCTTGGTTCCCTGGATGTCCGCCTCGGGTCAAAGCATCTTGAACTGTCTGGTGCAGGGCGTCGCTTCGACGATCCTGGGAAGCTATCAAGGTTCTGTGAGGCCTACTAAGGTACCATCATCTGGCTCTGCGGGCTGGACGGGCCGAACTGGTGACTCTCCTCCAGTAGGTATCACTCTGGAGGCTACCCCGAAATGCTGGGCTTGATCTCCAGGTTGCTGCTGGCCCACGGGAGGTGCTCCTCCTTGCTGATCGGCAGGGTCGGGTACAGTGCCGCTGAAGAAGACGACACAGGAAAACAATAAGAAAGGACTAGGACAGATCAACGATACAAGCATGTAATCAGGTCAAGAATTTCAGGGATTTGAAAATAAGGGCGGAGATCAAGGGCGAATACTGATTGAGACATCTATTCGGTAAACTCTCACATTTCTTGATTGACAAGACCTGCATGGGCCACCACTTAAACCATGTCATGTCCCAGAACCAGAATACTGGAGAGCGGGGGCAGACATAGCCAGCTACGTATATTGAAATAGAATACATCTCAACTATACGGTCACGGCTGTCTAGATATGAGGGTTTACTACAAGCCAACAGTCTCTTAAGGTCAAGCCTATTGTCTCAATCTCAAGCAAGTAATATAATTACAAGATGTTTGACCACCAAATATACAATAAAAGGCGTCCCAAATATTACATATCAGCTGATCATGAAGCTAGTCGTACAAAATACGAGGACTAGCAAGAGTTTAAGTCATACATGATCAACCCTAGGATTTGTTAATCATGTTTACAGCCCGTAGGCAGACAGTAAGTATAAGTGCATCGAGCTAACAGGTTCTCGTCGGCTAAACGTCTCAAAAGAATAAATTTACAATAGAGTGAGCGAAACAAAATAGAAAATAGCCCGGGTTCCTTCTAGTCGCCACCATTGGGCTGGAAGCTTGGTAGATCCTCGGGAGCTGCTCCGAAATCTGGCTACACAAAACCAGCTGGGTCAACCCCAGAAAGAGCAAGTGCCACAAGGGGGCCACGAAATAAGAACAAAAGCCAGCAATCAGTACAGAAAATCTAATATTAAAACTAAAATTACGAAAATATGTTAGGATGATATACGATGAGATAACCATGGAACTATTCCGATAGCCAGGTTACAACCCGTAAACCAAACAAGGACCGGGGTTGTAACCCTTCATCTGAACAGAACTTGGTTTTCCACTATTTATCGGCAAGATAATAATGTAAAAAATTAAGACAGGAAGCAATCTTGTACTGGATCAAGACATGACTAGACTGGTTATACCTCATTCAATCAATCACGGCCAAGCAGATCCTACGGCTTACTACTTTAACTAACTAGGGTTATCACAGGCCTAATTACTAACAAGATGCAGTGAGATTGTTCCACAGCCACAAGCCCTGCAGACCATTCAGGCTACCCAGGACGAAAGATTAGGGTTGAATTCAGGTAGGTACATCGTCCAGGAGACACATGTACCCTTAGGTGACTTAGATGGTGTAACACTCGACGGTGCGCTGGAAATGTGCCCTACTCGACGGCAGGCTACAGATCCCAAGAGCGCCCAGGTAACGGGATTGCCTGTAGCTGTGTCATCTCTTCATGACTACTGAGTTATTCTAGTTATTAACCTTAATCCATTTTAGTAGGTACTCCTGACCGTGGTACTCAGGAGTCCCGTCCTAGACATGATGCAAGACAGGACAAGTGGATTAACAAGCAAGCAAGAAAGAACCACCCACGGTGTCAAGGCTGGTCAAGTTAAGTTATCAAGATAAATCATGTCAGGGTACTTGTCAGGAGTACGCCACGACGGGCCACTATCATGTCAGGTTGGTCATGTCAGGAGTGCACCACCACGGGTCACTGTCGTGTTATGCTAGTTCCTTGTCATATCACGCCATGTACAATAGTCATTCCAAACATATTTAGTAAAATCAAGTTCATGACAAAAGGCGTAAGGATATAAAATGGGCATGAAATATCTAATAAAATATCAAAAGACAGGGTTAGAGAAGAGCCAAGCTTAAAGAAATAAAACTAAAACTCCAAGAGCCAATGGGTTAAGCAAGGGGTCAGGGGAGCAGCGTACGAAAAGTCACGCACGCTGAGGGCAGCGTAGGTGAAAAGTCACGCACGCTGAGAGAGCAGTGTACGTGAAAGTCACGCACGCTACAGGGAGCAGCTGCGTGAAAAGTCACGCACGCTCAAGGAGGCAGCATACGTGAAAGTCACGCACGCTACAGGGAAGCAGCTGCGTGAAAAGTCACGCACGCTACAGGGAGCAGCTGCGTAAAAAGTCACGCACGCTCAAGGAGGCAGCATACGTGAAAAGTCACGCACGCTACAGGGAGAACCTGCATGAAAAAGTCACGCACGCTCAAGGAAGCAGCTGCGTGAAAAGTCACGCACACTACAGGGAGCAGCTGCGTGAAAAAGTTACGCACGCTCAAGGAAGCAGCTGCGTGAAAAGTCACGCACGCTCAAGGAGGCAGCATACGTGAAAGTCACGCACGCTCAAGGGAGCAGCTGCGTGAAAAGTCACGCACGCTACAGGAAAGCAGCTGCGTGAAAAGTCACGCACGCTACAGGGAGCAGCTGCGTAAAAAGTCATGCACGTTCAAGGAAGCAGCTGCGTGAAAAGTCACGCACGCTGAGGAAGCTGCGTACGTGCAAAAGCACGCAAGCAGAGAGCTGCGTACGCGTAAAAAAACACGCACGCAGGGTCTGGGTCTTCTTCTCCATGACTGAGAAGAAGCTCCAATGGCTCCAAAACTTCAAAACCTCATAACTTGGCCATCCGAACTCCAAATCCAGATTTTCAAAGTTCTAACCAGGGTGGAATTGAACTCTCTTCCACAAGGAAACATCAAAATTCCATAAAATCCAACTTAAGTAGCTCAAACCATACAAAATCCAAAAATAGATATAACTTAGATCTACAACAATGGAGGCTCCAAATCACAAAAATCTAAGTTCTAATGTTGATCACCATGTCCTAATCTATCAAATGGATAAGGAAAAGAGGGTTCTCATGTAGTGGCAAGATGCACTTGCCTAGGGTTGGGAGAGTTGTGTAGAGGAAGGAGAAGAAGAAGAAGAAGAAGAAGAAAATTAATGGTGGTTATGAGGAGAGAGAGTGGTAGGTGGAGATATAAAGAGGGGGAGTTGTGGTGGGTTGAGGGGTAGCATAGGCTAAGGTGATCCAACACATAAACTGAACCAGACCAACCCAATAAAACCGAGCCATGAGAAAACCCAAAATACGAGAAATACCGAAATTCCACAAGCTTGAAAAAAGAAAAAAATACATGACAAAATCCAGATACGAGTATAAATACGAAATACGGAAAATGAGGGTGACAAGATCCATGGTCAGAATCTACTTAAGTAAATATTTCTAATAATTTGGTTAGCAAAAGAGAGATTTATTCCTATTTTTTGGGTACATTCTGTATTTGGATATTCAATGTAATGAAGATGTTGATATGTACTCTATTTTGAGAAATATAATAAAGATGGTGATATATAATGTTAAGTTTTTGGAATGTAATATATACTGTGCAGTATAGAGCATTATAAATGTGCTAATTTGAATAGTATAAAGTGTTATAAATGTGCTGCATTGAGTCTATACATATTATCTATTCATGACGTTTTAAAATTGTTCTGAATTGTGCACTATATATTAACTATTCATAACGCTTTTATAGAAACTATTCATGACGATTATTTTATGACGCTTTTAAAAAATATTTATAACACCCGTTTTTATAACGGTTGCTGTGGAAAAAAAAAGCGTCATGGTTCGTCATTAATGACGCTTTTTAGCCGTCATTAAAAGGGTTTTTTGTTGTAGTGGTCATTCTCCATGGTTAGCCGCTGTGACTCTTTGGTTTTGTCCGTCGCTTGTGGACACAGATATCAACACCCAATGTACACAAGGTCTCATTTACCCCATGGTACCCTAATCTCTCCTAGGTCGAGTGTTTCCAGTGCCCCAAAAATCCACCCGAGAGACAAATTTTACCTTGTGCACAAGTTGTCCGACACCAATGCATGCTCTAATATTTCTATCAGATAAATCAAAACTATTCACAGATGAATCAGATTTAACGATTGGCCAGATTTTTTATATAAACGACACGTTCATTTCGTGCCTAAACAGATATACGACATGTTCGTTTCATGTTTTTCTTCTTTTCAGGTCACAAAGCCAGTAACTCTCTTTTCTTATCTTATCCAGCATATGATGCAAGTAAACATGTATTCATTCTTATTATTCAGAAACATAGCAACATATTTGATTCATTAAGCATGGAATATACTCTTTGATAGCATATGGTACAAACATGAAAGCAATCTCTTTTCTCTTAATTATTAGCATGGCAGGGTTCTCTCGATCAAAGCAACATTTATTTTTTTTAGCAGGCAACAATCTTACTTCTTAGCATGTTGTTTATCTTTTCTTGTTTTAGCATAGCAATATGTAGGTTCTCTTATAAGCATAATGATTCGATGTACTAGCATTCTCAATGATTACCAACTTGTTATTAACCAAAGCTTTCATTCAAAAATACAGATTCTTATTAGGCGTGAAGAATCAGAAAATGAGTCTTCGTTCACTCACCCAGATAAATCGTCTTCTATTCTAGAGCTAGCAATTTGATCTCTCTGTCAACCTAGTGCATTCGCGGAGTGGGACACAAAATGTTAGAGTTTGAGTCTCGAAATCACTGTTCACATAGGCTAATGAACTGTGATTTCGAGACCAAAATCCTAATATCGGTCAGTTTCGAGACCCAAACCCTAATATTTATATATATGTGAGATCCTAAAACTAAATTATACAAAGCTAGATTACCTTAGTAACACCACACTATAGAGTCGTATTTGTAAATTGCTCTTTTAAACCACATTCATCAATTTTGAAACAAATTGGAATCACTGCAAAAGAATATATGTCGATATATTTAAATTGTACTTTTCTACTACAAGATATATTTTTAAAGTAGTCTCGATATACTTCAAAATTGACGAATTGTACTTTTAATTTTTTTTTTATGAAATAGTCAAAATCGAACAGTAAAAAGATTAAAGTGTCAAAAACGTCATAGCATTATAATTGAAATGTCATTAGGATAATTTAACATATGTACAAAAAAATAATCCCATTTTTTTCCTCAAAATTTTGGGTTTGGATTGTTGTCCAGACTTTCCAGAATTAGGGATCCGAGAAGAATCGATATTATCGAATTTTAGAAATTTTTGACACCATGTTGAATTTGTACGGAGGAGAATAGAAGAAAGTGACAGGAGACTCCGAGCTTTTTGGTAAAAAAAACATAATTTTTTTGTACAAAACATAGAATTTACGAAATTACAACTAAAGCACACAATCTTCCATTGAAATTATGTTGTAAAGGGTCGTGACTCGTGAGGGTCATTGGAGGGGATTTTCATTTTTCAATTTTCATTTGCTTTATTAGGAACTTTCGAGTTTAAATGTCATTAAACCAGGGCCTAACTAAGTTTGAGATTAATTGAACTCTAAATTATTCGTTTTTTATTTTATTTTGTGCACGTTGTATTGTATGACTTTTTAGACCACTACCTTTAACTCCTGTTTTTTATAAATGAAAATAATTATACATCCATGTAATTCGATTTACTGATCTTTTTGTTATTCAGTCAAGATGTTATGTCTCTTCCCGATAATTATAAGAATCACTTGACTTTTCCATTCGTTTTTATTCAATAAACCTAGCAAGCCACAAACTTCAATGTTACGGAGCAAATCTAATGGTCTTTAGAATAAGGATCAATATTAAGTTTTTTTTTCATAATCAACAGCTCCTTAAGCAAGGTTTAGGGATTGCCACATGCCTGCTTTTGCTTATTTTCTTGAAAAGCAGTCTCAAAATCCCTTTTTTAAGAACTAAACCATATAAAATCTTTTGGATACCTAATTAATTATAAGATAACTTTTGAAAGCAGGTACATAAAATAGTTACGTAGTCCTGAATGTTGATGTGTTTACACGTCAACAAAGGAAAATCATGCCAAGATAGGTTATAAAGTAAAACTTCAGAAATAGTTGGGTAGCGACGTCGAACGCAAGGCGTTACGGAGACTCGTTGTGATCGAATGCGCGACGACTTGACGCGACGCATAGAAGTGATAGTCCCGATAAAACTTACGAAGTGAGAAATACAATTTTTGAATCGCATCATGTGCCTTGACTCTTGTTGGACGATCGCGTATGTATCAATATGCATATGCGCTAGAATTGCGAGAACAAGCACTAGAGCCAAGTCCGGTCGAGAGTACGAGATGGCAAGTAATTGAGAATAAGAAGTTACATGTTAGCATTGTTCCGATGTCATACAACTGAGCTTGGCTGAAATGCATATATTGGTGGGACGCCTAAAATATGTGTATGATTTCAAACTAAGTTGTATGATCCAAACGATAGTGAGATGCGATCGTGGAACGATCTAGTGAGACCCTTGGAAATTTAGTGTTGGTTTCGGTTCGAGGACGAACCTTGTTTTGAGTGGTATATTATGTAATGCCCCGCTCCGCAAGGTGCATTATGCTGAATCATTGACTCGAAGAGTTGCGTTGACCCGATTGTGTATCGATGTGAATCGATACAAAGAGTTGCGTTGTTCCGAGAGGATGCATCGAGTCAGATAGTTACATTGACCCGAGGAACGCATCGAGTAAGATCGATGCAAGTGTTAAGTTGGCCCGAGGCAAAGCATTGAGTCGGTTCGAAGATTCTAAGAAATCGAATCAACGCAAGGCGTTTGAACCATTCAAACAAGTATTAATTTTAGTGGGGTTTGTGTGCAGGCTATACGTTTACGCTGAAATATTAGAGGTCGACATTTTGTCTTATTCAGAAAAGGGTCCGCAAAACCAATCGTCGCCTTGCGACGGACTGAGGCGTTGGCACGGTAAACCAAATCGGTCGTATAATTCAAGGAAGCATGGATTGCTAGAATGGCTAAGTCAGAAGAGTTGGCCGTACAACAAAGTTATAAAATCGAGCCGCATCGGCTCGACAAAATCGGCTCAAGGTGGGGGGACATTGGCTTCTCTTTCCTACTCCTTCATGTCTAAGTAAAATATATCATTGTATGCTGAGTTGACCTATTGAGACCACGGGCGTGGCTCGATAGAGAGATAAACATAGTGTGTGTCGAACACTAGATAGAACAATTGAAATGAATCGGATATCAAATGTATGAGTTACTACGGAACATTGAATATCGCAAAGGCGAGCGCCTTGGTGCGCAAGCCATAAGAACATGGGATAACTGTATCGATGAGTGCTTCAGTGCATAAGTCATTCCGTGCCCCCGCGTACGAGTTAGCATGCTAGAACATTGAAAGACTATATCGACGAGTCAGAAGGATGGAACATAAGTATAATGCGTTGAACACTAAGGTATAGAACATAGAAATACGGTTTCGAAATGTGCATCGAATGCACAATGTAAGGAAAGACGAATGACAATATCAAGGTTTGCGCAGCAAGACGAGACTTACCAAAGATGGCGTCGTTGCGACAAAGAAAACAGTTATGGCACGGATGTGACATAACTGTCGATGCGGCATGGTACCTTCGAAATATTCATGGCCTTCGGGAAGTTCGTTGAGAACATTGGGGCGTTGTGCCAATTGAAATAGAGATAGAAAAACTTGCTTGGTTGTATGAAAGATAAGATGCGTTGTATGGTCAAATGGACTTAAAGATATAAAGAAGCCTGTGCACGGGAAGCCCTCGAACATGGTGCGCCGGGACGCTGGGACCGTTCGGCCTAGGAGGGACTGCGGGATATCGGTATTGTTGGTGCACTTCATTTAGATGGGTAGCGACCTTCTATTGAATGTGATAAGCCACTTACTCGAGTAATTCGGGGGTCCTCTGATTGTTTGGGTTAGCAACCGCACAGAGTGATCATCGTCTTACATATTCGATTTGAGAAATATAAGTCCATTCTAGCCCGGAAAGCTAATGACCTTCATATAATTAAGGGCGATGGGTTGAAAGTGCAAGGTATACGTATATCCTGCACAGATAGATCCTGGGTCGAAAGTGCAAGGTACACACATATCGTGCACATATAGATCCTGAATAGAGGGCACTTATAACATGACAGGGAAAGCTGATAGGCGTATTCACCTTGCGTCAGTGCAAGGACGAGTGCGTCAATATTGGTAAGAAGTCACGAAACAACACGAGATTGCTTGCTTGTTTACTTATGCGAATTGTATAACATGATATCATGCTTTACAGTCTTCTAATATGCCATGAACTCATCCTAAGGAGAACATAGAAAGAGTATCAAGTTGTATGTTTGCGTGAATCAATATAATACTAAATATCGCTTTGTTAAGTGGGTCTTTAATCACTACAACGAGGAAGAAAGTACTAATATTCCACTAGTTTGCTAGCAGGTTCAGGAAATGGTCTGCTCACGACGGCGCTTCGCTTGACCGCGTTGAGGCTTGGAATGCCGAAGCGTATTAATGCATGTGATCGCATTGACGCTCGAACATGCAACATGATTGATGCGGGCGAGATATATAAGGCATGATGTATGGAACGGTGAAATTCTTTGTGGTCAAGAGAGAACCTGAGTGTTGTAGCCAATCTGGTATATATTGTTGGGCTATCGAAAGCCTTTGTACTCTCATTTCGAATATCAATAAAGAGAATTGTTTCGTATACTCTATTTTCCTTTCGTTGTTAATATCAAATCAAAGATAACCAATTGAGAACTTGTCATCTTGCCTTGTACGAGTACAACTCCAGACTCGTACGGCATCATGCCCCAGCGAGGACGATGATTTGGATAAATTGATGCGAGGACGAGCGATTTTCCAGGTCAGGGTGTGACAGATTGGTATCAGACTCTAGGCTCAATTTTCTCAGGATGTTTTCTTTGTTTCAATTCTAAAGAGTTGCCCACCACTAATCAAATCACTCTTAACTCTACTCGATGCCGCACTGGATGTTCCATACAATAAGTCTAATACAAATCATGTAACTTTGTCATGTGATGTTTTGAAAATTACATGATATTTGCTGGAAAAGTCGTGAAAGGTTTGTTACTGTAAGTACAATAAGTCGCGAGATGTGAATTCAAAGATTTGTTGCTGCGAGTGTAACACGTCGTGAATTGTGAATTGAGATGTTCGTTGTTTGTAACGATCGATATAAGAAATGTTGGTTGCATCGATACAATAAAAGTCGTGGAATGTTGTTGCAACAATGGCCATGTGTTGATTGTAAATGATGCGTTGAAAAAAAAATGAAAGTTGATATTAAATGTGTCGAACGGATTCACATATTGATTTTGAATGTGCGTTGCGATGAAAATGATAAGTCAATATCGAATGGGTTGAACGAATTTGAGCATTAACTTTGAATGTCGGGAATAAATTGTTGCACGAGGTGCAGCAGATGTCGAAGATGAATCGTTGCACGAGGTACAATAGATGTCGAAAATGAAATGTTGCACAAGGTGCAACGGATGTCGGGAAAAATATGTTGCATACGAGGCAACGGATGGAACTAAAATATGTAAATTGATAGAAACGAAATCAGTTCGGTTGCGCACCAAGCTTGTGTTGGCAAATGAATGCATTGGCTGAGTTGTGTCGGATTTTAATTTGTCAAAGTTATGGTTGTAGTCAAGCACGATCACTGCGGAAATCGTGAGTCGAAAGAGATTGTTGGTTCATACTGAGTATAATGCGAGGGAAATGACTTGATTTTCTAGTGGTATATGCTATACCACGTATGCGATGAATGACTCGATTCTGAGTGGTATATGATATACCACTTGTGCGATGAATTGCATCGATGCGTTATGAGAATTGCGGAAGGTTTGTCCGTAACGGACATGAGAGTACCGAGACTCGATTGGAAAATTTGTATGAAAACATATTGATGCAAGTGTTCTTCGAAAATCGGTTGGGATGATAAGGCGGGACTCATATCAATGAATGATACGTTAGACAAAAATTATAAGTCGGTCGGACGACCGAGAATAACAAAACGATTATGCCTTGAGGCAATGATCGGATCGATCCGATAGGAAACTTGAAGTTATAAACGAGTCTTACGACTTACGATCTCAACAAAAATGTTAGAATACGCGAATGGTAATCAAATCACATGACTTATGATCTCGATAGAAATGTTAGCCGATGCAAAGTGAAATCGAATCGCACGACTTGCGATCTCGGTAGAAATGTTGGGCGAGACAAATTATAATCGGATCGCACGATGTGCGACTTCGGTGAAGAGTTGGTTGATGCGGATAAATAGTGCCTAAGAGATAGTTTGTTATGTTAAGGCGAAACTCATTTGAGTATGACTGATACACGCAAAACTTAGAGGACGTGATCGTATAACTTGAGGGTTCGATGTTGGATAATCGGTAACTCAGTTACGCGATCGAAGTATAGCGGGATGCAGCAAATCAGAAAATAAGTTGATGCATATGGAAAAGTTTGTAGAGAACTTAGATGTATGTAATACGGGCTAAGTTGACGTTAAAACAGATTCAAAGTCGACCCTCCTGCTATCGAAATTGATATGAACTATCAGAATCGATACGCCAAGAAACGTAAGCACGATATGAGAACACACAACGGGGTAGGCCTACGATATCAAGATTTTTGGAAACGACAATATGAAGGTGTCAACTTGGTTGATCGTAAACTTGTGATTGATCAGGATGAGACTATAAGGTCATCGACGATCGTCCTGATGCATATAGCATCTCAGATGTTGGACATGGGTAGAAAGACTCGAACTCGATACGAGTAGATATTTCGTAAAATTTTAGAATTTTTGATGGTAATGCATGAGTTAGTCGGAGGCTAGTTGATATCAGTTGCGCCGATAGAAATGGTTATGTACGGATTCGAGTAGTCGCATAGAAAATCGTCGGAACGTGATTTGGCTTCGAAATAAGATATAGCATGGTTCGTAGTAAAACTGTCCTTCGGTGATGATCCACAATTATCGAGCATAGCTTCAGGACAGCTGACCCTAGAAGACTTGACCGCCAAATCAAATTGAATATTGTAGATCCATAAGATGACCCATGCGATGTCGCATATGAAATTGTATCGAGAAAGAAAATGTGGTACATGTTGACGATAAGTCTAGGCGATCAAGAATTGTTGGAACAACTTTCGATTGAGAATGATGTAGTTAGATTTTGAGTATTCGTCGGATGAATGCTTGAATGGTTATGTTGGTCGGCGATCGAATTTAAAATTCACCAACGAACTTGGTGATTCGGATAGACGATTGTGAGAATCATGCTATACACGAGAAAGAACGATAAGGGAATGACTTACGAGTCATGTCGTTAGATTCAGATTCATCTTGCAATTGAGATTGCATGAATCAGACTTATATTCGATGTTGCGAGATGGACAAGTATAAAATTTGGTTATAAATTTCCTACTCGATAGGAATCGAACGTAAGACGCATCGTAAAGACCTTCGTGTCAAGGCGATCGTTGCCTTGAGCATCATCGACTTGAATTAAACTTGTGTCGAATAGATTGTAGCCTTTGTGTAATGTCAATTTGAGTTGCGTCGGGAGAATTTGAGCACGGTGTCTAGGTAAGTCACCTAGCGGACGTAGTCCTGAATGTTGATGCGTTTGCAAGTCAACAAAGGAGAATCATGTCGAGATAGGTTATAAAGTAAAACTTCAGAAATAGTTGGGTAGTGACGTCGAACGCAAGGCATTACGGAGACTCGTTGTGATCGGATGCACGATGACTTGACGTGACGCATAGAAGTGATAGTCCTGTTGAAACTTACGATGTGAGAAATGCGATTTTTGAATCGCATCATGTGCCTTGACTTTTGTTGGACAATCGTGTATGTATCAATATGCATATGCGCTAGAATTGTGAGAACAAGCACTAGAGCCAAGTCTGATCGAGAGTATGAGATGGCAAGTAATTGAGAATAAGAAGTTACATGTTAGCGTTGTTCCGATATCATACAACTGAGCTTGGCTGAAATGCATATATTGGTGGGACGCCTAAAATATGTGTATGATTCCAAAGTAAGTTGTATGATCCAAATGATAGTGAGACGAGATCGTGGAACGATCTAGTGAAACCCTTGAAAATTTAGTGTTAGTTTCGGTTCGAAGACGAATCTTGTTTTGAGTGGTATATTATGTAATGTTCCGCTCCGTACGGTACATCATGCTGAATCGTTGACTCGAAGAGTTGCGTTGACCCGATTGTGTATCGATACGAATTGATACAAAGAGTTGCGTTGTCCCGAGAAGATGCATCAAGTCAAATAGTTACATTGACCTGAGGAACGCATCGAGTAAGATCGATACAAGTGTTAAGTTGGCCCGAGGCAAAGCATTGAGTCGGTTCGAAGATTCTAAGAAATCGAATCAACGCAAGGCGTTTGAACCCTTCAAATAAGTATTGATTTTAGTTGGGTTCGTGTGCAGGCTATACGTTTATGCTGAAATATTAGAGGTCGACATTTTGCCTTATTCAGAAAAGGGTCCGCAAAACCAATCGTCACCTTGCGATGGACTGAGCCGTTGGCACGGTAAACCAAATCGGTCGTATAATTCATCGCAGCATGGAGTGCTCGAATGGATAAGTCAGGAGAGTTGGTCGTGCAACGAAGTTATGAAATCGAGCCGCATCGGCTCGACGAAACGACAAGACGTATCGGCTCAAGGTGGGGGGACATTGGCTTCTCTTTCCTACTCCTTCATGCCTAAGTAAAATATATCGTTATATGCTGAGTTGACCTATTGAGACCATGGGCATGGCTCCATAGAGAGATAAATATAGTGTATGTCGAACACTAGATAAAAAAATTAAAATAAATCGTGTATCAAATGTATGAGTTACTACGGAACATTGAATATCGCAAAGGCGAGCGCTTCGGTACGCAAGCCATAAGAAGATGGGATAACTGTATCGATGAGTGCCTCAGTGCATAAGTCATTCCGTGCCCCCGCGTATGAGTTAGCATGCTAGAACATTAAAAGATTATACCGGCACGAGTGCCTCAGTTGTACGAGCAATAGAACATTGAATACCCTATCGAGGCGTGCCTCAGTTACATGAGCTATAGAACATTGAATACTCTATCGAGGCGTGCCTCAGTTGCACGAGTCATAAGGATGGAACATAAGTATAACGCATTGAACACTAAGGCATAGAACATAGAAATACGGCTTCGAGGCGTGCATCGAATGCACAATGCAAGAAAAGACGAATGACTATATCAAGGTATGCGCAGCAAGACGAGACTTACCAAAGATGGCGTCGTTGCGATAAAGAGAACAGTTGTGGCAGGATGTGACATAACTGTCGATGCGGCATTGTGCCTTCGAAATATTCATGGCCTTCGGGACGTTCGTTGAGAACATTGGGGCGGTGTGCCAATTAAAATAGAGATAGACAAACTTGCTTTGTTGTATGAAAGATAAGATACGTTGCATGGTCAAATGGACTTAAAGATATAAAGAAGCCTGTGCACGGGCAGCCCTCGAACGTGGTGCGCCAGGGCACTGGGACCATTCGGCCTCGGAGGGACTGCGGGATATCGGTATTGTTGGTGCACTTCATTTAGACGGGTAGCGACCTTCTAGTGAATGTGATAAGCCACTTACTCGAGTAATTTGGGGGTCCTCTAATTGTTTAGGTTAGCAACCGCACAGAGTGATCATCGTCTTACATATTCGATTTGAGAAATATAAGTCCATTTTAGCCCGGAAAGCTAGTGCCCTTCATATAGTTAAGGGCGATGGGTTGAAAGTGCAAGGTATACATATATCCTGCACAGATAGATCCTGGGTCGAAAGTGCAAGGTACACACATATCGTGCACATATAGATCAAGAATAGAGGGCACTTATAACATGACAGGGAAAGCTGATAGGCGTATTCACCTTGCGTTGGTACAAGGGCGAGTGCGTCGATATTGGTAAGAAGTCACGAAACAACACGAGATTGCTTGCCTGTTTACTTATGCGAATTGAATAACATGCTTGCCATGATATCATGCTTTACAGTCTTCAAATATGCCATGAACTCATCCTAAGGAGAACATAGAAAGAGTATCAAATTGTATGTTTGCATGAATCAATACAATACTAAATGTCGGTTTGTTAAGTGGGTCTTTTATCAGTACAACGAGGACGAAAATACTAATCCCTTACTAGTTTGCTAGCAGGTTTAGAAAATGGTCTGCTCGCGGCGGCGCTTCGCTTGAACGCGTTGAGACTTGGAATGCCGAAGCGTATTGAGGCATGCGACCGCATTGACGCTCGGACATGCAACATGATTGATGCGGCCGAGATATAGAAGGCATGATGTATGGAACGGTAAAATCCTTTGTGGGCAAGAGAGAACCTGTGTGTTGTAGCCAATCTGGCATATATTGTTGGGCTATCGGAAGCTTTTGTAATCTCATTTCGAATATCAATAAAGAGAATTGTTTCATATACTCTGTTTTCTTTTCGTTGTTAATATCAAATGAAAGATAATCAATTGAGAACTTGTCATCTTGCCTTGTACGAGTGCAACTCCAGACTCGTATGACATCACGTCCCAGCGAGGTCGATGATTCGGATAAATCGATGCGAGGTCGAGTGATTTTTCGGGTCGGGACGTGACAATTTCCATCCTCACCATCTCCATCAAAATCCTAGTTTTCTTCTCATGGTCTTCTTCTTCTTCTCCACCATTTTCATCCTCACCATCTCCATGAAAAACCCTAGTTTCCTTCTCATTCTCAATTTCGATGGCCCCAAAGGCTCCTCACAAACAACGTACAAATCCTAATGCTTTATTTCTCACAAAGAATGCATGAAAATAAACTCTAAAATGTTTATTTCACTCCACTATAATAATGGAAATAAACCCCAACATATGTTTTTTTTTATTCGGCCATCTCGACTTTAGAACTGCCATGAATTGTGGCAGTCCTGAAACGGACTTGCTGTACAACAAGTTTATTTCAGGACTGCCACAATTTCTGACAGTCCTCAACACTTCTAGGACTGCCAGAAATTGTGACAGTCCTGATATGAATTTGCTGTACAGCAAGTCCATTTCAGGACTGCCATAATTTCTGGTAGTCCTTAATACTTCTATGACTATCAGAAATTGTAGCAGTCCTGATATGGACTTGCTGTAGAACAAGTCCATTTCTTCTACAAATATGATTTCATCCATAATTTCTTCTACAACTAGAATTTCATACAATATTTCTTCTATTAATGAACAATTAATTAGTAGATTAATAGATTTGACAATCCAATTTCTTCTACATCTTGGGTTTCATCCATAATTTCCACGAGTTGTGACCACAATTTCAAAGTAAAAATTGCATGATTCCCACAAGTTGGTTTATTTTCTTTCTTCTCCTTCTTGTTCTTCTTTTTTCTTGTTACATGATGCCCAAAAAAAAAAAAAAAATAAACTAGGATTTTGAAAAAAAATGTGAGGAAGGAGACAAGAGAAGAAAAAAATGGACTTATTTACTTATATTTGGAATAGTCCTGAATAATCTTTTTAAATGACAAATTTATAAATAAGGCTTAATTGCACTTTGCTACCCTCAACTATTACCATTTTTCAACTTTGTACCCTAAACTATTTTTTGTAACAATTTGGTACCCAGATGTTATTTTGGACTAAAATGTCCCTACCCCTACCCCTAACCCTCCCCCCCTGCACGCTCCGGCCGCCCCCCCTGCTCACTCCGGCCGCCCCGCCCCTGCTAGCTCCGCCCCCCCCCCCCCCCCCCGCCCCCACCCCCCCCTGCTCGCTCCGGCCGCCCGCCCGCCCCCGCCTCTCCCCTAGGCCGCGGCAGCACGGGAGGAGGGGGGCTGGGGAGGGAGGGCGGGGCGGGAGGCGGGGCAGGGGGTGGCCGAAGCTAGCAGGGGGGGTGGGGGGCGGGGGGGGCGGAGCTAGCAGGGGGGTGGGGCGGCCAGAGCTAGCAGGGGGGGTGGCCGGAGTGGGGAAGGGGGTGGAGGGAAGGAAGAGGGAAGGGCATTTTCGGAATATTTGAAAAATTAGGTATCAAGTTGAAAAAAAATAATAGTTGAGGTACCAATTTGTTACGAAAAAAAGTTTATGGTATCAAGTTGAAAAAGCGGAATAGTTGAGGGTAGCAAAGTGCAATTAAGCCTATAAATAAACCAAATTAAATTTGGACTAGTTTTAATCAAAATGTGTTCTTATTATAATTAGCTTATTTTTATAGAGGAGAAAATATATTTGATGTACAGAATTTAAGGACAATCTGCTCTGGTCCTGACAGAGATGATGGACACAAACGGAGACGGCGCACGTGAGCAGTACAGAGAAAGGAGGGCCCCCACGTGAGGACCACGTTTTAGTGGTTGGACTTGGTGGTGGGGCTCTAATAGTAGGATTCATTGAACCGGACCGAACAGGGAAGAAAAGAATGCAAAACATATCATATGGTGGGGGCATCACCACCATCACTTGACACGCTTGTCACCGTACCTTACTAGCTTCCAATTTTTCACAAGAATCTAAGATAATTATACATATTCGTAAATTTTTAATTTTTATTAATTTTATTTTACAACATTTGTCGGAGAAAATAGTGTTTTCTCACATTCTTATTGGGTCGTAAATTTTCGTTCTTCGCTTTCGTAGGCATTCTTGCAATTTCGATAATGTCTTTTGCTAGATGCAGATACTTCTTTGTATATTAATGATCTATATTTTACATAATTTGTTAGAAAACAATTCGAGAAATACGTTTATTAAAAGAAAATCAATTCGTGCTTGGAGTCGAGGATCACTCTCTCTTTTAGAACGTTTCGAGATTATCTTCTCTTTCTGAAGATTTCAATCTCGTTGTTCCTAGGATAAAACCAGCGTATCTTTTACAACCGGATTATAGAAAGAAGATCCGGTTGTAAAAGATACGCTGGTTTTATCCTAGGAACAACGAGATTGAAATCTTCAGAAAGAGAAGATAATCTCGAAACGTTCTAAAAGAGAGAGTGATCCTCGACTCCAAGCACGAATTGATTTTCTTTTAATAAACGTATTTCTCGAATTGTTTTCTAACAATTTTTAGAACGTTTACTGATTCTTCTGTTAACTTTGTTACAGAAATGGACAATTCCGAGAAGTGGGAAAAGAAAGATCATGATCGCCCTTCAAAGTTCGACGGACTGAACTTTAAGAGATGGAAGTCAAAAATGAACTTCTATCTTGTCTTAAAAAAGGTCGATTACGTGCTCAAGGATGAGAAGCCCGTCCTACCGGAACTACCAACGGTAACGGAAGAAGGTGTAGAACCAGACACCAGTGACTACGATGACACCCTGATCGCACAACAAGCGTGGGAAGAAGACGACTTCAAATGTCGTCACTTCATCTTGAATGGGTTGTCCGATGCATTCTATGATCTATATCAGAATATGACATCTGCTAAAGAGGTATGGGATGCATTGCAAAAGAAATACGATACCGAAGAAGCGGGATCGAAAAAGTACGCAGTAAGCCGCTACTTTAGGTTTGTTTTTCAGAATGACAAATCGATTGTTGCTCAGACGCACGATCTTCAGAAGATTGTGCACGAGATCATCTCTGAAGGCATACCAGTGGACGAGCAGTTCCAAGTCGCTGCTCTAATTGAGAAGTTACCAAGTTCGTGGAAAGACTATCAAACTACTCTGATGCACAAGTCATCAGAGTTAACGATGGAAAGCCTTATCATCAAGTTACGGGTGGAAGAAGAGGCACGGAACCAGGATAATAAGAATGAGGTTTCTTATGTGCAGGTTTATCCTGGTCCAACTCCTAAGAGCATGAAGACAAAGAAGCCATCTTTCAAGAAGAAAGGAGTGAAGCCGAACCCTTCACAGAAGAACTTTCACACAGGTTCTAGTTCCAGGCCTCCTCCTCCTCCTGGAAAGAAAGAAATGGTGTTCAAGTGTTATGAATGTGGCAAACCAGGCCACATTGCTCGCAACTGCCGCAACAAAGGAAAGAAGAAGGAACAGATCCACAACATAGAAGAACCGTTCGTTGCCATGGTTACGGAAGTAAACATGGTTGGTGGCAACGACGGATGGTGGGCTGATTCAGGGGCAACTCGCCATGTCTGTTATGAACGTGACTGGTTCACTTCATATAGAGAGACTGATGAGCATATACTGCTCGGAGACTCCCACACCACCAAAGTGATGGGAGTAGGCGATGTTACTCTCAAGTTTACTTCTGGGAAGGCACTCATTCTGAAGGATGTGCTGCACACTCCAGAGATGCGGAAGAATCTGATCTCCGGTTACATTCTTAACAAGGCTGGGTTTATGCAAACCCTAGGTTCTGACCAGTGGATCCTGACCAAGAACGGTATCTTTGTTGGGAAAGGATTTGTAACTGATGGAATGTTTAAACTGAGTATTGAAATGAATAAATCTGATTTGGTTTACTCTGTGTGTACTTTCAATATTTGGCATTCTAGACTTTGTCATGTGAACCAAAAACTCGTATCTAATATGAGTAAACTTGGAATGATACCGAGAATTGATGTGAATACTTTTGATAAGTGCGAATCTTGCAGTCAAGCAAAGATAATCAAAACATCACACAAATCAGGTTCTCGGCGAGAAACAGAGTTATTAGAGTTAGTACACTCTGATATTTGTGAAATGGATGGAACTCTAACCAGAAATGGTAAACGGTATTTCATAACCTTTATAGAGGACCATTCCAACTATACTCAAGTGTACTTACTCTCGCATAAGTCTGAAGCAATCAACATGTTCAAAATATATGTTGATGAAATTCAGAATCAGTTTGATAGAAAGATCAAACGATTCAGAAGCGATAGAGGTGGTGAATACACTTCCCATGAGTTTCAAAGCTTATATGCTTCAATGGGAATAATTCACGAAACCACTGCGCCATACTCTCCTGAGTCAAATGGCAAGGCAGAAAGAAAGAATAGAACTCTTACGGAATTAATCGTAGCAATGCTACTTAGTTCCGGTGCACCAAAATCGTTTTGGGGAGAGGCTCTATTAACAGTGAATCATGTGTTAAATCGCATTCCACGTGCAAACACTGAGATATCCCCATATGAGATTTGGAGAAAGAGAAAGCCTAATGTTAATTATTTCAAAGCATGGGGATGTTTAGCATATGTTCGCAAACCAGATCCGAAAAGATCAAAGTTAGCAAACAGGGCTTACGAGTGCGTGTTCATTGGTTATGGAATTAATAGCCGCGCTTATCGATTCTTTGATCGTACTAGCAATACAATCATAGAGTCAACGGATGCCGACTTCTTCGAAGACAAGTTTCCTTACAAGATAAGGAATAGTGGGGGTTCCACTAGTAGTGAAAATGCTACGGATAGTGGGGGTATAACACATACCCTACCTCTGATTGAGAATACTCCTCTTCCAGAAATAGCAAACGAAGATCCAGTCATTGTTGGTGGAAAACATGCTTTATCCACAAATGATAACAATGATATGGGAAGAGGAAAGAGAACAAAGAGAGTCAACTATAATGATGATTATGTTTACTCTCTAGAGGCAGATCCCAACACAATAGAAGAAGCATTGGCTTCTGCCGATGCTGCTTCTTGGCAAGAAGCTATCAAAGATGAGATAGAATCATTACGATCAAATGAAACATGGGAGATAGTTGAATTACCTCCTGGTTGTCGTCTCATTGATAGCAAGTGGATCTTCAAGAGAAAACTTAAAACTGATGGAACGGTTGATAAATTTAAAGCAAGACTAGTAGCCAAGGGATATGTACAGAAAGAAAATATTGATTTCTTTGATACATATTCTCCTGTTACTCATGTGACGAGCATTAGAGTTCTATTATCGATCGCCGCTATACATAATTTGATTATCCATCAAATGGATGTAAAAACAGCTTTTCTAAATGGTGATTTAGAAGAAGAACTCTACATGGCTCAGCCTAAAGGATTTGTGATTCCAGGAGAGGAACACAAAGTTTGTAAGCTAACCAAGACCTTGTACGGTCTTAAACAGGCTCCCAAACAATGGCATGATAAGATAGATCAAATGTTATTATCTGGTGGATTCAAGATAAATGAGGCAGATAAATGTTTGTACTATAAGGAAACAGGTGACTTATGTACAATGATATGTCTATACGTAGACGATCTACTCATTTTTGGATCAACTATTGAGTTGATCAATGAGACTAAAAGTCTATTGAGTCAGAACTTTGATATGAAAGATATGGGTGAAGCAAATGTCATCCTTGGGATGAAAATCACTCGTACTGACTCTGGAATCTATCTCGATCAATCTCACTACATTGAGAAAGTATTGAAAAAATACAACTACTTTGATCGGAAACCCATTTGCACTCCAAGTAACTCCCAAGTTAAACTTTTAAAGAACACCGGAGATGCAATACGGCAACAGGAGTATTCCAGTGTGATTGGAAGTCTCCGTTACGTAACAGACTGTACTAGACCCGACATTGCTTATGCAGTCGGAGTTCTATGTAGATTTACCAGTAACCCAGGTTCAGAGCATTGGATTGCAATCGAAAGAGTAATGCGTTATTTGAAAAGAACCAAGAACTTAGGTTTACACTTCGGTCGGTTTCCCGCGGTCCTTGAAGGATTTAGCGACGCAGATTGGAACTCATTTTCGGATGATTCCAGAGCCACAAGCGGATATATCTTTAGTATCGCAGGTGGAGCAGTATCTTGGAGATCCAAGAAACAAACGATATTGGCCCAGTCGACTATGGAGTCTGAGTTGATAGCGCTAGCTGCAGCTAGTGAAGAGGCAGATTGGTTGAGAAACCTTCTGTCGAACGTACCTCTGTGGAGTAGGCCTATACCACCGGTACTGATTCATTGTGATAGTACTTCTGCAATAGCATTAGTAACGAACCATTACTACAATGGTAAGAAGTTAGCAATTCGACGCAAGCACAATGCGATGAGAGAATTCCTGTCCTCAGGAAAGGTAAGAATTGACTACATCAGAACAGACATCAATTTGGCAGATCCTTTGACGAAAGGATTATCTAAAGACAAGGTCTGGAGCACATCGACAAGGATGGGACTAAAGCCCATTGGCAGAGTCTCAGGTGGGGGAAACTCTACTTAGTTGACTGGAGATCCCAAGATCTAAGTTCAAAGAGAAAAACAAACCATTTAGTGATATTGAAAGATCATGTAAGAAGTTCTTGAAACTTCAAAACAATGTTCTATCCTGATGTGAATGATTTACATGATTACACTTGTATTGAATGAATGGATGAATTTTTGATATACAAATTCTTAATGAAGACTATTCTCAAGTTTGAGAGGGGTACTACTACAAGAATACTCTTGATAGTCATCACCAAGGTGATTGTGGAAGTGTGGCCGCTTCCTATGAGAATGGGCTGATTCTCTAGAGCTTTCTACCTAACTAGGATATAGCACAGGGCCATATTAGTGCTAAGCAAAGAATGAACGAATACTCAGTAGACCCATGTGTGACATTCCTTCACCTCAGAAAGCAGGATAGTAAGTTCAAGACTCTGTTCACTTATTATCCTCTGTTTTGTTGTTTGTTCACTATGAAGAGTTCAAGTCGAAGTACACTCTCACTGATGCATGGTAATACAAAGATAAAGAATAAATCACTTATGTCTTCCATCATATTTTATGAGTGGGGGATTGTTGGAATTAATGAATTAATTAATACCATAAAATATAATTAACTCTATTAACTATAGTCCCACATTGGAAAGAAAGAAAACTTTCTTTCCATATATAAAGCAACCTCTCTCTTTGATTATCATCCAAGAGATCAAGTGGTGGGAAAACTTTCTTTCCATATATAAAGCAACCTCTCTCTTTGATTATCATCCAAGAGATCAAGTGGTGGGCTTTATTGAGATAGATTAAATAGAGAATTTTGAGAGATAAAATTCTTAATCTATTCTCGGGCGGCCCGCTAGGCCGGGCCGGCTTGGGCTTGGCTTAGGCTTAGTCTTAGGCATAGGCCTATTGGCCAAGCCTAGCCTTGTGCCTTAGGCCGTGGTCTGTGGTCTGTGGTCTGTGGGCTGTGGGCTGTACGCTGAAGAGTTATGTTTTTTGGTTGAAGGGATACGAAGCGAACAAATGCGAGTCCAACAGGCACGCACCTACAGACTCGAGTCTGTTCGCATCGCAACCCTTCTGCATTATAAAAGGGACAGCGAACAAGAGAACATATAATTCACTCAAGTCAACAAATCTTCTCTCCTGAGTTGATACGAGTGCAAGTGTTTCGTTGAGTTCCTGCATAGAAGTACGAGTACACAGAAGACGTACCAGTACCGAATTCAGTGTGCCAACAACAGTAAGTGTGATTTCTGATTTTGGACAGTATTCCATAAAGTACACCGGATCTTCTTTCTATAATCCGGTTGTAAAAGATACGCTGGTTTTATCCTAGGAACAACGAGATTGAAATCTTCAGAAAGAGAAGATAATCTCGAAACGTTCTAAAAGAGAGAGTGATCCTCGACTCCAAGCACGAATTGATTTTCTTTTAATAAACGTATTTCTCGAATTGTTTTCTAACATAATTTGTACATCTTAAATCATGACAAACTATTTATATATAATACCACGTGAATTAGATACTTTTTTACATGTAATATTTTTGTAAAAAAAGTATCTTCTCAATAATGTAACCACGACCATCATATTTTTTAAAAATAATGTAATTATTATACTAAAGATAGCTAAGTATTATGTTATATATATTATACTTCATTGATCTTATACACATTAAATATTCTTAACTTTTCAATCTCAATGTTTTTAATTGTAATCGCAATTCTTCGTTACTTTCATGTTCCACTTCTCAAATATATTTTAATATATTAAAATTTTGTTTATTTATTTTTCTATTTTGAATTAATAGTTAAATTTGGATTAGTTTGTTAGTGTTAAGGAAATACTGGACGATTACAGTTTGTTCGTAAAGTTTAGATTTTGTGCACGCTGCATTGTATGTTATTTTTATCCAGTGCATATTATTTTCACACCCACATCCATACCTTTTTCACAGTTCGATCTTGTGGCCGTCCGTCAAGTCAATCTCCTCGCCAACCACAAGAGTCAACCGATTTCGGTTTCTACATTTAACTTATTAACTTATTAAATTATTTAGTTAGTTTATGTGGTTAGTTTAATTAGTTGGTATTTATTTGCATAAGTAGGGAATTTATATACCAATGTGCTTTTTATTTATTTATTCAGTTAGTGTTTAGTTGCATGAGTAGGAAATTTATATTTAACATTTCCATAATTATAGGTCCTCAATGTCAAACCTTAATAAAAGGTGATAACGTAAAATGAAAATAATAAACAGGCTCTTAAAAGTGAATATTTTATTTCCAAACGATATACCTTAATTACCAGAGTTCTCATGAAAATTCTTAGACAACTTTATCAAAACAAAAATAAAAAGTCATTCAATAGTTACCTTCTGTTGGGTTGAGTAATACTTAGTATGATCTTATTTTATTTATTTTTTTCAGAAACAATTTCAAAATTTATTCGATAACAATCTATAATTAACCTTTTGAAAAATAGCTTTAATATTTTTATTTTTATTTAATTTCGAAAATACTTCATAACTATTTGGTAAGTTGCAACTTGTGGAATTCTTTCTTCAGAAAATTTCTTCGATCTCTTGAGAAATCAAATCAAAATTTCTAGCCGAATCCGAGTGACCCTTGTGGTCAGTGAAGAAAGACATAAGAGTTCTAACTGGGTGACGGATCATCAGTGGATCGAGTCACGAGAGCGTATTACTCTTTCCATTTATGGTCGAAATTGGAAGATAGTGGGCACAGAAAACACATAGTTCAAAAAAATATCTCCTATCTTAACCACATAAGTTAAAAATATTTAGCTATAATTAGATAATATCGAATAGTTAAATAATTAGTTAAAATTTATTTAATTTTTAATTACGTGAATATATATATACACACACGCGGTTAAAATGGTTCATTTTGAATTGTTTCAAGACTTTTTATAATGAATAGAGATGTGTTCAAGATCTAGTAGTGTTATTATTTTATAATTCATAAATTATTATTTTTAATATAAAATGGACATCATTTCAATTTTTATTATGAATACCCCAAAACTGAGGACGGCTCTGTATAAAAAAATAGTTGTTACAAAAAAGAAAAATCTTAGTCACCAAAGCAACTTGATAAAGAAAGCGAAGAGACAAGAAGCACATGCCATGTCCAAACATATACAAACATACAATAACTAAGATTAGTATTTAGTACTACACAACAACGTCACCAACAGTCCATAATGTGTATTTCCTATATTAGAGCATCAACAGTAACGCTCATTCCAATGTCTAGATTCAGAATCCAGGAGCTCATTCTAGATGTGAGCATAAACTCAGAACCGAAACAAATCAAAATTAGCCATAACCAAATTCGAACCAATTATCGGTTCACTTTATTCGATTTCGTCGGTTGGACTATTTCTATTATCTAATAGATCGATCGAAAGTTAAAATTGTGATTAAATTATATTAAAAAATTATAATATTATACAAATATTTATTTTATTTCAAAATTGCATCCAAATTAGAATAGGTGTTAAATTATTAAAGTTGTACTTGAATATACAAATAAAGAATTATTGTTTTCAATATATATTTTTTTATCATAAAATTGAGAGTATTTATCTAATTACATATCTCTTATTCGTTTTTTAATTTTAGACCAAAAATGAAATCCGAAAACGAATATTTTTTTTTAATATTTTAAAGCAGAATCAAAAAAATTTAAACCGATAGATTTTTTTTTATTCATTTCACTTCTGTATAATTTTCAGTCCAAATTCAATGGCCCGTTTGGCAAACCGTATTTGGAGGTGGAATTTGGATTTTTATGGATTTGGAGACAAATCCATGGAATCCTATGTTTGGTTGGAGATGGATTTGGATATGGAAAGTATGACAAAATCCAAAACTTGAATTTGGTTGGATTTTGGAGGAAAAAATAATTATTCTTTAATAATTTCGTTAAAATATTTATTATTTAAAATTTTGTTAAAAATTAGGTAAATTAAAAATTAGTTATCTTTAATAATTTGGTTAAAAATTATATAATTAGTTAATTTCGTTATATCAAATTAATAATTTATTAGTATTATTATAATATTAATTAATATATTTTATTATTCAGTTAATAACATAATTTACTATTTATTTATTATTATTATTATAATAATAATTAATACTTATTAGTATTATTATATATTAATTAAAATCATATCCTATGTTTAGTATTTTAATTAAAAAATTGGTTAATTAGTTAATTTTGTTATATCATTAATTATAATATTAATTAATAATTTGTTAATAACTTTATTATATCTTAATTAATAATATTTTAATCACAAGAAATCTATTTATAATAATTTAATTAATATTTACTAATCATAATAATATTAATTATAATTATATTTTAAAATATTTAATTTATATTTATTAATCGTTAATTATTAATTATTAATTTATAATTTTAATTACTTAATTATTAATTTATTACTTAATTATTAATTATTAATTTATAATCATTAATTATTAATTATTACTTAATTATTACTTAATTTATAATTACTTAATTTATAATCCTTAATTAACAATCGTTAATTATAATCGTTAATAATTAATCGTTAATTATTTAATTATTAATTATAATTACTTAATTTATAATCGTTAATTATTAATTATACTTAATATAATTACTTAAATTAATTTATAATCGTTAATTATTAATTATTAATTTATAATCGTTAATTATTAATTATTAATTTATAATCATTAATTATTAATTTATTAATTATTAACTATTAATTATTAATTATTTAATTTATAATTATTATTAATCGTTAATTATTAATATTTAATTTATAGTTATTAATTATTAATTGTTAATTATAATTATTAATCTTAATTATTAATCGTTATTATTAAAAAATTAACTAATCATTAATTATTAATTTTATAATTAATAATAACTAATCGTCAATTATTAATTACAATCGTTAATTACTAATCGTTAATTATTAATTTTATAAATAATAATAACTATAATTAATCATAATTAATTATAGCTTAATTTTGATCATGACTATAATTTATTATTAATCATAAAACCAAATCCTATGTTTGGTTGGAGTTGGATTTGGAGTTGGATTTGAATAGTAAATCCATGATTGGATTTGGAGGATTTCCAAATCCAAATCCAAATAGTAAAATCCGGTTACCAAACAAGCCAAGCTCACCATGTACTACCGCAAGAAAATACACTAGCTTCCCCCTATCATATGGCCGCTAATTTGGTATGGCAGCTTCCTTTTGTCTTTTTTTAACTCCCAAATCGAACCGTTAACGGGGGGTCGATGGGTTTGTTTTTAAAGACATATATATTGTTTTCAACATGTTGTTCCATAGCTGCCTAATTTGTGAAAATATTTGACAAGTTTTAATTAAAAGTTCAATCAAATTTAATTTTATGACATATGTAATAAGATTATTTTGGTAACTATCATATTTTTATGAGGAAATTTCATATAGAGTGATAAAATTTAGCATATTTATATAAAAGAGGAGAAGTTTTCGATATTTATAGGAAAGTAATGTGGCGCCATCTTAGATGGCGCCCAACTTTTTTTTTTCTTTTTTAGAGTGTGGCGCAATTTTTTTTTTTCTTTTTTCCTATTTGATGGTTACGTGAGAAAGTTAGAATTTATCATCTTAAATAAATTTAACTTTATTATTACAATTTTATCTTTTTTTTTAAAATCTTAGATATTATTTAAACTTAATATTAGAAAAAAAAATATGTTTAAAAATAATTCAAAATTTTAAATTTTTTTCTCAAATCTTGGATAACTTGAAATCGTAATAATTTTATCAAACAATTTTAAAAATATCTCTAGAAAAATTTAATATTAGAAAAAATAATTTATTTAAATTAATATTTAAGTTAGGTATTTATTTAAATTTAATATTAGAAAAAATATGTTAAAAAAATTCAAATCTTAAATATTATATTTTTAAATCTAATATTACCAAAAATATGTTTAAAAAAATAATTGTAAAAATTAAATAAATTTATCTTTAACGTGAGAAATTGATTTATTCGTCCGTAAATAAATTTAACTTCTTATATACAATTTATTTTTAATTTGTTTCCAAATCTTTATATTCGTTTAATCTAATATTTAAAAAATATGTTAGAAAAAATCACTTAAATCTAATATTAGAAAAAATATCTTAAAGATAAGTTAAAATTTAAATTTAAAATCTTAAATATTGTTCTCAAATCTTAGATATAATTTGAGATCGTACATAGTTTTTTCTACGAAAATTGATCTCTTTCTAGGGTTTGACCATTTATTTTAAATTTAGCTTAAATTGACATGATTTTCAAAAGATAGAAAATAAAGATATGAAAATAAAGCATAAAAGATTATATTTGATAATTAATAAAAATCTTTTAATAAATTATGAATAATTTTATATTCTCATCTGATAACTTAATATATTTTTATATTCATATCTTATAAATTATGAGTTATTTTTTTATCACCAAATATAATATTTTTGTTTGAAAACATATGCAAGAACTTCCTCTAGAGAGATTTTAAAAATTGTTTCATAAAATTATTACGATTATAAGTTTATCTAAGATTTGTGAAAAATATTTAAGATTTTGAATTATTTTTAAACATATTTTTTCTAATATTAAGTTTAATAAATATCTAAGATTTTTTTAAAAAAGATAAAATTGTGTATAAAGAGTTAAATTTATTTAAGAAGATAAAATCAAACTTTCTCACGTAACCATCAAATAAAAATTACGGAAAAAAAAGAAGAAGATTGGGCTGGCGCCACACTCTAAAAAAAAAAAAAAAAAAAAATTGGGCGCACATCACTTTTCCTATAAATATTGAAAACTTTTCCTTCTTATATAAATATGCTAAATTTTATCACTCTATATGAAATTTCTCTATTTTTATTACCCCCTATCACTCAAAACCTCTGATCCATGCAAGAGCTATTAAACACCCCCTCCCACTTAACTTTCTTTCAATCCAAACAAGGTTCTATGGACGACTCTACTCCCCCTCTTAATTCTTCACGTTTAACCCCACTAACTTTACTTATTTGCTTCCCTCATTCAAGCAACCTTATTGTCCTCCTATTAAGATGGGATCCTACCGAAGTCAATAGAGTGCCGTCAGTCAGTACGTACGCTCTATGCGGAGCACTGCATCATGTACCTAGGACCGGCCCACGGGAATTGGGTTGCCCTATCCAAAGTTAGTTTTGGTTGCCCCTTGACCATATTGTAGGCCGATCCTGGGGGGTCATCTGTAACCTCGACCTCTATGCGATCAGCCGAGTCTAGAGGTTGTCCAAATCCGAAGTATTGTCTTAAGACCAAAAGTTCGAGTCTAGAGTATTGTCTGACTTATCCCGGGACCGGCCCTGCACGTAGTCCTCCTCTATTTAAGGCCAAGTCCCATCCCCACAATTCTTTGCAAAGCAAAGCAAAGCATCAAAATCTTGAAATTAGGGCATGGGGCTGTCGAGCCTGCCCTCTCCGTCGGAGGGGGTCCTACCGTAGTCCTCGTCAACACCGCGCTCTCCGTCTCCATTCTCAAGCAGATCCTCCGCTCCCTCCTCGCCTCCTGCAACTGGAAGCCCTCCTCCCTCCTCCCCCACCCGGACCGCCCCGCCGAACCGACCCTCGCCGACCGCTTCAGGTCCCGGCTCACGCCGGTCCGCTACCGCCCGACCGGCCGGCCCGGCTGCGCGCAGCACGCCCCGGACTGCCGGGTCTGCCTCTGCCGGTTCGAGCCGGACTCGCTCGTGAGCCCCTGCCCTGCGGCCACCTGTTCCACAGGGGGTGCGTGGAGACGTGGCTCGACTACAACCACGCCCCACGTGCCCGCTCTGCAGGACGAGGATGCTGCCGGACGAGCCGGAGCCGGAACCGGACCCGGTCTGGTTTTGAGCTTGGTCCGGTCCGGTCCGGCTCGGCAGTAGAATCGAGGGAGGCGTCCTCCACTGAGGGGTTTGGTGTGGTGACGATCAGTACGATCCCTATTTTTTTTTTTTTTTTTTTCCTTCTCAATATTGTGAGTGTAAGATGATAATATTAGATGGATCTCAAATATGCAGAGAGAAATGTGTAACAAAAAATAAATAAATGTAGAATATGTTAGATTTGTATTAGAATAGTAAATAAATAAATTGTATATATATAAATATATATTATCTTCAAAAAAAAAAAAAAAAAAATCCAACTGTCATTTATTTTTTTTCCGAAAAATAATATAAAATTTAAAATCTAAAAACTTGAGCTGCAAATTGAATCTTACTATGAGTTCTATATTTTTAATTCTGAGGTCCAGAGTATATCTCCTATGGTTGGGGCAGGACCATCATAGAGTTCCAACTGAATCTTACTATCCTATTGAATGGACTAGGGGTGAGCATCATCTTTTTTGGACCAAAAATCTAACCAAACTGAAGATGAGATTTGATTCGGTTTCAAAAAAAAAAAAAAAAAAAACCAATTCGGTTTGTTTCGAAAATAGTAAAATTCTTTATTAGGTTTCGATTTTAGATTTCGATTCAGATCCAAATCGAAAAGTAAATAAGACTTACATAATTATGTAAATACCATCAATTCTATGCAATTTTGTGATTAAAAAATATGTATATTTTAAAAATAATAATTCTATGTTATTTTGAACTTCGACTTTGTTAATTTAACAACTAATACTACTTTGTGCAGAACTTTAAAATTCAACAAATATTTCTATAAAAATTATAATTTTAAAATTAATTTAGTCAGGATTCCAACTTTAGTCTAACCATTAAACAAAAGAAATAGCCCAACAAAACAAACCGAATTGATTAGCGATTTGCTTTCGGTTTTGCTAATTCAATCCATTTTGACTATTTCAGTTCGATTTAAATCGAATAAACCGAACACCCGCCCCAAAATCTTAGGGTTGGGTTTGCATATAGTGGACGGTTTGGGACTTAGTTATGATTTGGGTTAATTAGATTTTGTGCCCCATATATATTTAAAATTTAGTGTTTGGGTCCTGAAGATTGTTAGAAATTGTGTCCGTTGATTCATGAGATGAAGAACAAAAAGAAATACAGAAGCGTATCTGAATCCATTGTATGACTTGATAGATCTTGTAGCAATCTTCTCTTTGTGCGGTTTGATCTTCCAACTTGCTACGACTATTGATAACAAAGATGAAATCTTTATTCCTCTCTCTGTTGATGGGGATGCAGAAGAGAAAAGAAAAACCCCTCTTTGGTGGTCGTATGAGTTGGGGACCATAACCCTAATAAATATAAACTCCCATTATTTGTCATATTCTTAATTAAGATAGCAACCATATGAGCAGTATGCTCATGAAAGACCTTGGGTGATAATACTTTTGCGAGCGGATCCGCTAACGTGAAGTTTGTCCTAATGTGCTATATGGACACTTAAATCATTTTGAATTCTTTTCTTCACAACTAGAAATTTTATGTCAATATCATTTAACTTATATAAGTTCATGTTGTTATTGGAATACAATACTGCTGATTATTGTCACACCATAATTTGAGTTGTCTTTCAATACCCTCCTGTAGGCGCAGCCTTGTGACAAAATTTCACAACTATATTCTCTGAATGGATGCCTCACAGCATGCTATAAACCTTGCTGCCATGGTGGAAGAAGTTATGAGTGTCTGTATGACACTCATCCAAAATATATCTCCACCAGTCAACAGGTGATGTGATCTCCTGCTGTGTTGGCATCCAACCAAATCGGAGTCAGAATACCTTATGATCTCCAAAATTATCCGATCTCCTATAAAGAGCATATAATTCCTTGTTATCTATTAATTACTTAAGTAGCTTGGCTGCTATCCAATGGTTCATCCCATATTTTACTTAAATATCTGCCTAACATCCCAACTATGTACGCAATATCCTGACACGTACATAGTTGAGCATACATTAGACTCCTACAACTAATCATGAATGGAAAATCTATTGCATTTCCTAATTTTAAGGCTAATCTTAGGACACTTATTTAAGACTGAACTTGTGTCACGCCCCCGACCCGGAATCACCCGAATCATTTGTCACGCCCCGACCCGGAATCACCCGAATCATCGTCCTCGCTGGGGCGTGATGCCGCACGAGCCTGGAGTTGCGCTCGTGCAAGGCAAGATGACAAGTTCTCAAATGGTTATCTTTTGAGTTGGTATTCACAACGAAAGGAAAACAGAGTATACGAAACAAATCTTTTTATTGATATTCGAAATCAGATTACAAGGCTTTCGATAGCCTAACAATATATGCCAGATTGGCTACAACACTCAGGTTCTCTCTTGCCCACAAAGGATTTCACCGTTCCATACATCATGCCTTCTATATCTCGGCCGCATCAATCCTGTCGCGAGTCCGAGCGTCAAGCGATCGCACGCTTCAATACGCTTCGGCATTTTCGAGCCTCAACGCGTTCAAGCAACACTTCGCCTCGAGCCATCCATTTTCTGCACCCTGCATGAAGCTGGTGGGGGATCAGTACGATCGTCCTCGCATGTACTGAATCAAAGATCATCTTTCCAAACCGACATTTGTAATATTTATGTTGAATCATGCAACTTAGCTTATGATCTTGCTATGTTCTCCTTAGGGTCAATTTCATGGCATAATTCGAAAGCGTAAAGCATGTTAGCATAGCAGCATGTTATCGAATTGAATAGGCAAGCAAGCAATCCCGTGTTTGATTCGTGGCGCGACTTACCAAGCCGACGCACTCGCCCTTGCACCGACGCAAGGTGAATACGCCTATCAGATTTCCCTGTCATGTTATAGTGCTCTCTATGCGGATCTACACACGCACGATATGAGTGTACCTTGCGCTTTTGACCCAGGATCCGTCCATGCAGGATATACGTATACCTTGCACTTCCAACCCATCGCCCTTAACTATATGAAGGTCACTAGCTTGTCACAGCTAGAATGGACTTATACTCATCGAATCGAAAACATAAGACGATGGTAACTCTGTGCGGTTGCTAACCAACAATCAGAGGCCACCGAAATAATCGCGCGCAAGTGGCTTATCACATTCACTAGAAGGTCGCTACCCGTCTAAATGAAGTGCACCAACAATGCCGAAAACGAAATCCCTCCTAGGCCGAACGGTCCCAGCGCCCTGGCGCGCCGCGTTCGAGGGATGCCCATGCACGGGCTTTTATATTCTTTAAGTCCATTTGACCATTTAACCATGCAACGAATCTTATATTTCATACAACCAAGCAAGTTCGCTTATCGCTATTTCAATTGGCACAACGCCCCCAATGTCCTCAACGAACGCCCTAAGGCCATGAACATTTCGAAGGGCACCATGCCGCGTCGACAGTTATGCCATATCCGTGCCACAACTGTTCTTCTCGTCGCAACGACGCCATCTTTGATAAGTATTGTGCAGCTGCACGCATTCGCCGTCTTTTGTGATCTCGTACACGTAGGCACGTTTCTACCGTATTTCGAAATGTTCTATAACTTAGCATTCAATGTTCGGGGCTTGCGCGATATGGCGCTCGCCTATTGTCTTTCAATGTTCTAGCCGTTCTAACTCGTGCGCGAAGGCACGGTATGGTTCGTGCACTAAGGCACTCGCCGAGTACAGTTATCCCATGTTATTGCGGCTTGCGCACCGAGGCGCTCGCCTTAGCGATATCCAATATTCCGTAGCGACTTGTGCATTTGATGCACGTTTCATTTCAATTGTACTAACTTAGTGTTCGACACACGTTATGATTTACTTCCGATCGGACCACGCCCGTGGCGTCGATAGGTTAACTTTTAGCATACAATGATACATTTGACTTATCGAATGAAGGAGTAAAAAGAAGTCAATCCTCCCACCTTGAATCGATTTGCCTTTGTCGTTTCGCCGAGCCGATGCGGCTCGATTTCATAACTTTGTTGCACGGCCACTCTCCTGACTTAGCCATTCGAGCACTTCGTGCTTATTGAGTTTGTACGTCCGATTTGCCTTAGCGTGCCAACGCTTCCGTCCGTCGCAAGGCGTCGATTTGGTTCCGCAGACCCCTTACTAAATATTGCCGAAGATCGACCTCTAATATTTTCGTGTCAAAGTATAACCTGCACACGAAACCAACTAAAATCAATACTTGCATCGATTCGGACTTGCGCCTTGGTCGATTCGATTTCTCAGAATCTTCGAGCCGATTCAAGGCACTCATCCTTTGGGGCAACGCGGCGCTTCGCATCGATTCACTCGATGCATTCTTTCGGGACAAGGCAACTCTTCGCATCGACTTAGTTCGATGCGTTGCTCGGGACAACGTAACTCTCGTATCGATTCGCATCGATACTTAATCGGGTCAACGCAACTCTTCGAGTCAACGACTCAGCATAATGCACCGTGCGGAGCGGGGCATTACAGAATATACCACTCAAAACAAGGTTCGTCCGAACCGAAACCAATACTAAATTTTCCAAGGGTTTCATTAGATCGTTCCATGATCTCGTCTCACCATCGTTTGGATCGTACAACTTAGTTTGGAATCATACACATATTTTAGGCGTCCCACCAATATACGCATTTCAGCCAAGCTCAGTTGTAAGATATCGGAACAACGCTAACATGTAACTTCTCATTCTCAATCACTTACCATCTCGTATTCTCAATCGGAGTTGGCTCTATTACTTGTTTTCGCAATTCTAGCGCACATGCATATTGATACATGCGTGATCATCCAACAAATCAAGGCACATGATGCGATTCAAAAATCGTATTTCTCACTTTGTATGTTTCATCGGGACTATCAATTCTACGCGTCGCGTAAAGCCGTCGCGCATCCGATCACAACGAGTCTCCGCAACGCCGTGCGCTCGGCGTCACTATCCAACGATTTCTGATGTTTTACTTCGTATCCTATCTCGACATGGTTTTCTTTTGTTGACTTGCAAAAGCATCAACATTCGGACTACGTCCGCTAGGTGACTTACCTAGACACCGTGCTCAAATCCTTCCACGCAAGTTTAAATTGACATTGCACAAAGGCCACAATCTATCCGACCCGAAAGTTTACATCAAGGCGATGGTGCTCAAGGCAACGATCGCCTTGACACGAATGTCTTAACGACGCGTCTTACATTCAATTTCCTAACGAGTAGGAATTCACTAGCCAAATTCCTAACTTATCCGTCTCGCAACATCGAACATAATTTCGATTTCACACAAGCTCAATTGCAAGGTGAATCCGAATCTAACGACATGACTCGTAAGCCATTCCCTTATCATTCCCTCTCGTGCATAGCACGTTCCTCGCAATCGCCTAGACTTATCATCAACATGCACCGTGTTATATTTGTTATCGGTGCAATCTCATATGCGATATCGCATGGGTCATCTTACGGTCTGCAGCATTCAATTTGATTTGGCGGTCAAGTCTTCTAGGGTCAGCTGCCCCGAAGCTACGCTCGATAATTGTGGATCATTAACGAAGGACAGTTTAATACGAACCATGCTATATCTTATTTCGGAGCCAAATCACGTTCCGACGACTCTATACGAATACCCAATTTCGGACACAACCATTTCTATCGGCGCAACTTGATGCGCAACTATCCTCCGAGTCAAGTCATGCACTGCCGTCGATGATTCCGCAATTTACGAAACATCTACTCGTATCGAATTCGAGTCTATCTTATTCGCGGGTCGACACACGAGATGCTATACGCATCGAGCAATCGTCGATGACTTATAGTCTCGTCTCGATCAATCGCAAAGTTCACGATCAACCAGTCCGTTCTTTCTCGTATTGTTACTTACAAAATTTCATAGCACGAGGCACACTCTATTTTGCATTCTCACATCGCTTACGTTTCCTTACGTATCGATCTCGATACGCCGTATCCATTTCGATAATGTAAGGGTCAACTTTGAATCTGTTTCAACGTCAACTTAGTTCGCATCGCATACATCCAAGTTCGCAACGAAATTTTCCATACGTATCGACTCGTTCTTCGATTTTGCCGCATCCCGCTATACTTCGATCGCGTAATTGAGTTACCGATTATCCAACATCGAACCCTCAAGTCATACGATCTCGCCCTCTAAGTTTCGCGTGTTTTCAGTCGTACTCAAATGAGTTTTGCCGTAACGTAACCAACTATTTCTTAGGCACGATTACTCCCGTCAACCAACTCTTCACCGAAGTCGCATATCGTGCGATTCGATTACAATTTGCATCGCCCCACATTTCTATCGAAATTGCAAATTGTGCGATTCGATTCGCCTAGCCGAACATTCCTATCGAGATCGCAAGTCGTGCGATTCGATTCGCCTCGCCCAACATTTTCATCGAGCTCGCAAGTCGTGCGGTTCGATTTCAACGTTTCGAATTTCCTATCCCGTCGATCCGATTGTTGCCTCAAGGCATAATCGTTTCGCTAGTTCCCGTCATTCGACTGACACATAAATTTTAATCGATGTAATCGTTCAATATTACAAGTCCCGCCTTACCGTTCTAACCGATCATCGAAGAACACTTGCATCAACATGTCGTCATACAAATTCTCAATCGAGTCTCGGTGCTACCCCGTCCGTTGCGGACAAACCTTCCACAATTCTCACAATACGTCGATGCAATTCATCGCACAAATGGTATTACATATACCACTCGGAATCGAGCCATTCATTGCATCGGTGGTATGCCATATACCACCCAGAATTCAAGTTACTTCCGTCGCAACGTACTCTTTACGAACTAACGATCTCTTTCGACTCACGATTTCCGCAGTGATCGTGCTTGATCACAATCGTAACTTTGATTAATTCAAATCCGATACAACTCAGCCAATGCATTCATTTGCCAACACAAGCTCGGCACGCAACCGAACCAATTTCGTTTCTCGATTTATAACTTTTGTTTTCTTCCGTTGCATCTCGTGCAAAGTTTTACTTTCGATACGCATTGCACCCCGTGCAACAATTTCATTTTCGATACGCATTGCACCTTGTGCAACATTTTATTTTCGACATTTCAAAGTCAATGCTCAAATCCGTTCAACACATTCGATATTGACTTATCGCTTTTCCTCGCAACGCACATTCGAAATCGATATGTGAATCCGTTCGACACATTCAATATCAATTTTTCATTTTCTTTTCAACGCATCATTTACAATCAACGCGTGGCAATTGCTGCAGCAATATTCCACGACTATCATCGTATTGATGCAACCAACATTTCTCGTATCGTTCATTGCAACCAACGAATATCTCGAATTACGATTTACGACGTGTTGCATCCCGCGGCAACAAATCTTTGAATTCACATCTCGCAACTTGTTGCACTTACAGCAACAAACATTTTTCGACTTTCCCACGAACACCATGTAATTTCCAAACAACACGCGGCAAAATTACATGGTTTGTATTAGACTTACTGTATGGAACATCCAGTGCGGCATCGAGTAGAGTCAAGAGTGATTTCGATTGGTGGTGGGCAACTTTTAGAACTGAAATGAAGCAAGCGTCCAGAGGAAATTGAGCCTAGAGCTCTGATACCAATTTGTCACGCCCCGACCCGGAATCACCCGAATCATTTGTCACGCCCCGACCCGGAATCACCCGAATCATCGTTCTCGCTGGGGCGTGATGCCGCACGAGCCTGGAGTTGCGCTCGTGCAAGGCAAGATGACAAGTTCTCAAATGGTTATCTTTTGAGTTGGTATTCACAACGAAAGGAAAACAGAGTATACGAAACAAATCTTTTTATTGATATTCGAAATCAGATTACAAGGCTTTCGATAGCCTAACAATATATGCCAGATTGGCTACAACACTCAGGTTCTCTCTTGCCCACAAAGGATTTCACCGTTCCATACATCATGCCTTCTATATCTCGGCCGCATCAATCCTGTCGCGAGTCCGAGCGTCAAGCGATCGCACGCTTCAATACGCTTCGGCATTTTCGAGCCTCAATACGTTCAAGCAACACTTCGCCTCGAGCCATCCATTTTCTGCACCCTGCATGAAGCTGGTAGGGGATCAGTACGATCGTCCTCGCATGTACTGAATCAAAGATCATCTTTCCAAACCGACATTTGTAATATTTATGTTGAATCATGCAACTTAGCTTATGATCTTGCTATGTTCTCCTTAGGGTCAATTTCATGGCATAATTCGAAAGCGTAAAGCATGTTAGCATAGCAGCATGTTATCGAATTGAATAGGCAAGCAAGCAATCCCGTGTTTGATTCGTGGCGCGACTTACCAAGCCGACGCACTCGCCCTTGCACCGACGCAAGGTGAATACGCCTATCAGATTTCCCTGTCATGTTATAGTGCTCTCTATGCGGATCTACACACGCACGATATGAGTGTACCTTGCGCTTTTGACCCAGGATCCGTCCATGCAGGATATACGTATACCTTGCACTTCCAACCCATCGCCCTTAACTATATGAAGGTCACTAGCTTGTCACAGCTAGAATGGACTTATACTCATCGAATCGAAAATATAAGACGATGGTAACTCTGTGCGGTTGCTAACCAACAATCAGAGTCCACCGAAATAATCGCGTGCAAGTGGCTTATCACATTCACTAGAAGGTCGCTACCCGTCTAAATGAAGTGCACCAACAATGCCGAAAACGAAATCCCTCCTAGGCCGAACGGTCCCAGCGCCCTGACGCGCCGCGTTCGAGGGATGCCCATGCACGGGCTTTTATATTCTTTAAGTCCATTTGACCATTTAACCATGCAACGAATCTTATATTTCATACAACCAAGCAAGTTCGCTTATCGCTATTTCAATTGGCACAACGCCCCCAATGTCCTCAACGAACGCCCTAAGGCCATGAACATTTCGAAGGGCACCATGCCGCGTCGACAGTTATGCCATATCCGTGCCACAACTGTTCTTCTCGTCTCAACGACGCCATCTTTGATAAGTATTGTGCAGCTGCACGCATTCGCCGTCTTTTGTGATCTCGTACACGTAGGCACGTTTCTACCGTATTTCGAAATGTTCTATAACTTAGCATTCAATGTTCGGGGCTTGCGCGATATGGCGCTCGCCTATTGTCTTTCAATGTTCTAGCCGTTCTAACTCGTGCGCGAAGGCACGGTATGGTTCGTGCACTAAGGCACTCGCCGAGTACAGTTATCCCATGTTATTGCGGCTTGCGCACCGAGGCGCTCGCCTTAGCGATATCCAATATTCCGTAGCGACTTGTGCATTTGATGCACGTTTCATTTCAATTGTACTAACTTAGTGTTCGACACACGTTATAATTTACTTCCGATCGGACCACGCCCGTGGCGTCGATAGGTTAACTTTTAGCATACAATGATACATTTGACTTATCGAATGAAGGAGTAAAAAGAAGTCAATCCTCCCACCTTGAATCGATTTGCCTTTGTCGTTTCGCCGAGCCGATGCGGCTCGATTTCATAACTTTGTTGCACGGCCACTCTCCTGACTTAGCCATTCGAGCACTTCGTGCTTATTGAGTTTGTACGTCCGATTTGCCTTATCGTGCCAACGCTTCCGTCCGTCGTAAGGCGTCGATTTGGTTCCGCAGACCCCTTACTAAATATTGCCGAAGATTGACCTTTAATATTTTTGTGTCAAAGTATAACCTGCACACGAAACCAACTAAAATCAATACTTGCATCGATTCGGACTTGCGCCTTGGTCGATTCGATTTCTCAGAATCTTCGAGCCGATTCAAGGCACTCATCCTTTGGGGCAACGCGGCGCTTCGCATCGATTCACTCGATGCATTCTTTCGGGACGAGGCAACTCTTCGCATCGACTTAGTTCGATGCGTTGCTCGGGACAACGTAACTCTCGTATCGATTCGCATCGATACTTAATCGGGTCAACGCGCAACTCTTCGAGTCAACGACTCAGCATAATGCACCGTACGGAGCGGGACATTACAACTTGTCTCCTTTAGCGACATGTGTCACATGGTTTGCATTTAATACTTTAATCGATATATAAAATCAGAAAAATATATCTACTCCCACTGAACTTGTGTTGCACACAATCTTCAACAGTGTTTATCTCATAACTAAACGAGATAATCACTTGGTGAAATTTGAAGTACCTTTGACGAGAAGCCTGCTTGAGTCCATAAATAGATTTTGTCAGTTTGTAAACCATATTCATTGGGTCTTCTGACACAAAGTTTTCTAGTTGCACCATATAACTTATTTCGTCAATGTTACCATTGAGAAACACCGTTTTGACATCCATTTGATGTAACTCAAGATCAAAATGTACAACAAGGGATTATGATTGTTATAAAGAGTCTTTCGAAGATACCGAAAAAAAAATCTCTTTGAAATTAATCCTAACTTTTGAGTAAAGCCATTAGCTACAAGACGTAATTTAAACCTCTCCACATTACCCTTCAAATTCTTCTTTATTTTAAATATCCATTTTTAACCAACATGCTTCACACCTTTTGGTAATTGGACAAGTTTTCAAATTTTATTGTCTTGCATAGACTTACACTCCTCATTCATTGCCTCAATCCACTTTTGAGAATTGGAACTTTCCATGGCCTGATGGAAGTTGATTAGATTATCTTCTAGTATTCCACAGTCTTTCTCACGTTCCTAGAGAAATATTACAAGATTATCCGAAATTATATTTCTCCCTTTTTTTGGTGGACTGTCTCAACGACACCGATTTCTTGAGGTTGTTGAGTTTGTTCCTCAGAAACAATTACCTTATCTTGAATGGGGGTGCCTCTACGTTGACTTGTTGAGGTAGGTCAACATCGACTTGTAGAGGTAATTTGATATAGTCTTGTTGATGTTTCAGATTCACTTCTTGAATAATGATAGGTACAGTAACATGCACATCGTCAAAAATGATAGTAGGAATCGAAACCGATTCCACCGCAATGACAATGTCCCTAACTTTATTTCTTTCCCAAACTCAACATCCTAAAAAACTATTACATTTGTCGTCCCAATTTGTGTGGAATCGTATAATTATTAAACTCTTGATCTGTCAGCATAGCCAATAAAGTAGCTGTTTACATTTTTTGGTATGTTTTCCATTACACGTTCAATACAGACATTAAAGTCTGTGAAGTCAAAGGAATCCAAAAATTCCATCAGACACAAGTCATTCAACTCTATTTCTAGAGATGTGACCTAATCGCTTATGTCATAATGAGGCTAAAAAAATTTTATTATTAATTTTGCGTTTAGTACCACATGACTCCACTTGCAAAGTTTTAATTGTAAGATGCAATAGTTTCAAGTGAATATAGGTTATCATAAACCTTAAGAGAATCGTTACCAATAATATTTAAATTTAAAGATAGACTAAAATTATTGTTTCCAAATGAACAACGATAACTAAATTTTTTCAATAAGGAAACTGAAACTAAATTTCGTCTAAAAGACGGTACAATAAAAGTGTCTATCAAATCCAAATAATAATCGGTTCATAATAATAACCTAAATGTCCTATTGCTTCCATTTCTACCGAATTGTCGTCACCCAACATAGATGTATCTTTCATCATCAATTGGCTTTCGGTAGCTCAAGCAACCTTGTCCAGAATACTAATGTGGTTAGTCGCACCAGAATCTAACCACCATGAGTTTATTGATATTAAAGCTAAATTAACCTTAGAACATACCAAATTTAGAAATATATTTTTCTTTACACGCCATACGTGAGACTTTGTACATTTCTTCTTTATGTGTTTCGGCTTGTCATACAAGTAATAACCCTTAGTTTTATATTGTTGTTTCTTTTGACATTGACCCTTAGCAGCTTATTTATTCTGTCCCTTTTGTCTTTAAAATTTGTCCCAATAAACATGGAAATTAAATTCACATTGACAGATATTTTAGCACTACTAACTGTAAAGAGAACAAAACAACAAAACAAACATGCTCTAATTAATAACCAAAGAATAAAATATAGTCAAACAAATTCAAATAATGGTGAACCCATC
>JANAVB010027397.1:6278258-6540216 GCA_029216955.1 Iris pallida
GGACCTTCGAGTCATTCGGTTGACGAACATTGAGTTGAGGCATGATGCCATTGAACATTGAAACGAAGTATGGAGTGTGAGAACATAAAAAGTTAATGGAAGAAATAAGAGATGATAAAGTCTGAGTCTCGGAATCAAGACTATGTTTGGTTGTTTGAATAATAGTACGTTGCATGGTCGAATGGACTTGAAAAAATTGAGATAATCTCCCGTGCACGGGTGTTCCCTTCGAACGGGTTGCGCCGGGGCACCGGGATCGTTCGACCTAGGAGGGATATAATCTTTGAGGGACGCACATCCGTAAGACGATTAGCGGCCGCTTAACGAGATGTAAAAAGCCGCAAATGATGGTATACAATGGAAGGTCTTCGTAATTGGGATAGCAACCTACTACGAGAGGCGCCAGGCTACCCAATTTGAGAAAGAAAAAAAAGAAAGAAAAGAAAAGAAAGAAAAGAAAAGAAAGAAAAAAGAAAAAAAGAAAAAAAGAAAAGAGAAACCTTTAGTCCATTCTGGCACGAAAATGCCAATGACTTTCATATAGTTAAGGAACGATGGGTTGAAAGTGCAGGCACGTATGTATCCTGCATACATAGATCCTGCATAGAGAGCACTTATAACATGATAGGGAAGGAATGCAGTATATTCACCTTGCATCGGTGCAAGGACGAGTGTCACTACCACATTTTAGCTTGAGGATATTTTGGTTATTTTGTGACTTTTGAATTATTTAGGATTTTAATTAATTGGTGAATTTTAGATTATTTTAATAATATTTAAATTGATGTATCATAATTTTGGTCATTTTTTATATTTTAATATTTTGGAAAATTTTTATATTTTTAATATTGTTTTTATTGGATTTGTTTAGTCGGGTTTGAGTTTCGTCTCGTTCCGACTTGTATTATGATCCGGGTAGCTTAAACTCTAGATGGGACCCAATATTAATTTAAACATGGCCCACAAAACCTAACATTTAAGTTAGTTAGTTAGACTAATTTTTATCATGTTAGAATAGTTAAGTTAGAGACTCAAAACTAGATCCTTTGACCCCAGAACCTAGTCTAGACTTAACCATATGAGACTAGAGAGGGGCAATTATGACATTTTCCATTAGCCCTAATGGACTCTTTATGGTAGCCACCTTTAGGGGAGAATGATTCATTTCATTCATTACAATCTTGCCGCTTTTATTTTCCTTTTGTTCTTCCCTAATTTTAGAGAGCCTTCCCTTTGATTTGATCTCCAAATCAAATCATTCCTTCCCCAAATCTTCCCTCAATCATTCCCATTCTCCAAGGGAAGGGTGCTACCAAGGATTGGAAGAGAAGTGCAAGGAGGAGTGTCCACTTTGAGGGATCTTCGTATCAGAGCCGTGTCCTAAAGGATTTCATTGGGATTCCACTCCCAATAGGTGAAACCCATCCTCTAAATTGATTTTTTTTGCATATAAATTAGTTTTGAATCCGTAGGATCCATCCTCATGCATGTGTCCCCTTTAGATTCAAATTTGAGACCATTTGGAGCTCTCTTGAGGATTTTAGATATGTGTCTTGTGTCCTACTTGATAGATCCCAAATTAGGACACCCCATGTGTATGTATGTATGTATGATAATAGTTAAATAGATATTTAAATTTAGTTTTAGAATGGTTAGAGAGTGGATTGATCTTAGTTAGGATGGTTAGAATGAGTTTCATTTGGATACCTATGTTGGTATCCAAGTATCTTGGCCTACATGTGTTTCTTTTGTCCAAAACAACTCAAATTCGTCATAATATTCATCCACGTTTTTATTAACCAAAGCAACTTAGAAATGTCATAACTTTTAGCTTAGAACTCCGTTTAATCTTCCTTTTTTTAAAAAAGAAGCGTATCGAAGTTATCTTTCCAAATATATATTTTAATAAGCCAAAATCGTTCTGAAACTTTTTGTAAAATTATTTGAGTGTCAGCTATCCGAAAGACAAACGCGTTTCGGTGTTTTCGCGATTTCGGAAGCTTCCGGTCACGAAAATGCGATCCGTTTGAAGTTTCGGAAAGCTATCACGAAGGGCTACGACATAATTTAATCCTAGAATTTAGTGAAGGCCCAATTGGTACAGTATTGATTTTAAGTAGAAGAGTGACTATACGACATAGACATTTTGTGTAACCTATGAGCCTATGTAGTATGGATATTAAATGAATGTAGAATATGTAATGCATGATATGTTAGATGAATGAAATGATATATATGATATGTATCCTCTTTACATTAATGTATATATATGGTTGAATGCAAGCATGTAGGAATGCAATCAATGTAATGTATGTATTCACATATATTTTGAGTTAAATATATGAGTTTGTATGCATATATTATATGTATGCATGTATGCAGGAATGAATGTAATATAATGTAGAGTATGCATATTGAATATAATGTATGCAAGTATATAATGTATTCAAATATGTATGTATGCATCTATGTATGTATGTATATGTGAATGAATGAATGCAAGTATGCATATATGATATGTATGTAGGCATGTATGCAATGTATGTATGTATACATGATATGTATGTATGTATATATGTATGTATGTATGTATAAAATATAAGCATGTATGAATGTATACATGTATGTTGTGTATCCATGTATGTATGTGTGGATACATGAATCAAGTATGTATATAGTGATAACATGAATGAATGAATGTATAAATGCATGAATGAATGTCATATATGAATGAATGAATGAATCAAAGGTATAAGTAAAATATAATGCATTGTAATGAATGTTAACATATATAATGTATAAAAGTATGTATGTAAATGTGCATGAATGTATATATATATCTATGTAACTATGTAAATATGCATGATGTAACATATGCCTATATATATAAATATGTATGTAATGTGGATATGCATATATGTATGAAGGTATGTATTTATATATAGTATCTATTTTATATTATATATTATTGTGGTTCACATTGCCTTGTGATTGTGTGAGTGCTAGTCTAGGTTTGGTTAGGCCTAGTGAGACTTGTTTGGGCTAGGACTTGACCTAGTTGACCTAGTTTGACTAGTGTGGTTGACTAGAGTTGACCAAGTATTGACTTTAGTCTAGTTTGACCTAAACAGCATATAGATGCATTGCAGCAGTCTATTTTACTATTTTGGACATGTAGTGACTTGTACTGTTCTATAAGAGCCAGACACCTGTAATGCCTGTGGTTTGTATTACGTATTTCTGGGATACATGTACGTATTTATTTTTGTATTGCATGATTCCTTGTTTAGTTTTCTTCATGGCTTGGCTTGGTTTATTCCTGGTTCGGGTTGGTTGGTTCGGCTTGGCTTGGTTTTGATTGGGTTCATGATGAACCCAAGGTGAACCCCTACCTACCACCACCATTTGTATTTATTAGCCCTCTTCATTCTCTCTCTTCATTTTTCATCTTCTTCTTCCTCATTTACTCCCTTCACCTACCAAAGAGAGAAGAGAGAGGTCTAGGCAAGTGCACCTTGCCACCACTTGAGAACCACTTTTTATTTGTCCATTAGCTAGAATAGGCCATGTTGATCAACATTAGAACTTGACATTTTGTGATTTGGTGTTTCCATCGTTCTAGATCTAAGTTTCTTCTATTTTCGATTTTGCATGGTTTTCATCTATTTAAGTTGTATTTCTATGGGTTTTGATGTCCTTATGTTGGAGAGAATTAAATTTCACCCAAGATAGAACTTTGCAAAGTTGGATTTGGACTTATTTTGACCAAGTTATGGACTTTTGAAGCTTTGGGTTTAACCATGGAGTTCTTGCTGATTTGGAGAAGACAGTGAGCAGTGCACGAGCTTTTTAGCTTGTGCCACTGAGTTGCGCGCGCTCTTTAGCGCAGCGTAGTCCCCATACGCTGCCTTTTGGAAGCGTATGACCTGAGCGTGACTTTTGCACTGAGCGTATGCCCTTTGGCTGACTGGGTCTCATGTCTGCGTGTCAGATTTGATTTTTATTTTCCTTAAACTTAGCTCTTCTATAGCCCTGTATATTGATATTTTATTAGGTATTTGACGTCCATTTTATATCCTTACGCCTTTTGTCCCGAACTTGATAATCATGAATTTACTGGATATGTTTGGAATTGATAATTGAGCATGACCTGATAAGTGGCCCGTCGTGGCGCACTCCTGACTAGTACACATGATATGATAACCTGACCTGATACATCTTGCATAGCTGTTGCGACGGCTACCTGACATGACATGACCTGTATAATTAATTCTGACACCGTGGGCGATTGTGCTTGTACAAATAATCCAGTCATGTCTTGCATCATGTCTAGGAGGGGACTCCTGAGTACCACGGTCAGGAGTACCTACCAAATTGGACTAAGGTTAATGATTAGTATAATTCACTAGTCATAAAGAGATGTTCTCCAGTTACAGGCGATCCCGTTATCCCGGCCGCAAATGTTTGGACTTGTAGCCTGCCGACGAGTAGGGCACATTTCCAGCCCACTGTTGTGTGGGGCACCCACCATTGTCACTTAAATGATTGAATTCTATTGTCACTATAATGCATTGTACTCTCCAGATTGTCACTATAATGATTGCCTGGATAACCTGGATAGCTGCAGGGCCTGTGACTACTTGGAGCATCTCATTGCATCTTGCTAGTAACAAGGATTGTGATAACCCTAGTTAGTTAATGTAGAAAGCCGTAGGCAATGATTGGCCGTGATTGCTTGGATGGAGTCTAGTACAGTATAGTATTGTCTAGAATTGATTGATTGTAAGATTGTACCAGAATGATTGAATAATTGTCACTCCAGATTGTCACTACAATGATTGTCACTCCAGATTGTCACTACAATGATTGTCACTCCAGATTGTCACTACAATGATTGTCACTCCAGATTGTCACTATAATGATTGTCACTCCAGATTGTCACTATAATGATTGTCACTCCAGATTGTTACTTGACCTGATTTCTTATATTTATCTTGTCGATAAATGGTGAGAGAAACCAAGTTCCGTTCAGACGAAGGGTTACGACCCCGGTCCTTGTTTGGTTTACGGGTTGTAACCTAGCTATTTGAATAGTCCCATGGTTATCTTATCGTATATCATCCTGACATGCTTTTCCATATGTCCTGTCTTTTAGTGATTCTATGAAAGATTGTCTTTTATAATTACTCATCATGCTTTTCTTAAATTACTGTCTCTTATTATGTAATTATATTATTGTGCTAATTGCTGGCTTTGGTTCTTATTTTGTGGCCTCCTTTGTGGCACTTGCTCTTCCTGGGGTCTGACCCAGCTGGTTTTGTATGGCCAGATACCGGAGCAGCTGCAAAGGATCTACCTGTCTTCCAGCCCGATGGTGACCACCAGGCGTAACCAGGGCATCGAGTGGGTTTCTTTTGTTCTTCCACTGTAATATTGTAAATTATTCTTTTGAGGCGTTTAGCCGACGAGCAAGTGTTAGCTCGATTGTACTTACTTACTGTCTGCCTACGGGCTGTAACATGATTGACAAGCCCCGGGGGTTGATCATGTATGACTGAACTCTTGCTAGTCCTCACATTTTGTAACGACTAGCTTCATGATCATCTGGATATGTAATGTTTGGGACGCCTTACAATTGTATATTTGGAGATCTGATATCTTGTGATTATTATTAGTAGGTTGAGATTGAGACAATAGGCTATTTTATGACCTTAAGAGACTGATGGATTGTAGTGAAACCCTCACATATCTAGACAGCCGTGACCGTATAGCGGTGTGGATTCCATTCCATTATACGTAGCTGGCTATGTCTGCCCCCGCTCTCCAGTATTCTGGTTCTGGGGCGTGACAACATCACTCCTCGGACAGTATATTCTCTTCAGATATTCAGGATACCAGGTGAGTATATTCTCTGATCATTTCATAACTTGCTTAGGATTATATTCCTGCTCTAGATTACCTTATTTGATGCTGTCACGATATTATCACGAATTGGTACTATATGGATCCCTACATGAGATGTTATCCCCCTCGGGAGCATCGGATACTTCATGTCATGTGTTTCATGTACATCATGTATTCCTTGCTCTCATGTTATTCATGTTTCTCATGTGCTTCATGTTCGTTCATGCACGCTCGTGTACTCTCATGTGCTCTCATGTTCGGCCATGTTTCTCGTGTACTTCATGTATAACCTATATTCATGTGCACTCATTTATGAGCCCTCATGTATACTTCATGTGCACCCATTTATGGGCCTTCATGTGAAATTCATGTACACTCATTTATGAGCCCTCATGTATACTTCATGTGCACCCATCTATGGACTTTCATGTAAAAATTATATGCGTAACATAACTTGTCTGGATCCTTGTGTATTGATTGGGGTACGGGGGAGTATAATAGTCTTGTGAACAATTCCAAAGTAGTATAACCATGTGCGCCTCTTTAGTATATTCATGTGCAATTCCAGCCGTTCACATGTCGACTTTGTACTCTACATCACTAGTCACTGATAGTTCTCTACTTATAGTAGATATTTCCATTACAGTTCTCTCTTTTACATCATGTACATTCTTTCAGTTTCATGTATCGTACTCTCTTGCATGTTTATATTTTCTAACCTGTTATGATCTGCGTGAGATGTATTGTGCTCGCTCCCGTCCTGACTGGACCTGTTGAAAATTTTATAGAGGATGATGAGGCTCTGGTGTCTATCTATTATGGTGCAGCTATAGACAACACTTGTGACATGGAACCACTTGCAGTAGAGGATCTGCCACCAGTGGTTTAGACTGCAAGCTTAGACTCTTACCTTGTCTTTCTCATTGATACATTACTGTATATATTGGGAGTTGTTTTATCTGGATGTTTGTAGAGATGTTATCATAGACACTTAGACTTCTTTCTATTGTATCTCTTATGTGGATTCGTTTATATCTATCTCATTATTTTCTGCCTTAGATGTGATTAAGGCTTATTATGTTATGTCACCTCCATTCGGAGTGTATATACTGTACATGTACCTTATATATTGTTAGATGATTGACCTAGGACAGCGTTCTACCGCCAACACTACGGCGTAGGCTGGACGTACCCACTTCTCGTGCCCTTACTCTAGGGTGCGGGTCGTGACAACGAGTACGTCTATGTTGGTAAGAAGTCGCGCTATGAAACAAATACGAGATTGCTTGCCTGCTTGTCTATTCAATTCGAATAACATGCCTGCCATGATAACATGCTTTACCGCTTTCAAATATGCCATGAAATCGATCCTAAGGAGAATATAACAAAATCATAAGCTAAGTTGCATGATTCAACATAAATACTAAATGTCGGTTTAGAAAGTGGGTCTTTTCATCAGTACATGCGAGGACGAACGTACTGATCCCCCACCAGCTTTCATGTAGGGTGCAGAGAATGGATTGCTCGCAGCGAAGCTTCGTTTGATCGCGCAGAGGCATGGAATGCCGTAGCGTTTGAAGTATGCGATCGCATTGACGCTCGGACTTGCAACAGGATTGATGCGACCGAGATATAGAAGGCATGATGTATGAAACGGTAAAATTCTTTATGGGCAAGAGAGAACTTGGTATTGTAGCCAATCTGGCAAAGTTAGTTGGGCTATTGAAAGCCTTTGTAATCTCAGTTCATTATCAATAAAGAGAATTGTTTTGTATATTCTGTTTCTTCCGTTTGCTAATATCAAATCAAAGATAACCATTTGAGAACTTGTCATCTTACCTTGTACGAGTGCTACTCCAGACTCGTACGGCATCACGCCCTAGCGAGAACGATGATTCGGATAAATCGATACGAGGACGAGCGATTTTCTGGGTCGGGGCGTGACACAGCGAGCTTCCCTCTGTCAAGCAGGGCTAGGGGCTTCCCACCGCGTCGTAGTCTGACGAATTCTGTCCTGTAGCTGAGGGTTGAGGATCCTCTTGCCTCACCTGTCCCCCACCACCCGGTGGACCACACGGTGGTGCAGGGCGGTCGCACCTACCTTCAGGTGGCCCGCGTGCTCGGACCATCGGCGGTTGTAGTGTCGGTGTCCCTGAGCTCGCAGGAGGAGGGTCTCTGTCCGGCGCCGGAGCCCCTGCTTCGGCCCCGCTCCCACTCTGTGGTCGAGGGCGTTCCGGAAGTCCCTTTTGACGAGGAGGATGTGGAGGTTCTCTCTTCGCCTTTGCGTCTTGCTCTTGTCGGCAAGATGATACAATCTCGACCCTCCATGGATATCATTCGACAAGCTTTCGCTAAACTCAAATTCGTCGGGCCGGTTGCCATCGGCCTTATTGACGCAAGGCACATTTTGATACGTCCCAGCCTAAAGGTGGACTATTTGTGGCTGCGGTCGAGAAGCCTCTGGTTTGTCGCTAATGCCCCAATGCGGGTGTTAAAGTGGTATGTAGATTTTTCGACCCTCGTCGAATCCCCGCTTGCTCCGGTTTGGATCTCCTTTTCGGATCTCCCGAGCTTTCTGTTTTCCAATGCATCTGCATTTGTGATAGCCTCGTGTATAGGCATGCCTCTAAAGCTGAATAAAGCAACAGTCTCTGGCTCGTCCTAGCCGCGCTCGTGTCCTTGTGGAGATGGACATGTCCTTGTGGAGATGGACATCAATCAACCACTAATAGATATTGTTCGTATCAAGCTTCCTAAGGAGAGGATCATTCATCAACAAGTTGAATACGAGCAATTCCCGGCATACTGCAGTGTATGTCTCATTCAAGGCCACTCGCTAGCCAACTGCAAGACCACCCATGAAAGGGCTGCTGCCAGGGCTATTGTGAAAGGCAAAGGGGTGTTGGATCCTGGTTTAGACCACTACGTCACTCTAGGCTCGGGGGGGGGGGGGGGGGGGGGGGGGGGGGGGGGGGCAGATCTCTTCTGGCCAGGTTTCATGCGAGCCGCTTCGTCAGACACTTCCGAAGGAGGGGACTTTAGGGGTGCTCCCTGACGAGATCGTCGACTTGGTTGGTTCCCCAACACTTGCTTCCGATTCGCTTCGCCAAGTGAAGGCTCTCCCAGACGGGCTTGTGCTCACTCCCAGGTCGCAGGGGCTTGCGCGGCCGAGCATCCAAACACGAATGTGGAGGAGCACCTTGATGTTGTGCAGGATGTGGCGAGCGCACCCCTCGGAGCAGGGGGGCCCTGTTTCTACTGAGGCGGGTGACGCCACGACCGGTGCGGCTGTGTAAGCGTCGCGGCCATTACTGGGCGCGCTTCCACTGCAGCCTGGGAACCAAAGTAGGCTGCCGAATGCTGCCTCCCCTGACAGCGGTGGTAGTACGTCGGCGACTTCCGCAGGCGACGGCTCTCCTGCGGATAAGGATGTGGACCCGACACGGCAGCGCTCATCCACTCCTGCCAGGTAACTGACCTGTCCCCGTCTTCTTCCCCTCCCCATGTCGATAATGTGCTGAGCTTTTGCACCCATGCTGCGAATATCGGCGGCTCCCCACCTGGGGCAGGGCGGGGGCAGAAGCTCTCTGCGTCCGCTAAGATATTCTCCCCAGTCCATCTTGGTCGTTCGTCGAGCACATCTTCCTCTAGATGGGCAGACGAAGTTGATCAAGTGGAGTTGGATCAACCACTGTTTCAAGAGAAGGTGTTTTCCGGGGTAGGGGGTCTTGAAGACTGCAAGAAGGTCCTTCCGGAAGATGAAGAGATTAACGAAGGGGAAGGAGGCCATGGTGCCGAGGGGATGGATCCCTCCGCCATAAATGTTATCAGTATCCTCGATTCTGTAGTGGAACACCTGTCCCCTTCATCCCGAGCTATCATCCGATCTCACTTACGGACGGATCGCGGACCAGGCGTCTCCCATACAAGCAAGGAGAACAATATGCAGTTGTCCGAGAAGCAGGAAGTGGATGACGCAAAGTCCAGGAAGACTAAAAACTCTAACAGATTTGTTCCTTAGTTATTCATGACTCTTCGGCCTTGTTCTTCCCTATCCAAATCCGTCAAACTCAGGTCCTAGGATATAGGCCTTTTGCTTATTTTATTTCACTGTTGATGGTTGTACTAGTACGCCTTTCTGATCGTCTTTAGTGTCTTGTAACCCGCCTGCTTCCATTAAATAAAATTGCTTTCTGCTTTAATATATATATATATCTATATATATATATATATATATATATATATATATATATATATATATATATGAGAAATATATATATATAGGAGAATTGGCATGTCCAATTCACGAGCTCCCTCCAAAGTCTGGAAACAGATCTACTTCCACAAGTTGGTGCCAATCGAGAAATTTTACTGATCCATATGATGAGGATTAACAGACTAAGTAGCACAGACGAGGAGACTACATTTGGTATCGATCACCTTACCAAGGTAAATGAGCGCTGACTGCAGCTTATGCAAGAAGGGGATAGTCCCCCTTTAAAGGAGTGAGTCTAGCGCAAGAGACAAAGTGTAACTCATACAGTTAAAGTTAGTTTCCGATCAACTAAAGGATTAGGATGTATCAACGTTAACTAGTGTATATAAGGTTTATGTTTGAGTTGTGTCAGTGTAAGAGGATGTGATGTAAAGGATGGTGAGCAATTGAGTCCTACCTTCCATTTATTGAATTATATATATATATATATATATATATATATATATATATATATATATATATATATATGGTCCCCAATTCATACGGCCGTCAAAGAAAGGATATTTTCTATTTTCTTCTGTATCCCCATCAACAAAGGGAGGAACAAAGTTTTCATCTTTGTTATTAAGGGTCACAGCGAGAAGATCAAACCGCACAAAGAGAAGATTGCAACAAGATCTATCAAGCCATACAATGGATTCAGGTACGCTTTCACATTTATTTTTGTTCTCCATCTAATGAATCAAGGGGCAAAATTTCTAACAAAGATATCCAGTTAGGATTTGGATCCTGAAATAACAGTTGATCTGTGTTGACTATCCAAAATATATTCACAAATATTTTAGGATTAATTAGACTTAGGGTTCCAGATTTTTTTTGTCCTTCTTGATTTCTGATTCAATTTATTTATTAACAGATTTTGGATGGTAAATGGTCATCTCAGGAATCGAATTCTAAGTTGGACATCTTCATGACCCAAATGCTAATCTTCGAATATTTCTTGAACCCAAAGTTTAATTAACCCCTATGATTACTACAAGAACTAAAAATAAGTTATATTTAGTTTTTTTTTACAATATAAGACAATTGATTGTTGTATGTGGATTGAATAGTTGGACCGAAAATTGAACCAATTTGGTTCGGTTTGAAAAAATGGTTCGATTTTGATTTTAAAATACTGAAATTTTTTATTCGGTCAAAAATCGAAAATCGAATAAGTCTTACTCAATTATATAAATATACTCAATTTTATGTATATATTATGTTTAAAAATGTATATTTTTTTGTATATTTTGAAATAATAATTTATGTATGTGTTTTAAAGTCTAACTTTAGCAATTTAATAACTAGTCCAAATTTGGACCCAACTTTGAAATACAACGAACATATGTATAAAAAAAAATATTTTAAATATAATTTAACAACGATCTCAACTTGGGTCTGACCCATTATATAAGAAAAATACTCTAACCAATTAAATCGAATTCGATTATCAGTTCGGTTTCGATTATGGCTAATTTTGGTTCGGTTTTAGTTTCTGATTTTTATAAGTTCGATTTATTTGATTTTGACTATTTTGGTACAGTTAAAACCAAATGGGTACCCAAACCAAATAAGCCGAACGCTCACCTCTAAGTTGGACTAGACTGGAATAAGTTTGGACTATGCTGAAATTTTGGACTAGATTTATACGATTTTTTTTTTTTTTAATGTTTATTTGGTTGGGCTGGAGTGTGTTCTTTACTGTTCAAATTTGTTAAAAATAAGATAAGCGGAGAGGAGTTATTATGTCAATTTCTAAGGTATATATATTATTCACCCATTATGTAATACTAGTAACTTCACATGGGTTGTTGCATGTAAAATAAATATTTTATAATATTGTTGAAAATAGTTCAAATATTTAAATATATTATAATTCGGATTTGTTAAACAATTTATATTTTTTTGATTTTTTTATTTTAAATTTAGTCTTTAAACAATTTTGAATTTAGTTTTTAAACATATATTTGTAGGAAAGAAAAAAGAGGGAGCGTGTAATGGAAAAAAATAAAACAAATAATAAAAATCTAGGGTCTAAACTTTCTAACTGGATAAGTCATGACTTAAACTCTAGGTTGATATAAAATACATAATCTAAACTCTAATTAGCCCAAATAACAATAACAGGTGATAAGTTCCCTTCCAATTTGGCCATGGATTGGAGAGGATCCAAACATAGTAATCCATAGATCAACTCGATAGCAGCAAGAATTGGTGAATAACAGTAAACTTCATTGAACTTCTTGAAAGTTTGTTACAATAGATTGGATACAATGCCTAAACAGAAGAAAGAAACTAAAAGTAAAGAAGCTAAACTCGTATATTTTCCACACATTCTTCGTATCCTCTCCTCCGTTTATACTATTCTGATATTTGGTTGATACTCTCGACAGGTGAGGTTGTTAGCTAGTGAGGCGGCTAGATCTGGACAACTGAGCTGGACTTCTGCTGAGCTGGATCCCTAAGAGCCATCATTAGTAAGTCTCAACCCATTTTCTAGATTCTAGATTTAGAATGTAGGAGTTTATTTTGTAGAATAGTAAGACCCATCCTACGTTTTAATTTCTAGATTTTCAGACCCAACCTGCCCACAGGAGCTATAGGTTGAGTCTGAGAATTTCTAGATTCAGAATGTAGAAAATCATTTTGTAGAATAGTAAGTCTCAATTTGAAGTCCAATTCTAGATATACATTATTTTTCTCACTTTAATTTTTGACCACACAATCTTTGGGACCAAAGCTTATATTATAATTTTCTGCTATTCTCATACAAGTCTAATCCATTCTACATTTACTTCTTTTTTCAAAATGTTGGGCCTAACATAAAATTTTAAGCACCATCTACTAATGATGCTCTAAGTTCTGTAGTTGTAATTCTACAACTGCTAATATAGCTCTGCACTGCTATACTGAATGCAATAGCTCTGGTTATTAAGCTATGAAGTAAATGAGGTAAGGATATGAGATAGGTTCATATCAAGGCACCAAGCAATTAGGTACGTATCACAAGGTCCAAACCATAGATCAAAAAAAATGCATTAAGAGAGTCATTAACACGAGACCAACTAATTTATTTGTTATTTTTTTCAAATATTTTTTTATTATTCTAACGGATAATCTGTCTTTTGTCTCTAAATGTATTATTTTTATTTGTCTTGTTTGATTGTTAAAAAATGTTAGTATAATTACTCAACTAATTACTTTTTTTTATCATCTTTTTATTTTATTTTTTTATGAGAAAATTTTATTTATTAAATAGATTGTTAAAATTGGTATCTGAAATTTTTTTATATATAAAATTTGTTTTGAACAAACAAATGTTTTTTATTTACCCGTCAAGAGGTTCCGTTTTCAAATCTCGTCCTAGGCCCCAAAAATTCTCGAATATATATATATATATATATATATATATATATATATATATATATATATTTTTTTTTTTTTTTTTTTTTTTTTTTTTTTGAAGCAATGGGTACTTGTGGCGAACTCGCCTCCACTGAGGCTCGAACTCCTGACCACTTGAGCCGCATGCATCTCTCTTAACCACTAGGCTAGAGAATTTGCATATATATAACGTTCTAGTAAACATAATTCCTGTAAAAGAATACTTCTTATGAAAACTAATAGAGATAAAATGATAAAAGAACTGTAGGAAATCAACAGACATTCATTGGCTTAACCTTGTCAATTCCAGTTATGCTGAAATATAAAAGTTAATTTCTTCAAACTTAGGAGGGGAAAAAAACACTCATAGTTTATGTTTAACAAACTATTAGCTCCACGAGAAAATATTCAGTGGGACTCATATGCTATGCTTATCATGTGACACTGATAAGTAATGAATCTGTCCAATGGAATCTAATACATTATAATATCAGAAATTAAAAAAATAATAAAATCTATTAAATAAAAATTATCAAAAAGAGTATAATTTATTACGTCACTGTCACATAATGAGTTGGTCTAGTAAATAATTTATCAGACTCCACTAACATTAGAGCAGGGTCCATGAAGTTGATAGAATTAGGACAGAATATCAAACTATATGTAGTTTAACTCCTATGATCGTGCAGATATGAGTTGGCTGGTGGGTCAGAGCCTGTGTGGAAGAATATAAAAAATAAATGTGAAGCAAGCATTCATACAATCATACTAATGAAATTTATTTAATCATTACAGCAGTACAACCACTCTCTATGTCAAAACATAAGGAAAAAAAAAAAAAAAAGTAGTCATGATTATAGATATACGGAAAATTTTATACATAGGGACAAAGTTTAGTATATTTACGGGGAAAAAAAGGAAAAATTTTATGAGAAGCAAAAATATTGTAAAAATTACGTAAAAGACATGAAGTTTAGAAAAATTGTAAAATGAGCAGTCGTGCCAAAAAATAGGACGTAGAAAATTTGACGTCCTAATTTAGGTCGTCAAAATTCATTCTTCCTTAATCCCATCCCTCCTTTCTTAATTGTTTCTTATATTTTCTTAATCTTTTCTTAATCCGAATTAATTGAAAAAGTGCACCCATAGAAGGGGCGCCAAAAAAATGCGCCCTTCATTAGGGCGTGAAATTTCACCCCACTAGTATCAAAGACCTAAGCATAATTAACACATCTCGCGAAGAAGGTGTCGGTGAAGTCCCTCCAGTGCAAGTCCAGCAGCGCAGCGGACGACGTCTACATCCCCAAACCCTCCCCGAACCCACGCAGCAAACCCGTCCTCCCCCTCTCCTCCTGCAACAACTCCTCCCGCGCGCTGCGCGACGTCGTCGTCTTCTTCCCAAAGCCCAAGCCTCCCCCCCACCACCACCTGCACTCTCGCCAACAACAAACCCATCAATGCCTGCAGAAACACCAGCTCCTTCCCAACGCTGACCGAGCTCCCTGTGGGCCACTCCTCGCGCCGGGTCGTCGAGATCATCTTCACGTCCAACTGGTCCACCTCCTCCCGCTTCCCGGGACGCGTCGACATGCTGTTCCGCGTCCACAGCCCGTCCCGCGCCGTCGCCCGCTTCGAGGAGCACCATGTCGCGGTCCGCTCCCTCGCGGCGGCCGACCCGCAAGCAAATACATACAATGAAATTTCACCCCACTGGTAACTGTATGCACAACACAGCCGAGCCGAGCCGCGTGGGGTGAAATTTCACGCCCTAATGAAGGGCACGTTATTTTGGCCCCCCTTTTATGGGCGCGCTTTTTCAATTAATCCGGATTAAGAAAAAAATTAAGAAAAGATTAAGAATTGAGGGATGGGATTAAGGAGGAATGAATTTTGACGACCTAAATTAGGGCGTCAAAATTTTCTACGTCCTATTTTTGGGCGCAACTGTGCTCATTTTGTAATTTTCCTAAACTTCATGTCTTTTACGTAATTTTTGCAAACATTTTGCTTCTCATGAAATTTTTCGAACAAAAAAGGTCAATTTTAAAAAAAGTACGAAGAAGAAGATATGGCGATATTATCGATGGCGTCTAAAAATATTCTCTACCTTGGCGCCATCAGTAATATGTAATCAAAGTCCCCCCACCCCTTTCTTCACCGAGGTAGATCCCCCCCCCCAATGGCGCCATTACGGATGTTGACATCCACTTTGTCCACTTTCTTTTCAACCTACCAAACGTCATTACGGAGGCGACGAAGGAGGAGAGGGAAGTCCCGGCGGCCGAGACGGATACGGTAGTAGGGTCCGCCGAGCATGGTGAGGAGGTCCCAAATGGCGAGCGCGAGGACGTCGACGTAGGAGACGACGCTGGTGCAGGCGAGGGAGAGGTTGATGTCGGCGTAGCACTCGGCACGGAGGAATCGGGAGGAGGAGACGAGGACGGAGGCGTCGCAGCTGCCGATGAAGCATGTAGCGCCCCGCTTTCGATAGGCGACGGACTTCATAATATGCTTGCGCCGAGTCAGATCGGCCGGGAACTTAGATGGCAATCTGACTCGATCGCTAGGCTTGGTAAACGATAACACCTTGCGGCATCGATCAAATCGATTTGGACGGACGTTACGAGAATCGATCCAACTAATGGAACGACTTCTGTTAGAATAAGTCCTAGATGCAGCGGGCTGCATCTCGGCGAGTGAGCTATCTATAAGAGTCCCTTCGATGGGACCGGACCGCTGTATGGTTTTCTTGGAGCTTTTGCCGTTGGGTTTTGATGAAGTGCTTTCGCGTCGCTTTCCTGGATGCAATTACAAATTTCGAAGCAAAGGGAAAAGAAGGAATTCTAACAAAGTGTTGGTGCCATTGCAGGAGCTCGCGTAACTAAAGCTTGACGTTGCGAAGCGCTTCGACGATCGGCACGAGCAAAGTAATCGGTGGGTGATTCGGACCTTCCTTCTACTCTGTCCCGCAAACTAATTCCTTGCCTCGAATTCATTCAAATCGAACGATGCTAAGTTAATTGCATGCCAATCCACTAAGGTCAAGAACTCGGGAAAAATGTATCGATTTTGAGTAATCTACTCTGAAAAATACAAGTTTCTCACATAAACGGAAAAGTTTAAGGTTCTAGTAAAAAGATAGACTATTTCACGTGCTGCAAAATAATGTAAAACGTTGATCATGGGTTATGATGCCTCGGACAATTTGGTGCCTACGGGACGCTAAATCGGGAGTACGGCTTTGGGGAAAATGAATCGTTGCATGAGTTGCGAGAAATGATAATGTTGTTCGATATTGTCCGCGCTATACAAACTTTTTGCATATATTAAACTGTTCACGCATAGGCATGGTCATTGACAGCTTGTGCACAAGTTCGTTTTCCTCGAAACGGTATCCAGGACATCGAAACCGATTCGTCCTAGGGGGAATAAATTATTGTGCTTCGGCGCGAGGCATGTGGGACCTTCAGTAAGGCTTGCAACCTAGGCTAAAAGGGTAGCATCGCATGCCAATTTCGATTAAGTCCCTAGTGGTGCGTAACACCAATGACCACATGTAAGATAGTAGCATGCTCATCTATTGTCTTATGCAGTTATAATTACTATCTCTGTTTTATGCAGGGACGAGCACGGCCGTGGTAAGAAACGTGATAAATCACTATGCTTTTCTGTAAGCTTTATTACTCGAAGATGGCTATCGATATGAACTGAATTCATTTAGTTCTAAATACAAAGACACCTCTAAAGCATGCCTATCTTAACAATCAGAGTCGGTTTAGACGAGTTGGTTCGTCTCGTCCACTTAGCAAGTGTGCTAATCCCTTCCTCCAATTTTCCCAGGTGCGACGGGCGCTCCAAACTAAACTGAAGCTGAACTGCGGAGAGGCGTTTTGAAGCTCTTCCTATGCTGAAGTATTTTGAAGCCAATTCAATCGACGGCTTATGTATAAAGGGGCGAATATATGGAACGGCAAGTGTTAGTTCAGGCAGGTTGTCGAGTATGTTTTATTTTATTTTCAATCAATGTAGCCGCAACGACATCCAATGTAATTACGACTTGCACTTCGTTGCAAGCTATGAATGAAAAAGCAAATTTCTATCTTCCTATACTGCATCTTATATTCTGATATGATTTGTGAAGTTTCAACTTGGCGTATTAATATGCAAATCAGCGTAACGTTCTTGCTTTGTACGAGTACAATTTCAGACTCGTACGACATCACGCCTTAGCGAGGACGATCGAATCGGCAAAATAACGTTGAGGACGAACATTTGCCGACTCGGGGCATGAAAAATTGGTATCAGAGCACAGTTATGTTTCCTCAAATTTTCGAAAGATGTTTCATTGTTGGAATGTCCGTTGCGATGGCTCGATTGAATGCTTGTCGACATGCTGCGTGAAATAAAAGTTCCATACAGGTAAGTTCGTAGATATTTTTGAAAAATACTAACAGATTTATACTGTTTTGTAGGAATAACTAAGCGAGATAAGAGAAATTCTGGCACAAAAACCCAAACCGTGGATAGTACGTCGAGCACAAAGAGTACTGGCCCTAGCGAGACGACAATGAAGAAAATGCTACAGTTGATGGAACTGCAGCAGCAACAGCTTCAAATGCAATTCAAAGCCCAATTTGATGCACAGCAGAAGCAGATGAATGCCCTGACTCAGATAGTGAGCAAGATGGTGGGTAATCCCAAGGCAACGGACGTGGTACCTGAGGAGAAGCAAGGTGATCAAGAAGAAGACGAGGAAAAAGAAGCTCAACCGCAAATGATAAATTCTTCTTCCATGCTCAAAGTAAAGGAGTTCCGCAAGATGAATCCGCCGAAGTTCAGCGGCCGAGCAGAGTCCGATGTGATAGTGTGATGGCTCACAGAAATGGAGGACTTGTTTGATCTTCTCTGCATTGAAGGGTCCCAGAGGGTGGCCTGTGCGGCACTGCAGCTGCAACTGAGAGCACACGACTGGTGGGCGGCGAAGGAATAGGAGATCTGTAAAATCGATTCCAACACAAAGATTTCCTGGGAAGTGTTCAAGGCAGCCTTCCTTGAGTAATACGTTCCTCGCGCCATCCGTCGACAAAAGGGGGATGAGTTCATGATGTTTAGGCAAGGGAACATGACTGTTGAAGACTATGATACAAGTTTCTCAAAACTTGCAAAATTTGTCGGCACCTTCCTGCCCAACAAAGAAGAATGGTGCGAGCGTTTTCAATAGGACCTCAACGACGAATTGCGTAGGGACGTTATGAACCAACGATGCCAAACTTATCGTGAATCCTACGAAGCTGCACTTGATAGTGAACGGATCTTTGGCCGTATGTCACAAAGGGCCGTGCCTGTCGTCCGTAACCACTTCAGCAAGCGTCCTAACGACGTCGGGGGATAGAAAGTATCAAAATGTCCGAACACATTTGATAACCGAGGCCATGGCGGACCACACTGTAATAGATGCGGTAAGCGTGGGCACCGAGATCCCGATTGTAAACTGAGAATATGCTTCAAGTGTGGCGAGTTAGGCCACTTCAGTCAGTTCTGTCAGGCGGGAAAGCCAAATCAACACCCTCTGAGAAATGTTCCAAATTCGTATAAAGTGCCTACACTGCAAGGTGCGAATGCGTACCAGTGAACCCGCCGAATCAACGCCATAGAGCGCAAGGCCGAGTCTATGCATTGACTAGAGACGAGGCGTTTGGGTCCGATACTGTTGTAACAGGTACATTACTATACAAAAATATACCTGCTCGAGTACTATTCAATTCGGGTGCAACGCATAGTTTCATATCTGCTGATTATGCGAAAGAAAATAAAATAACCATGCAATCACTAGATATAGACATTTGCGTTAGCACTCCGTCGGGAGTCGATATGCCTGCGAACTTTATTTGTAGGGATGGCCACATTTGCATCGGGAGAAGAAATCTATCCCTGGATGTCGTCGTACTAGACATCAAAGAGTACGACATAATCCTGGGCATGGATTGGTTGGGCGCCTGTCATGCAACGATCGAGTGCGCGAAGAAGAAAGTGGTGTTTCATCTTCCTGGCGAGACAGAGTTCTCATATTCATGCGGTACGGTTTCGAAGACAGCAATGATGGTTTCGGCAATCTCGTCGAGGCGTATGCTGCGTTCCGGCTGTGCGGGATACTTGGCATCAGTTCGAGACACGCGGGAGGATAATACAAACACAATGCAGACTGATATTGTGGCAGATTTTCCTGACGTTTTTCCTGAAGAGATGCCCGGGATGTCGTCGGATCGAGAAATTGAATTCAGCATCGACACCTTTCCGAATACGCGGTCGATATTAAAGGCGCCTTACCGAATGGCTCCAGCAGAATTAAAGGAGCTGAAGGTGCAATTACAAGAGTTGCTAGACCGCAGATTTATTCGCCCTAGCGTCTCTCCGTGGGGAGCTCTTGTACTGTTCGTGAAGAAGAAGGATGGGACGATGCGGCTATGCATCGACTATCGGGAACTCAACAAGGCGACCGTGCGGAACAAGTATGCTTTGCCACGAATCGACGACTTGTTTGACCAACTGCAAGGTGCGGCAATATTTTCAAAAATCGATCTTCGTTCTGGCTATCATCAGTTGAGATCAAGTCCGACGATGTATCGAAGTCTGCCTTCCGCACTCGATATGGTCATTACGAATTCCTAGTCATGCCGTTCGGTTTGATGAATGACCCAGCCGCTTTTATGGATTTGATGAACCGAGTCTTCCGACCCTAAATCGATAAATTCGTATTCGTGTTCATCGACGATATCCTTATATACTCAAGGGACCGAAAAGAGCATGCAGAACACTTGAAGACGGTACTGCAGATTCTGCGTGAAAACAAATTATATGCCAAGCAGAGTAAATGTGAGTTCTGGATGAGTAGTGTGACATTCCTCGGACATGTAATCTCTGCCAAAGGTGTCGCGGTGGACCCAAAGAAGATTGAAGCGGTGGTAGATTGGAAACGACCTGCCTCAGCTAGCGATATTCGAAGTTTCCTGGGCTTAGCGAGATACTACCGAAGATTCGTGCGAAGCTTTTCAAAACTAGCGTCGCCTCTGACTCGCCTCACCCAGAAGTGAGTAGTATTTGAATAGAGTGACGACTGTGAATCCAGCGTTCAAGAGTTAAAGTAACGGCTCGTCTCAGCTCCAATCCTTGCACTTCCAGACAGTCCAGAAGGCTTTCAGATATTCAGCGACGCATCGAGAACTGGCCTCGGGTGCGTACTCGTGCAGAGAGATAAAGTTATCTCCTACGCTTCACGGAAGTTGAAGCAGCACGAGAAGAACTATCCGACGCACAACCTAGAATTGGCGGCGATCGTGTTTGCGTTGAAGCTCTGGCGGCACTACCTCTATGGTGTGGCGTGCAGAATCTACACAGATCATAAAAGCCTGAAATACTTGTTTACCGCAACGAGAACTCAACCTACGACAGCAACGTTGGCTCGAACTCATAAAAGATTACGATCTAACGATGGAGTATACGCCAGACAAAGGAAATGTGGTAGCCGACGCGCTTAGCAGAATATTTATGGGAACACTAGCCATAAATAAGAAGATACGGCGAGACCTTGAAGCGATGGGTATTGGACTCGTAATTGAGTATCGACACCTGCATCTAGCACAATTGAAGTTAGGATCGAGCATGCTTAGCAAGATAAAGACCGCACAGAAGGACGAATCATTCCTGAAGAAGATGCGCGAGCTGATTTCAACATAAAGGGCTACTGACTTTATGGAAGACGGAGACAGGACGATGCGACTAAAGGGAAGTCTCTGCATTCCTAAAATTGCCGAACTCAGAAAAGAAATTCTGATGAAGGCACATTATGTGAAGTACTCGTTACATCCTGGAAGCACCAAGATGTACAAGGACTTGTACACAAACTTTTGGTGGCACGGCATAAAGAAAGACGTGGCTACATTCGTGTCGCAGTGCATGGCGTGTCAGCAAGTGAAGGCGGAACACCAAAGGCCAGGCAGAGAGCTGCAGAACCTCGTCGTTCCTGAGTGGAAGTGGGACAACATCTCGATAGATTTTATTGTGGAATTTCCGAAGACGCCACGGGAGAATGATGCAATTGGGTCATTGTTGATAGATTGACCAAGTCGGCTCACTTCATCGCAATTAAAGTAGGATGGAGCGTCGATCGGTTAGCGCAAATCTACATCGATGAGATTATTCGACTTCACGGGGTACCGGCCTCAATAATTTTGGACAGAGACGGGCAATTCCTATCGCATTTCTGGACGAGCCTACAAGCGGCGATATGGACCAAACTAAACTTTAGTTCTGCGTACCATCCACAAACAGACGGTCAGACGGAGAGGGTAAATCAAATCTTAGAAGATATTTTGCGTCTGTGTGCGATCGACCGAAAGACTAGTTGGGATACGCATTTTCCGCTTGCGAAGTTTGCGTATAACAACAGTTATCAGTCGAGCATTCAGATGGCTCCATATAAAGCGCTCTACGGGAGGAAGTATCATTCGTCAATATGCTGGGACGAAGTCGGAGAGCGACAAGTGCTTGGACCGGAACTGCTGGAGCAGGCCGTTGAAAAGGTCCGCTTGATTCGAGATAGACTCTGTATCGCACAAATTCGGCAAAAGAGCTACGCAGATCTTCGTCGACGATCGCTAGAATTCTTGGTCGGGGACCATGTATTTTTGAAAGTAACGCCCATGCGCGGTGTGATGCGGTTCGGCGTTAAAGACAAGTTGAGCCAGAGATTTGTAGGTCCCTTCGAGATCATCGAGCGAGTTGCAACGATTGCTTATCGGATCGTACTACCTCATGTCTTGGCTGATGTGTATGATGTCTTCCTCGTTTCACAACTACAAAAATACGTGCATGATCCAAGTCATATGGTTAGCTTCGATCAGTTGGAGCTACGTACTGACTTGTCTTACTCGGAGGAGCCTATACAAATTTTAGACAGTAAGGAGAAGGTGCTACGAAATCGGTCGACGTCTTTGGTCCGCGTGCTTTGGCAGAACCATTCAGTCGAAGAGTCGACGTGGGAAATGGAGGCGGAGATGAAGGAGAAATACCCTACGTTGTTTGTCTAAATTAAGGTCAGACCCTTGTTCTTAAGTTTCGGGACGAAACTTTTTCTTAGTGGTATATTATGTAGCGCCCCGCTTTCGATAGGCGACGGACTTCACAATATGCTTGCGCCGAGTCAGATCGGTTGGGAACTTAGATGGCCATCTGACTCGATCGCTGGGCTTGGTAAACGATAACACCTTGCGGCATCGATCAAATCGATTTGGACGAACGTTACGAGAATCGATCCAACTAATGGAACGACTTCTGTTAGAATAAGTCCTAGATGCAGCGGGCTGCATCTCGGCGAGTGAGCTATCTATAAGAGTCCCTTCGATGGGACCGGACCGCTGTATGGTTTTCTTGGAGCTTTTGCCGTTGGGTTTTGATGAAGTGCTTTCGTGTCGTTTTCCTGGATGCAATTACAAATTTCGAAGCAAAGGAAAAAGAAGGAATTCTAACAAATTGTTGGTGCCATTGCAGGAGCTCGCGTAACTAAAGTTTGACGTTGCGAAGCACTTCGACGATCGGTACGAGCAAAGTAATCGGTGGGTGATTCGGACCTTCCTTCTACTCTGTCCCGCAAACTAATTCCTTGCCTCGAATTCATTCAAATCGAACGATGCCAAGTTAATTGCATCCCAATCCTCTAAGTTCAAGAACTTGGGGAAAATGTATCAATTTTGAGTAATCTACTCTGAAAAATACAAGTTTCTCACATAAACGGAAAAGTTTAAGGTTCTAGTAAAAGGATAGACTATTTCACGTGCTGTAAAATAATGTGAAACGTTGATCATGGGTTATGATGCCTCGGATAATTTGGTGCCCACGGGACGCTAAATCGGAAGTACGGCTTTGGAGAAAATAAATTGTTGCATGAGTTACGAGAAATGATAATGTCATTCGGTACTGTCCGCGCTATACAAAACTGTTTGCATATATTAAACTGTTCACGCATAGGCATGGTCATGGACAGCTTGTGCACAAGTTCGTTTTCCTCGAAATGGTATCCGGGGCATCGGAACCGATTCGTCCTATGGGGAATAAATTATCGTGCTTCGGCGCGAGGCATGTGGGACCTTCAGTAAGGCTTGCAACCTAGGCTGAAAGGGTAGCGTCGCATACCAATTTTGATTAAGTCCCTATTGGTGCGTAACACCAATGACCACATGTAAGATAGTAGCATGCTCATCTATTGTCTTATGCAGGTATAATTACTATCTCTGTTTTATGCAGGGACGAGCACGGCCGTGGTAAGAAACATGATAAATCACTATGCTTTTTTGTATGCTTTATTACTCGAAGATGGCTATCGATATGAACTGAATTCATTTAGTTCTAAATAGAAAGACAACTCTAAAACATGCCTATCTTAACAATCAGAGTCGGTTTAGACGAGTTGGTTTGTCTCGTCCACTTAGCAAGTGTGCTAATTCCCTCCCCCAATTTCCCCAGGTCCGACGAGCGCTCCAAACTAAACTGAAGCTGAAGTGCGGAGAGGCGTTTTGAAGCTCTTCCTATGCTGAAGTATTTTGAAGCCAATTCAATCGAAGACTTATGTATAAAGGGGCGAATGTATGGAACGACAAGTGTTAGTTCATGCAGCTTGTCGAGTATGTTTTATTTTGTTTTCAATCAATGTAGCCGCAACGTCATCCAATGTAATTATGATTTGTATTTCGTTGCAAGCTATGAATGAAAAAAAAATTTCTATCTTCCTATATTGCGTCTTATATTCTGATATAATTTGTGAAGTTTCAACTTGGCGTATTAATATGCAAATCAACGTAACATTCTTGCCTTGTACAAGTGCAATTCCAGACTCGTACGATATCACGCCTTAACGAGGACGATCGAATCAGCAAAATAACTTCGGGGATGAACGTTTGCCGACTCGGGACGTGACAAAGCAGTCGTAGAAGAAGAGGTGGAGGGTGCCGGAGTGGGCATAGTAGTTGGAGTACAGCCTCGCCTCCGTGCCGGAGCTTAAGGAAACGACGGACAGTAGTACTGCTGTTAACAAAATAAAATATGGAAGCTCATCGTTGCTATTCTTCATTAAGAGTGCGACTATTCCTCTCTCCTCTTCCAACAAATTTAAATTTGGGAGCAGTGGGGAGAGAGAGGGAGAGAGAGAGAGAGAGATTTGAGAGAGTTTGGGGACACTGGGTCGGTGGCGACATCCATAATGGCGCCGTATGGGGTGTGTGGCTACATCCCTGATGTCGCCCCGGGGGAGGGGGGGTGGCGCTTGGCGCCATGAATATATATATATATATATATATATATATATATATATATATATATATATATATATATATATATATAACGGGATATGAGCCATAGTCTCATACTCTTATATGAGTCATTCCACATGGCTTTCATGTGGACCAATAATAATACAGTGACCTGGAAAAGAAAATTTAAATAGATAGAAATAAAAGATACCAGAAAAAATTTATAAATAATAATTTAACATATCTTTACCAAGAAACTTACCAAATATATTTGCCTAGGAATTTAAATATATAGAAATAAAAGATCCCATAATGTTAATGTTAATGTTAATGTTAATGTTAATATTAATATTAATATTAATATTATTAATATTAATATTATTAATATTAATATTAATGTTAATGTTAATATTAATGTTAATATTAATATTAATTTTACTGTTACTGTTAACGTTAATATTAATTTTAATTTTAATGATAATGTCAAAGTTAATACTAATTTTAGTGTTAATATTATTTTTAATTTCAATGTTAATTTTAATTTTAATTTTAATGTTAATGTCAATGTTAATGTTAATGTTATTATTAATGTTAATGTTAATATTAATATTAATATTAATTTTAATATTATTGTTAATATTAATTTCAATGTTAATATTAATTTGAATTTTAATGTTAATTTTAATGTTAATATTAATATTAATATTAATTTTAATTTAATGTTAATTTTAATTTTAATTTGGAGGGACAAATGGCATTATTCCTATTTAAATTCCTAGACAAACATATTTGGTAATTTCCTAAACAAAGATTTGGTAAATTATTATAATTCCTAAGCAAACATATTTTGTCGGCAAATATATTGTAAGTTATTATTTATTAAATCTTTTACGAGATATTTATTTCTATCTATTTAAATTTTCTCTTCTAAGTCAATATATTTATATTGTTCCACATGAAAACGACGTGGGATGGCTTGTATAAGTGTATGAGCCTATGGCTCATATCCCCTTTTTCCACACACACACACACACACACACCAGTGAAAACACGTGCGTTGAATGTAATTTTTTTCCTTCTTTCTAATCTTATCAAAAAGTAATTTAGATATTTAAATTTAAATCAGGTTTTGTTTATATATATATATAATATATATATATATATTAATATAATATAATATCTATATATATATATATATATATATATAGATATATCTATTTATATAATATATAAACTAAAATTATAAAAATGAATTAAATTATAATTAATTTGTTATGGATATATGTGGATAGAAAATGGTATTCAGTTATGCAGAAGAAAATAAGAGAAAGTTAAAAATTATAATTCCATGATTTTTTTTTTGGATAAAAGAGTGGGTATTCGGTTATGCAGAAGAATAAATGAAAATTTAATTTATATTATTCAGTAATTTTTGAAATGAAAAGGTTGATGATATACATACGGCTTAATTTGGAGCCGTTTGAATATATAATATATTATATATATAATATATATATATATATATATATATATATATATATATATTAGTACCTATCCAATGAGCACACCTCCTAAATGAGCAAATGAGCACAATTATCTATATCCCTTGGATGTTATCTCAATTCTAATCTAATGGTTAAAATTTATCCTCTTATTAAGGAAGGGATATAGATAAATATTGACCACAAAGGAGAATATTAATGATCGGATTCTCTCATTTCCTTTCATTTCGTAGCTTTTTTTAGAAAGTGAATATTAATGATCAAATTTAAAAATAGTAATATTAATTATAATATTAATGTTAATTTATTAGTATTAAAATTGACAATTAAATTAAACTAACACTAAAATAAAATTGAATATTAAAATTGGCGTTGATATTAACATTTATATTCAAATAACATTAACATAAAATAACATTAACATGAAATTAAAATAAATATTAATATTAACATTAACTTTTATATTAAAATTAATATTAATATTAACATTAACATTAACATTAATATTAATATTAATATTAATATTAATATTAATATATTAATATTAAGAATAAATTAAAATTTATGTTAATTTTAATGTTAATGTTAACTTTATGTTAATATGATTTGAATATTAAGTTAACGTTAATTTTAATTTAATATCGATGTTAATTTTAATATTAAATTTTATTTTAGTGTTAATTTAATTTTAATACTAATAAAATTAAGATTAATATTAGAATTAATATTACTATTTTTAAAATTGATCATTAATATTCACCCTCTAAAAAAGCTAAGAAAAGAATCTGATCATTATTCTCCTTGTGGTCATATTTGTCTATATCCCTTCCTAATAAGAGGATAAATTTTAACCTTTGATTAGTTGAGATAACATCCAAGGGAGATAGATAATTGTGCTCATTTGCTCATTTAGGAGGTGTGATTCATTGGATAGGCACACTCCTCTCTCTCTCTCTCTCTCTCTATATATATATATATATATATATATATATATATAATATATATAATATTGTGTGTGTGTGTGAGAATAAAAAACTTACAAAACATTAAAAATGCTATTAAAATGTAAAATATATATTTCAAACATCGAATTATCAATAAAGACACGAAACTAAGAGCATCCATAGTGGAGACACTTCAAACTAATACTCCAAATTATTAGAAATTATGTAATTATTAGTTTTGGAGTGTCCCATTGATATTAGATACAATAATACACTCCAAACTGTCACGACCCGCCCCTAGAGTAAGGGCTCGAGACGTGGGTACGTCCAGCCTACGCGCAGTGTCGGCTGCAGAACGCTGTCCTAGGTCAAACATCTAACAGTATAAAGGTACCTGTACAGTATATACTCTCCGAATGGAGGGTGATATAGCAGATACAGTCTCATCACAACTAAGGTAGAGCAAGATAAAAGATAGGTAAAACATGAAATCTAAAAGAGATACAGCAGATAGAAGTCTAAGTTTCTAGATACACAAACCCAGAAAACATCTCAAAGCTCAATACATAATCCATAGGATAAATACAACTCAATACAACTGAAATAACTAACTATACAACCTCTACTGTGTCTCCTCTAGGCTAGCAGGCAACCTCCAGGCTATCTGTAAAATTTATCAACAGGTCCAGTCAGGACAGGAACGAGTACAACTCATCAAGAAATCCCAATTAAATGACAGAGAACTATAAAGCAGTTATAGACAGTTTTATTGATGAATATGGCAGTTATATACAGGTAATGATGTAGAGAAATAGCAAAGGTACAAGGAAAGTAAGGTAATGAAATAAAAGAAGAATGATGGCAAAGAAGACTGTAAAATAAGATCTAGCTGAACTAGGGTAACATGTTATAAGTCCAGTTTGTACAATGTAAGTTGAGTGTAATCCCAATGTGAGTCTAATACAATTTGAGTCTAGTAAATGATTCTTGTACATGATGATTCTAGTAGATGATTTTCTCAATGATTTGAGTGAAGTGATTCTTGTAAGATTCTTGTACACTAATCTTTGTAGGTGATTCTTGTAATGAGTACGGCATATCGCACGCTCGGCCAAGCGGTGATGGCTATCATTCTTGTAATACGGCACATCGCATGCTCGGCCAAGCGGTGATGGCTATCATTCTTGTTTGGTGATTCTTGTTGAATACGGCACATCGTACGCTCGGCCAAGCGGTAATGGCTATCATTCTTGTTATGATGATTCTTGTATGATTTGTACATTTAATACTTGTAGGTGTTTCGAGTAGATGAGTCTTGTGAGTGATTCGAGTAATAGGGTTAGACAAATCAAGTACATGTATTGCGAGTAAATGAATCTAAAATATTAATACATGTTGTGACAGAGAATCAAATAGAACTATACTAGAACTGAATCACAGTAATCATCAAATAATGAAAGAACTATCAGAGAATGTACTCGTCTGATGTCTGAATGTCCAAAGTAAATATACTGTCCAATGAGAGGTGTCTGGCTCCTAATCAGAATAGCACAAGTCACAACAAGTCCAAAATGATAATATGAAGTTCTACTATGCATTCTACATGATTCTAGGTCAATCTAGACCAAAGTCAACTCTTGGTCAACTTGGTCAATCCTGAAAGTCAAACCTAGGTCAACTATGGTCAAACTAGGTCTAACAAGTCTAAATTAGGTCAACAAGTTATTCTAGGTCTAAACAAACTAAGTATATGCAAATCAAGTATCCAAGATAGCTACTAACTCATAGCCTAAGTCACTTGCTAAACCAAGCACAAAACTAAACCATAAGCTAACAAGGCACACAAACTTAGTCATATAATGTATATATATTATTCACATTCACATATTCATATACATAGATATATATAGAAAAGCTATATATATAGGCACAAACATATATATATATATATATATATATATATATATATATATATATATATATATATAAAAATATATATATATATATAGAGAGAGAGAGAGAAGGAGAGGTAAAAGAGTAAGTGAGTATGTGTGTGTTTGGCATGTGTGTGAAAGGATATGTGTTAATGTTCTAAAATTTAGTGATAGGTAGGTATATGTGACATGGGATATATGATGTCAAAGGGTGTATGAATGCATGTGTGTAAAAGGTTATAGGTTAACTCAGTTTATAGAAATACATACATACATACTTACCTTGTATACATGCATACATACATATCATGTATATTACATTTACATGATACATACATGTATACTTGTATTATATTATACTTACATTCATGTATATTAGATACTTGTATTTATATTAACATATTGCAAACATTCATTTCATTCATGCATCTATGCATTACCTACATGTTTTATACATATGCATATATTGTATATTCATATCTTTTCATACATTAACATAGAGACATACAAACATACACACATCATATATTTCATACCTTGTATTACCTTACATATCATGTTATATATTATCATTCATTCCTTTCATATATTACATTCTATATTACCTATATACATGTATTTCCTCCATTCATTCATGCTTGCATCATATACTCTACATTACCATACATGTTATCATTATATATTGCATTACAATATTTATACATTATGCATACATATCTATCATTACATATATATCTTGCATTCATATCTAGCATTCATTATATACTTTCATGCATACATTGTATATCATTCTTTCATTCATGCATTGCTTATATGCATTATATTAATAGCATTCCTACATGCTTGCATTCAACCATATATATACATTAATGTAAAGAGAATATATATCATATATATATATATATATCATTTTATTTATCTAACATATCATGTATTACATACTCTATATTCATTTAATATCCATACTACATAGGCTCATAGGTTACACAAAATGCATATATCGTATAGTCACTCTTCTACTTAAAACCAATACTGTACCAATTGGGCATTCATTAAATTCTAGTATTCAAGTATATTATAGCTCTTCGTGTTAGCTTTCCGAAACTTTAAACGGATCGCATTTTCGTGTCCGGAAGCTCCCGGAATCACGAAAATACCGAAACACGTTCGTCTTTCGTACAACTAACACTCAAATAATTCTACAGAAAGTTACAGAAAGAATTTGGCTTATTAAAATAGATATTTGGAAAGCTAACTTCGATACGCTTCTTTTTAAAAAAAGGAGGTTAATTGGAGTTATGAGCTAAAAGTTATGGTATTTCTAAGTTGCTCTAGCTACTAAAACGTAGATAAAAATTATGACGAATTTAGGTAATTTGAGACAAAAGAAACACAAGTATATAACATAATATATCAAGAAGTCACTCTCTACACTAATATATATATATGAGACACTATAGAATAATCTCCAATACAAAAATATGAGATTAAACATGTAATAATTCATTCATACATAACAACAACACATAGTGTGTCCAAATTTGGGGTTTTCCCACATGGACACAACCACAACACAAAGGACACTCCTATGACCTCCAAATGGACACGAAATGGACACAAATAGAGATACAACCATGGGGGTCATTCCTATGGGTTCAAAATAGACCTATATGTATGAGGAAATGAAAAGGAGAAGGAATTTATACCTTTCGGTAGATCGAATCGAAGAAAAGCCTTCCCGGAGCGACACCGACACGTAGAGATTTCAAAAGGACACGAACGAGCTCCGAATCCTCCCAAACTTGGGTAGCTTCATCCTTGGCTAGAATGGAGAAGGAAAGAAGAAGATTTGGTGGCAAAATGGAAGAATTTGGTGGAGAAATAGAAGAATTTGGTGGAGAAATTGCTAGGGATTGCTCTCTAGAAATTTGGGGAAGAACAAGAAAGAGAGTGTGGATGAGAATAATAAAATGAACTTGAGCCTATCCTCTCCCAAAGTGGCTGGCCATATGGGGCTATTTGTCCTATTATGGTAAGGTTCAAAATGCCCCCACTAACCTATTCTATTAGTATTAGAAAAGGGCTAATTGGTTGGGGCTAAATTAGTCATTCTAAAGTCTCTAATCACACTAACCTTATCCATAATAATTAGTCTAACTACTAACTAAAATTAATATCATGTGGACTAAAATTAATATCATGTGGGCCATGCCTAACTAGTGTGTGTGTCCACTAAAGTCAACACTACCCCCGGGTCCCCGTTTCAAGTCGGATTGAGCTGAAATTCGAACCCGACTCAAATAATCCCAAAACAATATCATAAATAATAAAATAAATTTCAAAAATATTTCAAAAATCCAAAATGACAAAAATATCCCTCTTCCTGAAAACTGGGGGTAACAAATTTCTCAAAATTAAAACCAAACAATAGTAAAATATCAAAATCACAAGTCATAATTTTAAATAGTTTAAAAATGATTAAAAATCTCCAAAAATCATAATATAAAATAATAATAAATAAATAATAATTATAATTATAAAATTTCAAAATTACCCTCATCTGGAAAACTGGGTGTTACAATCCTACCCACCTTATAAAAATTTCGTCCTCGAAATTAAGATGATCGTACCCCCTTCTATGTCAAACATAGTCAAGGGTCAATCACTAGTCAATTTCTCAACATCCAAGTACATGGTCATCAACTGGTCAACTTCTTAGGGTTTTACCTATGCTAGCTATCTAGGTGTTGGCAACTAGAATTTAGCAAAAGAGAAACTCTATAATAGACTAGCTCTTAACTTTCCAATCCTATCAAGTCACCTATAACTAAATACCTACAAGCTAAGCACATGAATACCAAATACCACATATATATATATATATATATATATATATATATATATATATATATATATATATTTATATATATATATATATATATATATATATATATATATATATATATATATATATATATATATAGATGATATACTTAGGATATATGTGATGGGTTGTTGTTCTTGAGCATATATATATATATATATATATATATATATATATATATATATATATATATATATATATATATATATATATATATATATATGCTCAAGAACAACAACCCATCACATATATCCTAAGTATATCATATATATATATATATATATATATATATATATATATATATATATATATATATATATATATATATATATATGACTGATCAACCAAGGGTTAAGGCAGACTAAACTTATAAGGGTCTGAAACAATGCTTAGAACTAGGCTAAGGATGAATGGTCTGAATCAAGGGGACATGGTATCTAGTAAAGGGTCTGCACACTGCCTATAAAGGTGATCAACACAAAGGAACTCAACACGAAGAGAACTTAACTAAAATGGAAAACTGAACCAAGTATAGGCTAAAAAATATGTTTATAACCCTATACAACAATGGCCTATAGATACCAACTAACCTATATCCCATATGCCAATATCATCTGCAATCTATCTATGCAAATAGACATCTCGGTCTTAGGTGAAACTACAACTATACTCAAAGGCAGGCTCTGGTCATGGGTGCCTCACTGAAAAAGGTAAGGGAAAGTAGTAATAATTATCAAGGCTGTAAGGCATACTAACATCCTATGTGTAACTGGTTGGTATTATAGATAACAGGAGAATTATCTGCAATGGGTTACTATTCTAACACCAATGCTAACTATCACCTCTATGGTACAAACACTCTATAAGTCATCATACCATTATACTATGAAGGAACTACATATGAATAAGCTCTACAAAACTAAATATCCCTACTCCTAAGTCATTTATAACAATCAAAAGGGTATGATGTTTAAACCTTCTCAAGATACAATCTGTTAATCATATGCGTCTGTCCAAAATCATGTTGTCCAGAGTCTTCATCATGCTAGTGAGCAAGGCTACGATAATCACAGAGTCCTTGACTAAGGTACGTACCTCTAGGTTCATGGTATTTAAAATTTTCGCATGCCGCATGCGACGACGAAAACCTTAAATTCCCATACCCGAGAATACATCCAAAATCTGACTACATGTCCTCACTATGCCAACTAACACAACTATCGAGGATTCTAGATCCCATGATTTAGGCGATCTAGCCCATATGATTTTCTCAGAAGAAAAACAAACACAACAAAAGAGTAACATGACAAAATTAATCAATCAACAAGGAACAGATGGAATCGGATTTTAAGGTAATTATAAAAGACAATTGCGGAAATGGAATTGAGAAGAACGGAACTTGCAGCAAGATCTCCAACGGTCTGTGCATCCTCGACTGTCCTGACGATAGTTCACCCTGCTGGTTTCCTCCAGCCTGATGCTGATACTGCACAAATCTCTGCTGCTGATGCTGCATGAATCGCTGCTGCTGAGAGAAACCAGAAACGAAGGAAAAAGTCTCTGTACAGACGGAGGTGCACCTCCAATGTAGCAGAAACGCCAACCTGAGTTGGCACAACAGAAGCTGCGGTCTCGAGGCCCTGATGAACAGGACGAGAGGTGGCCAGCCTCTCGATAGTATCCCCCGAACCGAAGCGATGAGATCGTGTCTTCATAACCATCATGAAGACAGATCAAAACAAGAAGCAATTTCTGAGAATGAAGCAAAAATTCAAGGAGAACAGTTTATATTCAAGGAAAGTCAATAAGCAACAATTTTAGACAAAAGGAATCGGATTAAGAGTTTTTTCTAATGTGATTGAGTACCTCCAAAAATATCCTAATCCTGCTGCAGGCTGTAGTGATACTCTAGTTCGAATACCACTACATAAACTCGACCTGCATGGGCCACCACTAAAAACGTGTCACGACCCGCACCCTAGAGTAAGGGCACGAGACGTGGGTACTTCCAGCCTACGCCGCAGTGTCGGTGGTAGAACGCTGTCCTAGGTCAAACATCTAACAATATAAAGGTACCTGTACAGTATATACTCTTCGAATGGAGGTGACATAGCAGATACAGTCTCAATCACAACTAAGGTAGAGCAAGATAAAAGATAGGTAAAACATGAAATCTAAAAGAGATACAGCAGATAGAAGTCTAAGTGTCTAGATACACAAACCCAGAAAACATCTCAAAGCTCAATACAGTAATCCATAGGATAAATACAACTCAATACAACTGAAATAACTAACTACACAACCTCTACTGTATCTCCTCTAGGCTAGCAGGCAACCTCCAGGCTATCTGTAAAATTTATCAACAGGTCCAGTCAGGACAGGAACGAGTACAACTCATCAAGAAATCCCAATTAAATGACAGAGAACTATAAAGCAGTTATAGACAGTTTTATTGATGAATATGGCAGTTTTATACAGGTAATGATGTAGAAAAATAGCAAAGGTACAAGGAAAGTAAGGTAATGAAATAAAAGAAGAATGATGGCAAAGAAGACTGTAAAATAAGATCTAGCTGAACTAGGATAACATGTTATAAGTCCAGTTTATACAATGTAAGTTGAGTGTAATCCCAATGTGAGTCTAATACAATTTGAGTCTAGTAAATGATTCTTCTACATGATGATTCTAGTAGATAATTTTTCTCAATGATTTGAGTGAAGTGATTCTTGTAAGATTCTTGTACACTAATCCTTGTAGGTGATTCTTATAATGAGTACGGCACATCGCACGTTCGGCCAAGCGGTGATGGCTATCATTCTTGTAATACGGCACATCGCACGCTCGGCCAAGCGGTGATGGCTATCATTCTTGTTTGGTGATTCTTGTTGAATACGGCACATCGCACGCTCGGCCAAGCGGTGATGGCTATCATTCTTGTTATGATGATTCTTGTATGATTTGTATATTTAATACTTGTAGGTGTTTCGAGTAGATGAGTCTTGTGAGTGATTCGAGTAATAGGGTTAGACAAATCAAGTACATGTATTGCGAGTAAATGAATCTAAAATATTAATACATGTTGTGATAGAGAATCAAATAGAACTATACTAGAACTGAATCACAGTAATCATCAAATAATAAAAGAACTATCAGAGAATGTACTCGCCTGATGTCTGAATGTCCAAAGTAAATATACTGTCCAATGAGAGGTGTCTGGCTCCTAATCAGAACAGCACAAGTCACAACAAGTCCAAAATGACAATATGAAGTTCTACTATGCATTCAACATGATTCTAGGTCAATCTAGACCAAAGTCAACTCTTGGTCAACCCTGAAAGTCAAACCTAGGTCAACTATGGTCAAACTAGGTCTAACGAGTCTAAATTAGGTCAACAAGTTATTCTAGGTCTAAACAAACTAAGTATATGCAAATCAAGTGTCCAAGATAGCTACTAACTCATAGCCTAAGTCACTTGCTAAACCAAGCACAAAACTAAACCATAAGCTAACAAGGCACACAAACTTAGTCATATAATGTATATATATTATTCACATTCACATATTCATATACATAGATATATATAAAAAGCTATATATATAGGCACATATATATATATATATATATATATATATATATATATATATATATATATATATATATATATATATATATATATATATATATATATATATAGAAAGAGAGAGAGAGCGAGAAGGAGAGGTAAAAGAGTAAGTGAGTATGTGTGTGTTTGGCATGTGTGTGAAAGGATATGTGTTAATGTTCTAAAATTTAGTGATAGGTGGGTATATGTGACATGGGATACATGATGTCAATGGGTGTATGAATGCATGTGTGTAAAAGGTTATAGGTTAACTCAGTTTATAGAAATACATACATACATACTTACCTTGTATACATGTATACATATATATCATGTATATTACATTTACATGATACATACATGTATACTTGTATTATATTATACTTACATTCATGCATATTAGATACTTGTATTTATATTAACATATTACAAACATTCATTTCATTCATGCATCTATGCATTACCTACATGTTTTATACATATGCATATATTGTATATTCATATCTTTTCATACATTAACATAGAGACATACAAACATACACACATCATATATTTCATACCTTGCATTACCTTACATATCATGTTATATATTATCATTCATTCCTTTCATATATTACATTTTATTACCTATATATATGTATTTCCTTCCTTCATTCATGCTTGCATCATATACTCTACATTACCATACATGTTATCATTATATATTGCATTACAATATTTATACATTATGCATTCATATCTATCATTACATATATATCTTGCATTCATATCTAGCATTCATTATATACTTTCATGCATACATTGTATATCATTCTTTCATTCATGCATTGCTTATATGCATTATATTAATAGCATTCCTACATGCTTGCATTCAACCATATATATACATTAATGTAAAGAGAATATATATCATATATATATCATTTTATTTATCTAACATATCATGCATTACATACTCTATATTCATTTAATATCCATACTACATAGGCTCATAGGTTACACAAAATGCATATCGTATAGTCATTCTTCTACTTAAAACCAATACTGTACCAATTGGGCATTCATTAAATTCTAGGATTCAAGTATGTTATAGCTCTTCGTGTTAGCTTTCCGAAACTTTAAACGGATCGCATTTTCGTGTCCGAAAGCTCCCGAAATCGCGAAAATACCGAAACACGTTCGTCTTTCGTACAGCTGACACTCAAATAATTCTACAGAAAGTTACAAAAAGAATTTGGCTTATTAAAATATATATTTGGAAAGCTAACTTCGATATGCTTCTTTTAAAAAATGGGAGGTTAATTGGAGTTATGAGCTAAAAGTTATGGCATTTCTAAGTTGCTCTAGCTACTAAAAACGTGGATAAAAATTATGACAAATTTAGGTAGTTTGAGACAAAAGAAACACAAGTATATAACATAATATATCAAGAAGTCACTCTCTACACTAATATATATATATATATGAGACACTATAGAACACATCTCCAATATAAAAATATGAGATTAAACATGTAATAATTCATTCATACATAACAACAACACATAGTGTGTCCAAATTTGGGATTTTCCCACATGGACACAACCATAACACAAAGGACACTCCTATGACCTCCAAATGGACACGAAATGGACACAAATGGAGATACAACCATGGGGTCATTCCTATGGGTTCAAAATAGACCTATATGCATGAAGAAATGAAAAGGAGAAGGAATTTATACCTTCCGGTAGATCGAATCGAAGAAAAGCCTTCCCGGAGCGACACCGACACGTAGAGATTTCAAAAGGACACGAACGAGCTCCGAATCCTCCCAAACTTGGGTAGCTTCATCCTTGGCTAGAATGGAGAAGGAAAGAAGAAGATTTGGTGGCAAAATGGAAAGATTTGGTGGAGAAATAAAAGAATTTGGTGGAGAAATTGCTAGGGATTGCTCTCTAGAAATTTGGGGAAGAACAAGAGAGAGAGTGTGGATGAGAATAATAAAATGAACTTGAGCCTATCCTCTCCCAAAGTGGCTGGCCATATGGGGCTATTTGTCCTATTATGGTAAGGTTCAAAATGCCCCCACTAACCTATTCTATTAGTATTAGGAAAGGGCTAATTGGTTGGGGCTAAATTAGTCATTCTAAAGTCTCTAATCACACTAACCTTATCCATAATAATTAGTCTAACTAATAACTAAAATTAATATCATGTAGACTAAAATTAATATCATGTGGGCCATGCCTAACTAGTGTGTGGGTCCACTAAAGTCAACACTACCCCCGGGTCCCCGTTTCAAGTCGGATTGAGCTGAAATTCGAACCCGACTCAAATAATCCCAAAACAATATCATAAATAATAAAATAAATTTCAAAAATATTTCAAAAATACAAAATAACAAAAATATCTCCGTTCCTGAAAACTGGGGGTAACAAATTCCTCGAAATTAAAACCAAACAATAGTAAAATGTCAAAATCACAAGTCATAATTTTAAATAGTTTAAAAATTATTAAAAATCATCAAAAATCATAATATAAAATAATAATCAATAAATAATAATTATAATTACAAAATTTCAAAATTATCCTCATCTGAAAAACTGGGTGTTACACAAACAAACACTACAAATTAACCTGCCCCTCTTTTTTCCTCTTTATTTTTTTTTTTCCATGTTTGGTAAGATTCTTCCTCCCACTTTTTTCTTTTAATTTTTCTTTCTTGTTTGGTAAAAATAGTTAATATTTGTGGGCCAAGAAATTAATGTACATGAGGTACGACACGCTGCAAATCTGGGGTGTCTCTTAGCTTTCTAACAATTTTTAAGTATAAACAAGTGTCCATTGCAGCCTTCAAGTGCTACAAAATTTGACTAAAATTAAAATATAGCACTTGATCTCTTCCATCGTGGATGCTCTAACTAGTTATAATATAATCAAAATACTTTCACCAGATCTCAATTAGATTATAAATTTATCGTTTGGCAGTGACATTATAAACTAGCGAGATAAATAAGGTCTTGTTTAGTTTGCAGAATCATAAAGTTGGAAATTTTTTTTATTACTTTTCTACCTTTAGGTGTCAAAGGAACGAGGAGAAAACCAAATTAGTTGCCAATGGAAATAAAAAAATTAGCAAAAAAATGGTTTTGTCCATTCAAACAAGAATTCAGTTTTCCAACTTTAAATATCCACTTATCTTTTCAATTATTTTGACATTTTCAAACATCGATAAAAATTGTAATTTCTCAAAGAAAAAGGAAAAAAAAAACCAAAGAATTGATTTCCTTTCTTTTCTTTCTGCAAACCAATCGAGGACTAAAGAGTAAATCATATAAAGGTTTAGAATTGATGGTATAAATGCGAAAGAGACGAGTGAATGCTTCAGGTTAGGTTGCACAGCTCAGAGCATTGAAAAAATGGCATGATTCCTTAAAGATTTTCTTATAGGAGATAAATGTTTGCTTATAATTCTGACCAGCTTCACAATCCAAATTATATGACTGCAAAAAGAGAGTAAGTATATTCCTAAGGGTCTGCTGGTAACGGTGTTTTCATCGGTTTTGGGGTGTTAGCATGGATTGGACTGGTTTAAAAGCCGCTACTTAAAAACCATCCAAAATCGGACCCCTCATAACCGCTCATAACCGGTACTCTAAAAACACCTCATAACTGCTACCCCTATAATTGTCAAGCAGACCCTAAGTAAAGTTCTCGTCACTAAATGACTCACATATAATATGTTGATAACAACATTCTCATTACCTATACACCTCATGAATTCAGATAAGGCAATACAACTATAAACTATGCACTCACATATAATCTGTTGATAACAACATTCTCATTACCTATACACCTCATGAATCAGATAAGGCAATACAACTATAAACTATGCCGCAGTCAGAATATTGATTTGGCTTACGGTGTCCAATCTATACTACTATCAAATAATATATAATAAAAACTAAATTTTAATTTGATATTCTCAACTATTTAAATTTTTTAACTTGATATTCTAAATTTTAATATCATATCAATTGCTATCCTCAACTATTGAATATTTTTGCCTAGATACCCTCCATCGGTCACCGGCTAATTTCCCTATTTCGACAAACATAAATGGGCGTGACTAGGGGTGGGCATACGGGTCCCGGACCCGCGGTTTCGACCCGTCCCGAACCGTATATTGGTCAAATGGGACGGTTCCTAAAATTTAGAATTTAAACGGGGCGGGCCGGGGCAGGTCGTGTGACACTAACGGGGCGGGGCGGGTCCTATTTTCAAAATAAATGGGGCCCCGAACCGATCCGTTTCTAGGAGTATGATTTTTTTTATTATCAATTTTGATTTTTTTCATATTATAATTTATAAATAATAGCACACGTTATTGTTTGGTAAACAAATTCTAGAAATTGGAAAAACATAATACTTGTTTTGTTCTTCTAGATAATAGAACATGTGTAAATGTTTACTATTCTATAATGTTATGAATTTTTTTTGGATTCGTTTGGACCCGCGGGTCGGCTCGGTTTGGACCCGTTTCGAACGGGTCGAATCCGTACCGGTTCTAATATTTTTTTGGACCCGTCCCGCCCGCCCCGCTAATTAACGGGTCCGGTCCGGATCCATAAAATTTGGACCTGGTCCTACCCGTGCCCACCCCTAGGCGCGACTATATGCACCACATGACTTTCTAAGCACACCCCATACTACTTAAGTTGAAAATTAGTTTAATGTTAAATACCCATATATCCACAAGACCTTCCAAGCACACCCATAGACCCATATATCCACATGACCTTCCTATCACACGCCACCATCCTCCTCCTTCTTCCTTATTTCATTTTCACCTTCTTCTCCAATCCAACCCAAAAATCCTACAAAAATCCTACGTTGAAATTGTGAAGAAGGCATCGTGGAAGAAGTAAGTCCATCCGAAAGACACAATGTACGTTCTCTCTCCACCTTTTTTCTCATTTTGAAGCACTGTATGAGAATCGTTCAACCCAAAAAAAATTGGCGATAAGCACGATCAACACAAGTCGAACGCATCACTGTCTGTTTGACCTATGTTGGCCGAACGTTTCATGTTATGTTCGACTGTCAGTGTTTGAAAAGAACAAAACATGCTCGATCGATGAAAGTCGAACATGTATAGAACAGTTCGACCTCTAATGGTCGAACAGAAGAGCCTTGTCCGACTAGTTGTGGTCGAACATTGTGTTTTTTCATTTCATTTTTTGTTCAACTTATTAAGGTGTAGGTTTTTTTTCTTTACAGGAAAATACTCCAAATGACACTGAAATGAACAATGAAATGAGCATTGTTCACTATTCCATGTATGAACAAGTTGATTTATCAGAAGAATTTCGGACGGATGAGATATTTCATAATCGTGAATCGTTGGTGAGTTGGGCACATACGGTAGGAAGACGTCATAATATGGTCATTTTGGTTAAACGATCGGATAGCAGGGATGGTGGAAGGCGAGCTCGGATAATTTTGGGTTGTGAGCACGGTAGTAAATATCGGCCTCCTAAGAAAAAATTTGCTCAAGCAAACTCGGCGAACATTGACAAGAAGCCAAGACAGAAAAAGGTTACGGGCACGAAGAAATGTGACTGTCTGTTTCAATTGAAAGAAGTACAATACAATGACTTAGGACAATGGTCATTGACGGTTATATGCGACTCAAATAATCACCCAATAGGACAGAATTTGATTGGACACTCATATGCTGGTCGACTAACATCCGTTGAAGATCAACTTGTCAAAGACTTGTCGAAGAATAATACAAAGCCAAAAGATATATTGAGCACGATAAAAAAATCTTTAGTGAGAATGGGTCGACATTGAAGACAATAATGCTCGAAAAAAGCATAGAGTTGTCGAGCATGGAGGCCTATCTCAAATGCAATACTTGTTGGAAAAGTTGGACTCAGAAAAGTACTACTATCTGGATAGGAGATATGAGCAAACCGATAAGGTGAAGGGTCCTTTTTATGCTTACCCGACTAGTGTGGATTTGTTGCGTGTTTTTTCTAATGTTTTATTGATGGATTGTACCTACAAGACTAACAGGTATAGGATGCCACTTTTGGAAGTGGTAGGGGTCACATCCACAAATATTATATTTTCTGTGGCATGTGTTTATATGGAGGCCGAACGGAAGGACAACTATATATAGGCGCTTAGTACGCTTAAAGGATTAGTGGATCAATCATGTTTACCAAAGGTGATTGTGACTGATCGTGAGATAGCACTTATGAATGTTATAAGCGTTACGTTTCCCAACTCTACACACTTGCTATGTCGGTGGCATATTAACAAGAATATCTTGGCCAACTACAAGAAGTTATTTCGTACTAAGGAGAAGTGGGATTGTTTTAATAACTCATGGAATTTGTTGGTTCTTGCTGAAGATCAACCGAGATTCAATGAGTTACTTAGAAGATTGGAGCAAAATTTCTGCGACTATCCAAAAGCAGTTAATTATGCCATTAAGAATTGGATAGAGCCGTATAAAGAAAGATTTATTTCGTGTTGGACTAACAATGTGATGTATTTTGAGAACACGACAAGTAGCAGGTACGTGTCTTTAAACAATATTTTGCATATATAAATGTTAATTACGTTATTGTACGATTTTGACTCTATGAATTTCATACTCACAGGACGGATCGTGCACACACAAAATTGAAAAAACAGTTGGGCACTAGTCAATCAACTTTTGAGATCTCATGGAACATGATACATGATTTGCTGATCGCGCAACACAACCAAATTAAGGCCTCATTTGAGATGAGCCTTAACGTGGCACCACATCGTTATAGTTCTCCTCTATTAAAGATTATCCGAGGATTGGTGTCTCATCATGCTCTTGGTAGGATTTTCGAGGAGATGAAGGGTATAGATAATACCGGTGTAGATCCCCTCATTTGTGGTTGTGTGTTGAGGAGGACTTGCGGGTTACCTTGTGCACATGAACTTGCAGAGTTGACATGGGATGGTCAGGTTATCCAGTTAGATATGGTTGACAGATTTTGGACGAAGTTGGATTATGAACCCTCCAAAACAGACAGTGTAGCTGATACAGATGTCCGAAGCCATTGGGTGGAGACCATGTGTAATATTAATCATATGTTCGATGCAGCTACCGTTTCACAAAGGTTGTTGATGCTGAAAAGACTTCAGGAGATATCAGTTCCTTCGACATCTTCGTTGCTTGAATCGGTGGGCTATAGATGACCTCGTGTAGGCCAAGTAAAACGAAAATCTACACTTCAAATTCGACGAAACATGAACCAAGCAAATTTGAAATTGTTGAGTCCGCTCACGATAGTTGTTCACCGTTGGAGGAAACTATAATATTAGATGGACCCCCTTCAGAAAAACCAATGTTCACTTCCATCCGAAGGTAAAAGCAAAATGTTCGACGTCAGTCATCACGCGTCATCGATCTTGCATATATAGGACAAGTTCCACCTCAACATCATTCGTATGTGTTACTTGGGGATGGACATTGTGGTTTTTGATGCATAGCCCATGAACTAGGGTTGGAAGAGGAATCTTGGCCAAAAGTTAGTAATGACCTCATCCAAGAGATCACAAACTTTGGAGATTTTTACGGTAGATGTAACTTAATTAATCAGTCTCCGAAAAAAGTACTTGAACCTATGAATTGCTTTGTAGCACCGGTTTATTACTGCAAGTACTGGTGGTCATTTCCCGATATGCACTACTTGGCGGCGGCGGCCTACAACATTGCCATCATCCACATGCACGATCTAATTAATGTTATGTTTCTACCTGTGAGGACAGAAGTTCCAACCAACCTTTGGCTTGTATACATGGCATTTGTTGTTACAAATCATTTCATCGTGGTAAGTTTTATTTCCTAATATAAGCTTTAGGTTGTATTACGACCACGACAATTATATTGACATGTTATTATTTGTATGTAGGTAAATTTGGCCAAAGACAGCAACGCTACCACCCATTATCCACAGATGGTCTACTTTGCATCTTCCATGTGCTGCTAATTGGGGCAAAATTTATAAATAAAAGATTGAAAAGTATCGTGAAACTGTTCCCTCCATAAGCTCATTTGTTGATGGTCATTCGATTAGTTTGGACGATTAGTAATATTGTAATTATATTATGAAATTGTGAAAGACTCAAAAGACTATATGCAAAGTGATTTGTGAAAAACTCATTTGTTAATTATGAAATTGTGAAAGACTCGAAAGACTCGTTTGTTAATTATGAAATTGTTTTATGAAATTGTATTGGTATTATGAAAAGTTTATTGTAATTATGAAAGCGTACACGCAAAGTGATTATAATTCGACATATTCTGCAATATTTACTTGAAATTGTACTGTTCGACCATCACTTGTCGAACAATACTCTACTGTTCGACCATTACAGGTCGAACAGTACAAAACACGTTCGATCAATAGAAGTCGAACTTATGTTCGACTGTACGACCTGTAATGGTCGAACAGAAGAGTTTTGTTCGACTTTTTCTGGTCGAACAGTACAAGTTCAAACATTAATCATGTCAGAACCAGTGTGTCTTCGTACGAAGACTGTAGAGAACCTGAGCAATACATAATCACAATTCATAATCACAATTCATAACCTGAGCAGTACATAATCATATTTCATAATCGCAATACATAATCACAATTCATAATCATAATTTGAACAGTACAAGTTCAAACATTAATCATGTCAGAACCAGAGTTTCACAAGACATAGTCAAAAAATGGAATACTTTCAAAAGTTCAAATTCAAAATTCAACTTACAGAAATCTACGATCACTACATCACATTTCAAAATGGGGCCATTTCGAAAAACATTACAGTTCAAAGTTCAAAGTCACGATCACTACAGAAATCTACGATCTACGACGCCTTCGACTCCTACTAGTAGACGCCCGATTCGAAGATTCAAGTGGTTCTTCGGACACGATCTTTAAAGTACGATATGCGTCGACTAAAGCTGGAACTAAGATCGATGTGTCTGGTCCCTCATCATTCTCTGCCAATTGTTGGTAGACCGGCTCTAAATATTCCAAAGCATTTTCGATCATTTTCCATGGTTGTGCCCTTGTCTGGGTAGATATAGTACCGACGGCGGTAGAGACGTTCTCTGAATTCTGGATGATAGGATGTGAAAATGTCCTATACCAATCCATATAATCGTCTGAACACTCCCATGCAGGGTTTGTAGCTCTCCTACGGGATTCGATAGACAGTACATGGCTACTTCAGAATCGGAAGTAGCCTCCTAAAATATCCCACGTCAGGTTATACTTCTGGCCTATATTTTCCCGACGGACAATGCTTGGAATCAAAGAAAAATCAGGTATCTTCTGGAGTAAGCCAAATTATCGAAGCACACGATCGGGATGATACGGCTCTACATAGTCAAAGGCATGTATGCATCCATGTTAGAAAGTCACGTTGTCCCGAGGATAAGAGTCCATTATCCCATTATAGAGTGTCCAATTGACCTATATCATAAAATAAAGAAATTAGTTATATGTAGAACACACATAAATAAATGGCATAAATGGATGTAATAACACTCACACTATGTACTTAAATATTGTCCAAAACCTCCCTCATGGCCAAGACCCGTTCGGCAGTTCCTGTAGAATGTGATCTATTGGCCCACCTCATAGTAAGTGGATTACCCACCTTATAATTGACATTATGGGTTGGCCTTGTTAAGGAAAAATACTCGTATATCCAGGCTTAGAAAAAAAATATATCGGACATATAAGAACATAAAATAAATATCAGACATATAAGAACATAAAAACGTGCATATAGGAAGGAGAGATAGCTACCTCCAGTAATGTCAGGTATCTACATATTTGTCGCACCCCACTCCGAGATGCTAATCCAAGCTGTCGACACAAGTATGCTAGAGCATCTGCTCCCCAAGCATGCTCATGGACGCGGTTGACCCTCTCCAGAAGACTGAGAATTTTGGTGTCAACATGTGTGCCACTTTTGTCTGCAAACATTATGCATCCAAGCACTAACCATATAAGTATGCACGGGTTGCACATATTCTTTTCCTTTCATCCGTACTAGTAACATCTCCACTAAATCGAGCACGGAGCCACTCCAACCGGACTGAGCTACCTCTCTGGCCCTGAAGGGCATCGACTGCCTTCCTTTCTGTCACCCGCAATAACCTACTAATCATTTTCTTAGGGGCCTTCGGTCCCTTTCCTGTCTCTGGTGCAACCACTGATAATCCACTAATCGGGAGTCATGTAAGACAAAATACGTCATCTAACGTAATTGTCATCTCACCAAATGGCATATGGAATGAGTTGGTCTCCGGTTGCCAACGCTCAACAAACGCACAAATAAGATTTTTGTTTGGCGTCTTATCGAAATCCACCTCAAGTCCGAAATTTTAGAACGATGAATCAATATTTTAAAATTACTACCCCCTCTACCAAACTTCCATGCTTCCATCTTGGTCGTGTGGCACCAACACCTCAACACGGGCCTTTCAATCTCATTTCAAATCTGGAACGCCACGTGAGTCTTGAAACTTGGGATAAGTCAGGGATCTTTAGGTCCACCGGGACAAGGGCCCGTCAATACATCATCGTCCTCACCTTCTTCTTCAATATGTTCTTCTTCTAGGCGTTCTTTCTCTTATTCCTCATCATGTTGCTCGCTCGGAGCAACGTTTACTTCTTCTTGAGGAGTGGTACGTGCAGCTGCCTCTTCTTCATGCTCGGGTTCTTCCTTATCACATTGCTCGCTCATTTGAATGAGAGCAAAATTTACTTTTTCTTGAGGAGTGGTACGTGCAGTTGCCTCTTCTTCATGCTCGGGTTCTTTCTTGTCACATTGCTCGCTCATTTGAATCAGAGCAACGTTTACTGCTTCTTGACAACTGCTACATGTAGCTGCCAACTCTTCTAACCGACGCCTCCTATGAGAAGCTGTAGGTTGTCTCCTCATATATGTCCTTCTTGCTATATTGATTCAAAATATCAACAATTAAACAATTTGGACTTCAAAATGAACTGCTCGACCACTCTTAGTCGAACATATTCGTACTGTTCGACCAATACAGGTCGAACAGACCACTCTGAATCTCGACCAAGACAGGTCGAACAGACCACTTTGGTGCTCGACAAATACTGGTCAAACGATCACGAACATGTTTGACTGTCGTTGGTCGAACATGCACAGATATACTCGACCAACCAGGCTCGAAAAGAACCGTGAATACCCAAAAAAAATTGAAACTTATTTCGTTCTAACAAGAATTGAAGGGATTCGAAACCCTAGCAGTGATCCTAAGCAAAAATATTACTCATTTCGAAGTAATGAGGATGTTCAATTTTAAATACTCACCAAATTGGTCTTAGGATTGGTCTTGGAATTGTCTCTCTATTGTGGTGGCCGAACAATCCGAAAGCTCCTTCGCGACTGGGCGACTGTCGTGGGTCGAACGGAGAAGAAGGGGATCGGAGAAGACTTCGAATTTGGAGAAAGAGGGGGTCGGCCATTTGGAGAGAGGAGAGTTTAGAATGATTTGGGGTGTGCTTAGGAATTATATATAGGTTTTGTGTTAGAATAAAAATGTTATTTTGGTCATTTGGTAGGGTATACTTAGTATTTCTGCTAATTTTATTCAATTAAAATGTGGTGTACTTAGCACTTGAGGTGTGCTAAGTGAGTCATGGGGTGCGTATAGTCGTGCATAAATAAATAACATTTATTTTACCAAATTATTTCTGAGAAAGAACCTCCATTCTTTTTCTCTCACTATCATTCTCCCCTCTTTCTTACTTGAGCAGCAGCTGCAACCCTGTTACTCCCCGTTCCCGAAATACGTAAATTTTAATTTTTTCTGTATATGGTATCTGGCACCTGTATCTTGATTGTATGTATCATGTATTTTTAACTGGCCATGGCATGGAACAGTATCTCGTCGCAGATTAGTATGCCACCCCTTGTCTTTGTCTGGTTGTAGGCGTGGCTCACTACTTCGATGATAAGATATATGAACCGTATTGTGGTTAGAATTTTATTTAAAAAATTTAATTAGTTGTATCATGTAGCATTTAACATGTCATTAGTCATATGGTTAAGAGCATGCATAAGATTAGGATTTCTTTGAGTCAACTCAACCCCTATGTATATTCTCTTCCTCACTCTCTCTCCTCATTCACTCTTTCATTTATTTTCCTCAAACAAACTTTTAGGCAAGTACACCTTGCACCAAATGGAGAGATTCTTACTTTTTCATTTCTTGATTTTTTTTTCCTTTGATATGATTTGTCTATATCGTTCTTCTCATCATCCTCTACAAGTTTAGTACTTGGTATTTTCGGTTTTGATGACTATTTTTGAGTAGATCTATGTTCCAAAAAAACTAGAGTTTATGATTTTGATCTCCCAAACCTGCTTATTTTCAAAAATTACTTGTTCCATGTTGTAGGGAATTCAATTCTACCCAATTTTGGCTTTTGAACCGACGAATTTTGACTTCATATGAGAAATTTATGCCATTTTCGTGTTCATGGGATTCCCACACCTTTTTGTGCTGTCGGGACGATGAACAGTGCCGCGCGCAACGTATTCGCTACTGCGTGCCGTGCTTGCGCGCAACATGCGCCGTGGGCGGTTATCCTCGCATGCGCAGTGCAACTTGCGCGCCGTGCGCCGCGTGTAATTTTTTGCCGCGCAACGTGCGTAGTGGGCAGTTTTACCCGCGTACCAGTGCGCAAATCACTCCAAATGACAGTTTTTTCCTGTTTGAGCTATTTTGTAGCTTAAATCTTGAAAAACTCAAAACATGAAAGTTGTAGATCTTTGTCTTGGCTTCAAGAATCTTCATGTCTCACTTTAACCAAAATTCATATGTGACTTATGGTACCTTGCGCACCTCGCACCTTGCGTACCTCACGCACCTTGCACCTCGCGCACCTTTTGGTCCGTGCACTTTGTACCTTGTGCACCTTGCACCTTGCACCTTGTGTACCTTTCACCTTGCACCTTTGCCCGTGTGCCGTTTGTGCCATTTTATTACTTGCGTGCACTTCATACCCTAAGTGCGTAGTGCCTTCTTGTTCTCTTTCCTCTTGTGTCTTGGTCCTCATTTCTGATCTGACTACCTATGCGTGTGCTGGATAAACCTATGTGTGTACTAAGGTACAATCTATCTGAGCACCGAGGTGCTATCCTATGTGCTAAGTGTTCCTATGTGATACCTGCCAGTACATCCAAGAGTCCAACATTTATATTGTGAATGGTCGGTAGCAATGACGTGGTGTGTGTTGTGTATTGCATTACACCAAGAAGGGGTACATATGTATGACTCCATGAGCCAGTACGGATCCCTTCTTGGGGTACTCGTACAATATACGACATCTAGAGGAGTGAGCATGTGACCACGATATGTGAACTCCGAGGTTAACCTAGGGATTAACTAGACAACTAACTTGGTAGATGCATTGGGTGGAAAGAATCCCGAGATCGTGCTGTTAGCCCATTGGTCATGGTTAAACCTGATTTTAATAATTGATCAAACTCTGTCTCGATATAAATGCAAGTCAATTCAGATGTTTACCTACGACGTTTTGGACACTGCTCAACGATGGATATCTACTATGTTCAAGACCGAAGCTGTTTGCCACTCAGAATGTATTTCCTTCAAATAGGCTATCCTAAAATTGTTTTTGAAAACTAACCTATCTTTTTAAAATGACCTATGTTTTTAAAAAACATCTATTTTACAAAAAGCTTCTGAAGGACTTTTCAAAAAGCCAAAATTATTTTTCACAAAATCAACTGATCAAACCCTAACAGAACTCGGCCAGAGTTCGGCCAAGTTGAACGTTATGTGAACTTTTGATTTTGAACTTGGTCTTCCTTCAGTTGCGGTTTGTTACAAAGAGTTCTGACCGAATTCTGTCCGAATTCTATCAGAGTTCTGCCTTTGGAAAAACTATAAATAGAGAAGGATTTCGATCATTTCAAATCACCAATTCACTTTGAATCTCTTCTCTTCTAAAGCTTACATTTCTTCCAAAGAGTTCTAAAAAGCTTCCATTTTCAAATCCCAAGCCAGTTACAATCCTCTAGTCGATTTGCCTGTACGGTGCGGTCTAGAAGTTTCAGAGCGATTGTAATCAGAGGCTTGATTGAAGATACAACTCTTCACAATTAAAGTTGGTCGAGTTTTTCATATCAAAGTTCGCGTCTGTAGAAGTTGCAAGGACTTCGCATAAAAACTTGCAGGATTTTCAAATAGTGGATTCAACTGGAAGCTAGAGTTCTTCCGACTGGACTAGTCCTCACAAGAGGAAAACCAGTATAAATCTTGGTGTTTGCGTTTGCCTTCTGATCACCTTTTTATTACTGTCATTTATTTTGTGATTATTATTATATCTGTGATCTAACTGCTAACAAGTTTTTTAATTAGCAATATTCCGCTGCCTACTCTATTCACCCCCCTCTAGAGTATTCTGCTTTATGATTTCGTTCCTACAATTGGTATCAGAGCAGGTTATACAGGTAAAGCAAGATAAAATTGCAGTTATATTCAATTGTTATATAGATCACAGCATTACACATGGTAATTGTGAAATTCACAAGTGAAGGCCAAGCCACAAACAGACCTTCACTGTTTGAAGGCACAAATTACACTTATTGGAAAACACGTATGAGTTTCTTTCTGAAATCTCTTGATTTTGACTTATGATCTGTAGTTATTGATGGATATAAAAAGCCCCCTCGTATTAATGTTGATGGAGTTTTAGTTGAAAAATCCTATGACAAATATACAGAGGATGAAAAGAAAAAGGCCAATCTTGACGCACGTGCTATTAACGCTCTATTTTGTGCTTTAGACAGAACTGAATTCAACAGGGTGTCTACCTGCACATCATCAAACGAAGTGTGGAAACTTCTCGAAGTAACCCACGAAGGAACAACACAAGTCAAGGAGTCAAAGATCAATAGACTTACTCAGGAGTACGAGGCGTTCAAAATGAAGCCAAGTGAATCAGTCACTCAGATGTTTACAAGATTCTTGGATATTATAAATCCTTTGTCTTCACTAGGCAAGGATTACAGTAACCATGAGAAGATTCACAAACTTCTACGAGCTCTTACAAAGAACTGGATTCCAAAGGCGACAGAAATCATTGAAGGGAACGACCTTTCAATAATGTCTCTGGAAACACTCATGGGTAAGCTACTCACTCACGACTTAGAACTTCAAGACTTTGAAGATGCTACACAAAAGGAGAAGTCAGAGAAGTCGATCGCTCTCAAGGCTCAACATAGAAGAACTGTCGAAGACGACTCTGATGACAGCGACTCCGACTCTGAAGATCAAGCTCTTCTGGTAAGAAAATTCAAGAAGTTCATGAGATTTAACAGGAGAACAAAAGACAGCAACAACAACAACGAGGAAGATCCTATTTGCTACGGATGCAAGAAAAAAGGACACATGAAGAAAAATTGTCCAACAACATCATCATCAAAGAAAAATAGCAAATATGACAAAGGCTATCTGAAAAAATCTACATCAAGAAAGTACGCCAACACAAGCATATGGCATAAAAGTGAGGCCAGCTACTCAGAAGACGAACAATCAAATGACGCTGCAAATGTATGCTTGATGGCTTTTGATCAGGTAATCACTAATCCTCTATTTGATCCTTATGATGATTTCACCTTCGAGCAACTAGGAGAGGCTTTTAGTGACCTTCTAAATGATTACAGGAAACTGCGTAGTAAATATGAAATCTCTAAGAAGGTACTCAAAGAGTACAAAGGTAAACTAGGAAGACTTACCGACCTACTAGATCATGTTAGAAATAATGACTCTTCAAATGAGTCTGGTGAGCTTTCTTCTATTAAGTTGTTGTTACACGAGGCTGTTAAGCTATCCGAAGAAAAAGACCAAACTATCATCCAATTAAAGGAAGACCTATCTAAGGAGAGAAAGAGTCTCCAGTGTGCACAGGTCAGATTAGAATCACTCACATCTGACTATACTAGATTATATGAAACTTCCAAAAAGTTGGAAATTAGTTTAGGAAAACGGCCTGAAGTTGCTGCTTCCTATTCTAACACGTGTCAATTAACGAATCATCGGAACACGCTTAACACTGTCAGACCAAACCATACCAAAACTATGTCCAAGAAGAATAATAGGCATACATTCTTCTATACTAGAAAACCAAAACCTACCAATCATGCACCTCACACTACTTTCAATACTCAACATGCTAAATGTCATTATTGTGGCCTCATTGGTCATATATCTTCTGTATGTAGAATCAGAAAGTTAGTAGATTTAAATGTTTATGCATGGATACCAAAAACTAACCAGTCAGGACCCTACAAGAAATGGGTACCAAGAGTTTCATCTGCAAATTGTTTTGTAGCTGGGACGTCCTTCACATGCTAGGAGCAAATGGATCTTCGACAGCGGTTGCTCACGGCACATGACCGGTGACGCTTCACTATTCGCAATACTGTCGAAGAAGAATAAAGAAGGATACGTCTCCTTCGATAATAATTTAAGAGGGTACATAATCGGTATCGGTGACATTGGTAAGACTCCCTATCCAGTGATTAAAGATGTATGTCTAGTTACTGAGTTAAAACATAATCTGCTCAGCATAAGTCATTTAGCTGATCACGGTTATGGTATTAACTTCGTCAAAGATAAATGTACTATAGTTGATAGTTCAACTGGTAGTACTATATTTGAAGGTATTAGGGAAGACAACATATATGTTTTCTATTTGTTGGAAGATGCTAACAAAGCAGGTAAATGTTTGATGGCCAAAAGCATCGAGAGTCAACTATGGCATATGAGACTCGGCCATGCAAACATGGATATAATTTCAAGACTATCTACAAAGAAGTTGGTACGCGGCTTACCGGACATTTCTTTCAAGAAGGATACGGTATGTAGTGAATGTGAAAAAAACAAAGCTACCAAATTCGCATTTAAATCCAAAAACGTTGTAAGTACCACTAGACCGTTACAACTGTTGTATATGGACTTATTTGGACCAAGTAGAATTGCTAGTCTAGGTGGTAAGTTATATGCATTTGTCATTGTAGATGATTTCTCTAGATATATATGGATTTATTTTCTTGCATGCAAGAACGATACATTAACAGAATTCGTCACCTTTTGTAAGAAAGTACAGAATGAAAAAGGGTTCATGATTACTCGCATTCGTAGTGATCATGACGACAAATTTGAGAATGCAGAATTCAAGCAATTTTGTGACACACACGGTTATTTGCATGAATTCTCTTGCCCTAGGACTCCGCAACAAAATAGAGTTGTGGAACGTAAGAATAGAACTCTATCTGAAATGGCTAGAGTAATATTAAACCAGTTTAGTCTACCTAGATACTTTTGAGCTGAAGCTGTTAATACAGCATTGTATATTCTCAATAGGGTTCTAATTTGACCTATATAGAAGAAGACTCCCTATGAACTATGGTTTGATAGAACACGAAATGTTTCATATTTCAAGATTTTGGTTGTAAATGTTTTATTCTTAATACTAAAGACAATTTGATAAATTTGATAAAAAGGCCGATGAAGGTATATTTTTAGGTTATGCAGCAAAAAGCAAATGATACAGAGTCTTCAATAAAAGAACCATGATCATCGAAGAATCAATCAATGTCAAGTTTGATGAGCTAAATCAACACTTAGACGATGATAACAATAAAAACATAATCAAACCAAGTACAGCTACTGCAAAACCTTCACACAGAGATGCAGAACCATCACATCAAGCATCAGATGAACCTTCAAGCAAAGAAGCCGGAACTAGCAATCCTGAGACTACAACAAAAGAGAGGAGATTCTTGGCTGATCATCCAAAGGACTTGGTAATTGGTGAGATTACCAAGGGTGTAAGTACTCGTTCCTCTAATAAAGATATAGCTTCTTGTGTTGCTTTTGTTTTGCAGTTTGAACCCAAAAATATTGAAGAAGCATGTAGTGATAATTTTTGGTTAGATGCTATGCAAGAGGAATTAAACCAATTCGAACGAAATCAAGTTTGGGATCTTGTTCCCAAGCCCATTGATTATCCGGTCATTGGCACCCAATGGGTATTCCGAAACAAACTGAACGAGAATGGTTTAGTGACTCGTAATAAGGCTCGACTCGTAGCTTAAGGATACAATCAAGAAGAAGGTATCGACTACGATGAGACTTATGCCCCAGTTGCGAGATTAGAATCCATTTGCATGTTATGTGCATTTGCATGTTTTCATAATTTTAAGTTATTTCAAATCGTTGTCAAAATCGCATTTTTAAATGGTTTTATAAAAGAAGAAGTTTATGTAGCTCAACCTCCCGGTTTTACTGATTTCAAATTTCCTGAATATGTTTTCAAGTTGAAGAAAGCCTTATACGGTTTGAAACAAGCCCCTCGTGCTTGGTACGATCGTCTAAGCTCTTTTCTACATGATAACGGGTTTTCAAAGGGAAAGGTTGACACTACATTGTTTATAAAATCTTTGAATAACAACATTCTTTTGATTTAAGTCTATGTATATGATATTATTTTTGGATCTACTGATGAATCTCTTTGTCAAGAATTTTTAAAGTGTATGCAAAATGAGTTTGAGATGAGCATGATGGAAGAGCTAAAATTCTTTCTCAGACTGCAAATCAAACAAACCAATAATGGTACGTTCATAAATCAAGTAAAGTACACAAAGGATCTATTAAAGAAGTTCGACCTGGAAGCAGTCAAGCCACTTAGCACTCCAATGGCGACTTCAACCAAGCTTGATATTGATGAACAAGGCAAACCTGTCGACATACGTAAGTATCGAGGTATGATCGGTAGCTTACTGTATTTAACTGTTAGTCGACCAGTCATTATGTTTAGTGTTTGCTTATGTGCACGTTTTCAAGCTAATCCTAAGGAATCACTATAAGCCCCTAGTTTGTAAATATTATTTTTATAAATTTTTAAATAGTGTTTATAGCTTTAAAATAAATTATTATAATTATTAGGAATTTTTTTAGAATTTTTAAATAATTTTTTAAATAATTTTTTAAATAATTTTTTAAATCAAAATATATTATTTTATAATTAATTGAAATGTTTTAATATCAATTTGTAATAGTTTTAATTGTTTCAATATCATTATGCAATTTATCGAATTGTTATTATATCAGTTTGCAATTTAATGATTTGTTTTAATTACAGTTTGTAAATTTTATTTGCAAACTGATAGGCATAGAGCAAATCTGTAAGACCCCAAACTTTGGGGGCCTTGCTGCAAATTACCAGTCACCCCCCACGACTTTCTCTCTCCTCTCTCACCTGCCCCCGACGACCGAGCGGCGACCGCCACCGCGACACCTACCTAACCCCCTTCTCACCGCCCTACCCTCTCTATAAATAGCCCCAGACCCAAACCCTAACCCTAGTCTATTTTTCGACCACCACAGCCCCATCTCTACTCCATTTTACCTCACCGAAATCCTAACTCCGGTGACCCCTAGCACCACCTCCACAGCCACCTTCACCGCCATCGACCACCACCGAAGTGTTCGTCGAAGCAAGGCGAGTGCAGCGCCACCCCAGCGCCGCGACCACAACGCCCCTAGCCGCTGGAAGCCCCCTCGACTTCAAACCCCGACGCCGGACACGAAGGTAACAGCCCTAAATCGTGTCGTGCGTGTCCCAAACTCACGCATGATGTTCGCCTGGACACGAGAAACCTAACAGTAGGGTTGGACACGCGTTAGTAGTATCGTGCGTGTCGTGCTGGGCGCGGACACACGACACTAAGTCGGATCTCATTGCTCGTGTCCTTAACAGTCTGGACACGAAGCTGAACTGTTACTTAGATTAATGGGTTAACGGGTTTAAAATGTGCTATTGGGTTCAGAAACCCATTAACCTAAACCCTAATAAATTTAACCCTAACCCATTCCCTAACAACTGACCCGGGCTGACCCCCTGGCCAACCCGAGCGCGCTAAAACCCCCCTGCCCGTGGTCGAGTTCGAGCCCCCCCTTTTCTTTCTTTTGGTTTTGTTTTGTTTTAGTTTATTTTATTATATATATGTATATATGTATTTATATATATATATGTATATATATGTATATGTATTTATGTTTATATATATTATTATATATATATATATATATATATATTGTTATATATGTATATATATACTGTATTTGTATATATATATATATATATATATATATATATATATATATATATATATTTTATATTTAGTGTTTTTATTTATATATATGTATATTTATTATATGTATATATCCATTATATATATATATATATATAAATATCTATATATTTATGTATAAATATAAATATTGTTGTTGTATATTTATATATGTATTTCAAATTCTACTTTGTACAAAATATTATTGTGTATAAATTCACAAGTTATTTTATTAGGTAATTTTATGATTTATATATTTTACCACTTTAAAATGTATTATTTGTATTTAAATTCCTGTATTTTACAAATTATGGCCAATTGATGTCCAAACCTAGCATGGGTTTTTGGGCCCAATTATGTCTAATACATTCAGAGTTTGTACAAGTCATATTGGACTTGATCCATGACTTTGGGTCCTGTATCTGGACTTCGGTTCAATTTCGAATACATGGACAAAATAGTAAATAATTAATATTTATTTTCCATAAATTGTTACTTGCTATTTTATGAATTTTTATATATATTTTAAGTGCTGCAAAAAATCTGGAAAAATTGTATTTAAATACTATGTTAATTTAGAAAATTTAGTATAATTTTTCCAGCATTTGATAAGTATTTTGGTATTTTATAAAAATAGGGAAAAAGAACTCATTTTTAGGATTCATATGTTTGCTGATTTTTAATAAATATCTATGAAGGTTTATAAATTCCAGAAAAATTAATATAAATTTCTTTAATTAACAAGGATCATTTTAGTACTTTATTTTATGTAAAATTGAGCTTTTTGTCTATCTTAAAAATTGTTAGAACACAGTGTACAGTTTAATTTATTTATTGAATAGTTACGACTTGCAATATTTTGTGTTGTTTTGAGTTATAGTCGTATTGAACCTCACCCCGCACTAGTGTAAAGACCCTAGAAAGTTAGTTTAGGTATTGTGTCATCCCACATTGGTCTCCTATGCTAAAGTCATCACACTACTAAAATAAGGCAAATTAGCGACGTCCTTATACGTCGCTAATAATAAAAATTACGTCGCTAATCGTAATTGGCGACAGATTTAGCGACGTAACGTGAAGGTCGCTTTTTAGCTAGTCGCAGATGGGCAATACGTCGCCCTACGTCGCTGTTTGCGACGTCCCATCCGTGTCGCTGGGTCGTCGCAAAGTTAGCGACGTCGAGCGACGAGATAGTTACGTCGCAAACTTAGCGACGTAGTACGACATTATAGCGACGTTTTATTCTATCGATGTGATGACGTGGCAATGCCTGCCACGTCAGCAAGGTGGCGACGTACAGCAACGTACCGCCGCTAATTTGCGACGTTTTGCGACGTCCTGTTCCCGTCGGTATCCGTCGCTATACGTCACTAACCGTCGCAGAATACTGGAAAAAAATTAAAAAAAATGTAATGTGTATTTTTGTTATGTTGTGTGTCTGTGTTTACAATGTAAACACAGACACACATCATTACAAAAATACACATTATATATTTTTTTAAATTTGGGCAGCACCTCCTTTGTATATCAGATCATCGCTTATAACCCAGCGTAGGTATATTTGTCATCCCCGTCGCAGATATCAGCACAATTAACAGTCTCCCATCATAACAGTCTATAACTAGTAGATAAATAACAGTCTTCCATCATAATAGTCTACAACTAAATATCATACATGTACTCAATGAAAATACCAACAAATTAAATATCACCAACATACATGTCCAACAAACATACATGTCCAACAGAGTCAAATAATAATAAAAATTAGTGTACAGAACGGTCAATGGGCCAATAGGGCCAATAAATACAAAGATGATAAAAAAAATCTACTGGATCACTGAGGACCCCTGCCGCGCATCTGGAATAGCATGTACTCATACTGCTCCTGTGTGAGCTGCACCGTAGGGGCAGTAGGAGGCAGTGCAATGTCTGGAGTCGGAGCCGTCGATGGACCGGGAGGACGTATCTGTTCCAGCTCTCGCAGTCGCTCACCATGCGCAGCAAGGGTACTCACCATCCTCTGAGTACTCTCCTGAAGCGAAGCCGATACCTGAGTGAGTGAGGCAGACATGGTCCTCTGCGAATGGTCCAGCTCAACCTGTCTACGCTCTGTGCGCTGCGTAGACTCGGTGAGCGTGTGCAAGATGGCAGCTGTAGCCTGCTGCAGACTCATCAGCTCATGTATACTACGCTCGACCGTATTAAATCGTCCGGTGATCATCGGAGGGTCGGATCGTCGCTCTGCAGTAAGGTGATCAGAAATCTATTGCTGCAACTCGCGACGCAGCTCGTCGATCTGAAGACGAATATCCTGAGCTCGTGACAACGCCGACGAAGCCGAAGACTGCACACTGACAGAGGGGGCCCGGGATGACTCTGAAGCCAAATACGCGTCGTAGGATCCCGTACCGTAGTACGTACCCTTCTGAAGACCGCCAACGGCGGTCATCCAGAGGTCGTCCAGCGATGGAGCTGTAGGCGGCTGGGAGGAAGTACCAGCCCCTCCCTCTGCTGGCGCACTAGCAGCAGCAGCCGCCTCCTCCTGTAGCCGAACAAACTCGGCCTAGAACATGTTTGCTAATGTGTAAGTGTTTGCTAAAGTCTATATTGATATCTATTTTCCTGTTTTCTAAATTATAGTAAATTAATATAAAGAATAGAACGTATATATGCCTGCATCGACCTCTCATCAATGAACTCCCCAGCCCTCCGATGGGTGACCAGGAAGACGGTCACCATGTTCGGGTCCTCACCCTTTTTCACCTGTTAAAATATATTATCTATTATTAGTATTAAACATTCTATCGAACTATATATAAATTAATATCCGTCATAGGAAACGTACCAGACGACAAAAATGCTCCGTCATCGAAATGGAGCCACCATACCACTTACCGGCGCTCGACCGTGCCACCTTAGCCTTGTCAGACCGCTCCTGGTACCTGGGCTCGCTGAATCTAGCCTTCATCGCAGTCCACTGCTCTGGCGTGATCCAACCATGGATCGGCTGTCCGGAACGATCACGAGACTTCTGGGTGTGGATCGCATCATGGATGAGCTTGCCTGCGACGGCAGAAAATTGGCCCTCGATCTTCGCCGCCCGGTGTGGTGGATAGAAATAGGTCCTCTACAAGAAGTAAAATAGAAAAGTTGTATAATATACACAAATGATTATTAAAATTTAAAAATAAACAAATTTTTTACCTTGAAGTGGGCGAACCAAAAGGCCTTCCTATCTGCGGGAGCATCTGAGTAGTTAATCCAAAGTCCACCATAGTTCTGCCTCAGAAATACCCTCAGCTGTCTCTGTACTGCAGAAGGCCAATATCTATACAATAATAATTTTCAAGAATATATATGTACATATAATCATTTGAAAAATATATATTAATTAATTAACTTACTTCATAGGCCCGTCCGTCCAAATCTCCATACGTGTCTCGCCCGAGGGAGCGCATGGAGGGTCGCTCTCACCTCCTGCCTGGGCAGGATCAGTCTGATCGTCGTCCTCTATATGCTCGGCATCGGCTCCCCCATGGAGCCGTCGACAGGAGAAATGCTGGACGGGGGATCAGGGATGCTGGACGCGGGATCAGGACAGCTAGACGAGGAGAGAGGAGTCGCCAACCTGCTGGAACTGCCCTGTCCCGGTAATGGACCGGGAACAGAACGATACAATGGCGTACTCGGAGATGAGGATGAGGGTACGGAATCTCCATCCCGAGCCCGAGGCTGACGGGACTGGCTAATATAAAAATTTTCGCGTCGTCCAGATGGTCTAGTCATACCTGATAATAACATATGACAATAAAATAAAAAAATATATTTATATGATAGACATCACAGATTTTTGAAAAATATCATAGTCACAGATAAAAGTGTCACTAAAGTGTCACTGAAGTGTCACAGATTTATATGATAGAAGTGTCACTAAAGTGTCAAATATGATGATAAAACAAATGTACAGATTTAATCCTCTTCTGAAAATTTATCTAGTTCGTTTAGCTAATCTACTTCTTCTTCTTCCTCCTCTACATCTTCACTTTCATCTGCATCTTCCTCTTCAGATAATTCTACTTCTTCTACACATTAGATGTGTAATGAGGAACTTCCGTCGTGTCCACTTCTATAATATTTGTTACAAGAGGTAGTTCATCCTCTTGATAAGCTATATCGTCAACCTCAAAGGTATTTCTAGCTTTGGTCTTGCATACTGCCCACCAGTCCGACCTTTCCCGTTTAGGATAACTTGTGAAGTACACGAGCTGAGCCTGACTTGATAGGACAAATGGTTCATAGGCTTGATATCGACACCGATAGTTTATATCAACAAGACCGTGCTTGTCTACTTTCCAACCTTGACCTTCAATCGGATCGAACCAATCACACCTGAATAACACAATCTTAGCAGGCTCTATTCCATAACTATATGTCAGCTCCACGATCTCCCGTAGCACGCCATAGAAATCGTTGCCCGCATCAACATCTTTGTAGTTCGAAGATCTGATACAAAAACAGCTATTTTTGGTGGAGTCGAGATCCACAAAGTTGTCTCTGATCGGGCAAGTTGTTGACTTGAACCTAAACCCATTAACACAGTAGCTTGGCCATATTTTTGTAGCATAAATTGGTCCCTTGGCTAGAGTTCTAATAGACTCATTCTCAAGTCTTGCATATGGGCGATCGACCTAAATACCACGAAAGAAGCAATTAAGCTCATTCTCAATCAAGTGCATATACAGAAAGGTAATTACAGAGTTCTCAAGTCTTACATATACACTCAACCATGATGGAAAATAATGCCTCATTTCTTGTTCTAGTTTTTCTTCTGTTATGTGTGGCCTACCTGACCTCACATCATCATTAAATATGATGAAAACAACATCGTTAAATTAATGTAATAGTATAATAATCAACACTATTAAAATAATGTAGACGTATTAATTACTTACCCCTCCAGTTTCTCTACTTCCTCCTCGTCGCAGTTGAGTAATACATACACCTGAGCAGCCCTTAGCTCATCATCGTTCAGATATCTCTTCTTTATTTTATCCAATGGCTTTCCTAGAGCATTGAATACCTTCAGTATTGTATCATTACTTTCATGATCTCCGTCGTCGTTTCTGGAAGCTCTCGTTCTATTAGTTGCAACATGAGGCTTGAAATACATCGAACAAAAGTTTGTAATCTCCTCGAGAACATAGGCTTCACAAATAGAACCCTCGACCCGTGCCTTATTTTTCACCTTTCTTTTTAAGTGATTCAAATGTCGCTCGAACGGGTACATCCATCGATATTCAATGGGTCCACCAACACGTGCCTCATAGGATAGATGAATCGACAAATGCTCCATAGAGTCGAAGAATCCAGGAGGAAACACCCTCTCTAGCTTGCACAGTGTTACCGCAATGTCCTTCTCTTGCTTTTCTAGACGATCAACGAGCAATTTCTTAGAACAAAGATCCCTGAAGAATATGCTAAGCTCCGTCAATGGATCCTAAACTGCCTGCGGTAAGAATTCCCGAAATGCAATCGGAATTAACCTCTCCATGAATACGTGACAGTCGTGGCTCTTCATACCCGTCAATTTATTTTCCTTCGGATCGACACATCTTCTCAGATTTGACACATATCCGTCTAAAAATTTTAGGCCCTGAATCCACCGACAAAGTCTCACTTTATCCTCCTTGTCCAGCGAGAAAATTGACCTCGGCAGGAACTGTTTTCCATTCTGCTCTATCAAATGCAACGCAGGGCATTTGCATATTTCTTATAAGTCCAACCTGGCCTTGGGATTGTCTTTCATTTTTTCCTTTACGTCCATCACAGTATTAATTATGTTATCAAATACATTCTTCTCAATATGCATGACATCAAGATTATGTCTGATCAGATTGGTACTCCAGTATGGTAGATCCCAGAATATGCTCCTCTTGTCCAGTTATGATCTGTACCAAATCCATCGCACTTGTACCCAGTTGTAGGATCTTCGATAGTACTTGGAAAATCTATAACCTCCTCCCATATCGTGGCTCCGCACCACCTTGGCGGTGGATCACCCTTCTCTACAACACCGGCACAGAATGTATTTCTGTTCCTTCTGAACGAATGATCTTTTGGCAGAAATTGCCGATGATAATCAAAGAAGTACAGTTTTCCTCCGTGTTTCAAGCAGAAAGCCTTACTACGGTCCATGCAATACAGACATGAGAGACGGCCATGAGTGCTCCATCCAGATAACATTCCATAGGCCGAAAAGTCATTGATGGTCCACATAAGCGTTGCCTTCATCTGAAAATTCTGCTTCCTGGAAACATCGTACGTGTTAGCGCCTACTTCCCATAACTGATTCAACTCATCTATCAAAGGCTGTAAGTACACATCAATGTTCCTCTTGGGATTATTCGGACCAGGAATTATAACGGTTAGAAACATGTACTGAGTCTTCATACATATCCAATGCGGTAGGTTATACGGAGTGACAATCACAGGCCAGTACGAATACTGGGATCCCGAAAGACCAAAAGGAGTAAAACCGTCAGAAGATAGCCCCAACCTGACATTACGCGGATCTGAAACAAAATTAGGATACACTCGATCAAAGTGCTTCCACGCTTCTCCATCGGATGGGTGATCCAACACTCCTTCAATCTGTTCTCGCATGTGCCAACTCATATTTTCGGCCGTCTCTTTCACCATAAATAATCTTTGCAACCGCGACGTTAAAGACAAGTAGTGCATTGAATCGGTCGGTCTTCTTGCACCGGTAGACCTTCCTGTACTAGTTGTCTTATAGCGATCAGCACCACAAAATCTGCACACATCTGCGTCCTTGTCGTCTTTGTAGTACAGCATGCACCCATTGCGACATGAATCGATTTTGTCGTATCCCATCCAGAGCGATCTCACCATCCTCTTAGACCGGTAGAAGTCTTTAGGCAACTTAGCACCCTCCGGCAAGATCTCTATAATCAACTCCAACACTCGGTTGTAGCATTCTTGCGACATGTTAAAATCTGACTTAATACTCAACAGTCTTGTAACCACCTCCAACGGTGAATGATCCTCACAACCAGGATACAATGGAGTCCTTGCATTCTCCAGCAACTCTATGAACTATGCAGCATCGGCGTTCGGTGCCACCTCTGGTGCATCATGATCGTCCGGATCGAAGCTAGGCCCCGCCGCGTCAAAAATTATGTTCACCAACCCATCGTCGTAAGCAGCATTATTGTGGACATCCACATAAGACTCATACTCCGATGCTAAAGACACAAGTTCTCCGTGCGCGCTCCACTGATAGTAATTCGGCGTAAAACCCTTCGAGTATAAATGATACGTGACTTCCACTTCTGGATGATATTTCAAGTTGCGACATCTCACACACGGACACTTAATTTTGGTACCGTCCATGTACTGAGGGAACGCCTTGGCAAACTGCAGGAACTGCTGTACACCCTCTATGAATTCATCTCGCACACCGCACATGTCATCAGGATGACGGTTGTACATCCACGAACGATTTCGTAAGTAGTAATTTATATCCATATCCAATTGAGAATAATTCTGTAAGATAGATCGATACATGCACATTGCAGTCAGTGAATGAATTTAAGACAATTTAGATATGGGTGCGCAACATAAACTGTTCATTCATTCCATATATTACAAACAAAGAATTTGAAGGATGAAACAAAAACAACTGTGTTGGGACTAAAACAACTGTCTTGTGTGAAAGTGTCGTATCCGATAGACCGATACTAATCCGATACGGTAGATACTAATCCGATACCGATTTTGATACTCATCCTAACTGTCCAATATCGACCCTTTGGGTCTACAAGAATTACTTCATCCAGTTTGTCAAGAAAGGTAAAACTTTTTAAATTAATATCCTATAACTTGGCCTTTGGTCTGTGCTTGAGTATCCTAACTCAAACTATCTATCCTAACTAATAAATTAATATCCTACTTTAACATCTACTAACTCTCATATTTCTTCTAACATAAACTAATATCCTAATCTAAACTAACCCTTTAACTGAAACTAATATCTAAACAATGCTAATCATGAACTAACCACCTAACCTGGAAGTCCACACTGCTCAAGCACAGGCCAAAGGCCAAGTTATAAGGCAAAATACAGGCAACTGCCTGTAACTACAAGGCAAAACCAAATGTTGACGGTATATATACCGTCAACATTTAAAAAATTTACTTGTCTTGACAAAGTGAGTGAAGTAACTCTTATAGACCGAAAGGATACTCTATACACTCTATGTAATACGATATACCAATCATACCTACACTTCTAGGATACTCTATACACTGTAGTAATGAATTGCCCTTACTAATGATGCTCTTAGGTAACATAATATTTAACATATGAGATTTTCATGTTGCACTCACGCATTTGTAGCTATAAACTGCTTGAGCAACAACATATAGGTATGGAAATCGGTATCGGACTATTCCTATGAGTATTGGTATCGACGATATCAGTAGTAGACTTACTAGCTTGGGTTTTGGTCAAAACCAATTATTTTCAATTTTTCTTAGAGGATACGCTTCAAAGGACAACGTACGTGATCAGTTTAATTAGCTCACCGGATAAAGGGGATGACCAAAAAAGTCAATATTGCTTACCACCTCCGCTAATTGCTACTTTTGATTGCCAACCGCATTATTAAAAATAATAATAATAATAATAAAGTCAACACACTAGACTATACTAGTCCGATTGTGAACTATCAAACTAGGGGTGCAACTCGGGCGGGTTGGGTCGGGCTTGAGGTCAACCCGAGCCCAACCCGATGAATCAGAAGCCTAGCCCGAGCCCGAGCCCGGCTCGACCTCAGGTTCCACATATGAAGCCCAAGACCGAGTCCGGAGGATCGGGTTGAACTCGGGTTGGGTCGGGTACAACGGGTTTATCGGGTTCTAATATATTATTTGAAATAATTTTAAACAAAAGTAATTAGACACATAATCAAATAACAATCAAGTCTTGATCATTACAAAATACAAACTGAAATAAGATTTAGGATAAGGAGTTGAAGAGTTTGAGTGATGGAATTTAGATTTAAACTTTTTATTTAAAAAGTTTATATATATATATATATATATATATATAATATATATATATATATATAATATATATATATATATATAAAAGTCGGGTTTCGGGTTCTTCGGGTAACCCGACACATGAACCCGAGCCCAACCCGATTTTTGATCGGGTTCAAATATTTTAACCCAAATCCGAGCCCGAACCCGAGTATCTTCAACCCTAACCCAACCCATTAACGGGTTTACCCGATCGGGCTCGGGTTTGGCCCGCCCGAGTTGCACCCCTAATCAAAACCATTATATGAATCGGGTTTGAACAAAATTAAACCTAATTATAAAACCCAAAACATGTCCAAGACACTTGCCATGCTTCCCCTCTCTCACTCTCACACAAGACACAACCGCACACACTATATATTTATAAACTTTTATCTAAAATAGTCCACATACATAAATATATACCAATTTATATATTTACATATACATGACTTGTGGGTCAAAAATACATAGATATATATATAGGAATCCATATGAAAACCAATTGGGATACCTTAACCATGACTAACCTACCTATTTATGCACAAAACTGAAATTAGGATTATAAATGACCTATTGGGCATTTCCACAAATACTTGGTACGTGTGTCACCCTCCGTTCGTGTGTGTGTGGGGGGGGAAGAGAAGGAGGAGGAAGAATTAGGTTAGGTTTACCGCCGTCGAGGAGGAGAGGAGAGCTCGACGGGGGGTGAGGGAGTGGTCGGAGGAGGAGTCACCGCGGGGGAGAGAGTCGTCGAGGGGGAAGGGGGAAAAAATTTCGAGTTTCGATTTTTCGAGTGAGGAGGAAAAGGGAGTCTTGTGCCCTAAGTAAAAAGTTAGCGACGTCAACAGTGGACGTCGCTAACCGTCGTAATAATTTTAATATAAGCGACATATTTTCTTAATATGTCGCTGAACGTCGCTATTCAGCGACATACTTTATCTAGTGTCGCTGAACGTCGCTATTTAGCGACGTATTGCGACGTCATTCGGAAGGAGTCGCTATATTATAGTTAGCGACGTAATTTCTTTCCGTCGCTAAACGACGTCGCTAATAGGGCATATTTTAGTAGTGTCATTTGGCTAGGTGTCCAGTCAGAAAGTCGTATCACACAACTAGTGTCTTAGTGTTTAACTTAGTATAAAAACTAAGTTTATGTGTTATTTCTATAGTGACGAGTCACCAGGCTTCTATAGCATTTCTATCACTGACTTGATTTGCTAAAGGCAAGTACTTCTACAAACTTTACATTACTGTTACAATAATGATCTACGATTCCAACTATGTTAAATGCTGATCCTTGGGGTAGCAAGTTAAATCTTTACATGTTGTATTACTTTCAGTCCCTACCATGCTTAGGATAGTTTTTATATCTCTCACATGTTTAGAATCTGGGTTATGGGAAAATTGATAGTTGAGTACGTGATCATGCCCCCTTTATCGTACCGAGCAAAGTTTTTTTACATGTTACTGCGCCATAGGCCTTTATCTCAAAGCTGTATTTGTGCGTATGTACATCTATCGCCTTTACACTTATATGAAAGTACATTTCATTATGTGCCCCTGCATATTGTACACCTATTAACGATCACGTACCTGCTACAGTTTTAAACATTACATATACATCTGTCTCTATGACATATGTGTCCTTGCCATGATAGATTATGATGTGCTATGATTCCAGTTTATTACATTCCTGTTTATTTCATGTTTCGTATATTTAGTTTGCTAGAATCAGTACTTGCTCCGTCCTGACAGGATAACGTTGTAGGTATACTTACTGAGGAGGAGTTTTTTTGTGATTCCTATTATGGAGTTGCTATCGAGGACCAGGCTTTATCTTACGAGGATGTACCTGCAGGGAAACTCCTAGTTGTCTATTTACTTTGGACTTTTGAGAGTAGTCATGTATTAGACTATGTATTTTGTGACTGGACCTGTATCCAGCTTTACATTTTGGACTTGTACTTGAATCTTATTGAAATACGAGACGACTTTGTTTTGTGTTTGGGACATTTACGACTCTTTATTACATATAGACTGTTAGCACATTTTAGTCTTATTTTGTTATCTTTAGAACAGCTTACTACGCTTTATCTCAAGCGTAGGCTGGACATGACTCGACCCGGCCCAACAATTTGGGTAGCGGATCGTGACATATTTTTAGTGGTGGTCCATGCAGGTCCAGACTAAATTGTTTGGAATTACGTCATTGTACCAAGCATGCCTGCAATTAGAAACTTAAGGTAACTAGACAACATTAGGAATGACGCTTAGAACACCTAGAGGAATACTAGGATTGCAACATAGGAAACGTATCACATCATATGCTCGCTATTATAATTAGATTTTCTTGTTTATGATTGTTTACTTTAAAGAGTCCTTATAAGTCCTTTTTATTTAATTAGATGGTGCTCACCCGCTCCTCCCTATGTCACACCTGAGAATGGCACACTTCACATCCAGTCGGTTGACCAGTTGACCGATACACCTCCACCTACCACACTCCCCTACTCCACAAATCCACCAACCCAAATGCCTCCACCACCTTCCATATCACAGTCCCAGCAGGACCCGATACTCCCACCACCACCTATTACTATACCTGCCCAGGCTTCCATCACACTCGACAGGAACCAACTGCTCACTCTGATCCAGAGGTTCCTAACGACCCATCAGGAGCAAACCACCCTACTCCGTCAGAGCATAGAGCGTTCTGAGGAGCGTACCATGGTCCCACCACCTGTAGAGCCATGGCAGAGAGCAGGGACAATCAAGGACTTCATGGGTCTGAACCCCAAGGAGTTCTTAGGGACCGAGGGCATCGTTGTAGCAGATGACTGGCTAGACTCGGTAGAGAGGAAGCTCCTTGGAGCTAGGTTGCCGGGTGACCTCCAGGTCGAGGCAGCAGGATTTCTGCTGATAGACTTGGCAGGAGTTTGGTTTCGGAATGAGCCGCTATTCGCGAGAGGGAAGGCCACTTGGGATCAGTTCAAGACCCAGTTCAAGAAGAAATTCTTCTTGACCACCTCTAGGGTAGCCATGGGGCTACGATTTCAGAACATCCAGCAGGGAACCGTTCTGTTGACGAGTATGCAGCAGAGTTTAGTCGCCTGAGCCGTTTCGCTCCTAGTCTAGTTGCAGACCCAGAGGAGATGACGCGTAGGTTTTGCCATGGTCTAGTTTCAGACATTGGCATTCTTATAGTGGCGAACGGTACGACTGACTACTACCAGAGCCTAGAGTTGGCCCGGAGCATAAAGGAGCGTCTTCTGTCTTACAAGAGGCCGACTTCTGTACACCTCGAGGGACCGTCCAAGCGTCAGGCTTTCCAGCCGAGAGCGCCGACGCCGCACCAGCAGACATACCGTCCTCCCGCACCACATCACCCGACCCCTAGTTAGAGCCCCGGGACCCCGACAACAGCAGAAGGAAGGTGTGTGTTCATTCTGTAGGAGGCCAGGGCATGACTTTGCCATCTGTAGGAAGAGGTTGGGGCAGTGTTTAGCTTGTGGGTCTACCACCCATCAGCTTTGGGACTGCCCAGTAGCGAGGGTACCAGGTGCCGGACCACCGACTAGAGGACCGCCACTTCCGACTCAGCAGCAGAGGTTTGGGCAACATCTGCAGCAGCAGAAGGGACCCCAGGGGAAGGCTTATAGCCTAGCTCTTGAGCCGGAGCAGGTTTCGGAGCCAGATTATTTGGCTGACGTCATCATAGGTCATGTTTATTTGTATACTTTTCTAGTTCTATGCTTGTTTGATTCCGGTGCATCATATAGCTTCCTGTCATTAGAGTTTATGCATAAACACCACTTAGTAGCTACACCTACCAGAGATGAGTAGAGTAATGACGAAAGGCGGACCAGTGCCCATTAGAGCTATCTATCGATGCTCTATTACTATAGCCGGAAGGAGTTTAGGGGACGATTCTTTGTGATGCCACTCCCCGGATATGATATCATATTGGGGATGGACTGGCTTAGCTATGCCCATGCAGCTATAGACTGTCATGAGGGTAGTATTCTGTTCAGTCCCCCAGGCACGGCACCATTCAGTATCAGGAGGACAGGGCTGGAGATCAGCCTAGAGCCGAACTGTTGTGCGACAGTTGAGGAGATAGCACTGCCACACCCTATCATTAGGGAGTTTATGGATGTATTCCCAGAGGATCTTCCAGGACTTTTGCCTGACAGAGATGTGGAGTTCACTATAGATTTAGTACCGGGTTCATCACCAGTATCTCAGACTTGCTATAGAGTGAACCCCAAGGAGGCCATTGAGATGAAGGAGCAGATTGATGACCTGTTGAAAAAGGGTTTCATTCGATCTAGTGCTTCTCCATGGGGAGCGCCAGTGCTCTTTGTGCCTAAGAAGGATGGTACAGTTCGGTTGTGCATTGACTACCGGGCGTTGAATACCATCACCATTAAGAACAAATATTCTCTGCCCAGGATAGATGATTTGTTCGACCAGTTGAGTGGGGCGAAGGTGTTTTCCAGGATAGATTTGAGATTCGGTTACCACTAGGTGAAAGTCAGGGCTGCAGACATCCAGAAGACGGCATTCAACACGAAGTACGGGCGGTACGAATTTTTGGTGATGCCATTTGGTCTCACAAATGCGCCAGCTGTCTTTATGAACTTGATGAATAAGATATTTTACCAGTATCTGGATAAGTTCGTCGTAGTGTTTATCGATGACATCCTGATATACTCGAAGACGCCGGAGGAGCACGCAGAGCACTTACGGACAGTTTTGGGGATTCTGAGGCAGGAGAGGTTATATACCAAATTGTCGAAGTGCGAGTTCTTTTTAGACCGAGTGGAGTTTCTCGGTCATGTAGTCACTGGAGAGGGGATCTCGGTGGATCCCAGGAAGATTGCTTCCGTTGGGACATGGAAGGCTCCGACATCAGTTTCAGAGATCATGAGCTTTTTGGGTTTAGCCGGCTATTATAGGAAGTTCGTCCAGGACTTTGCTAGGATAGCTGAACCCATGACGAAACTGACGCGGAAGGACGCAGAGTATATCTGGTCATAGGACTACCAGAAAGCATTTTAGGAGCTGAAGAGGAGGCTGACGACCGCTCCAGTTCTGACATTACCTTCATGGTCTGGAGGTTTCACCATATACAGCGATGCTTCGGGAAAGGAGCTAGGATGTGTCCTACAGCAGCATGGGAAAGTGATTGCTTATGCATCTAGGCAATTACGGACTCATGAGCGGAACTATCCTACCCATGACCTAGAGTTAGCTGCGGTGATCTTTGCACTCAAGTTATGAAAATATTACTTATACGGAGAGCGTGTGGAAATCTTTACTGGCCACAAGAGCTTGAAGTATGTGTTCACGCAGAAAGAGCTGAACATGAGGCAAAGACGATGGTTGGAGTTTATGAAAAACTTCGACATCGATTTACAGTATCACACCGGAAAGGCAAATGTGGTGGCGGATGCGCTGAGCAGGCATTCGATGGCAAGGTATTTGATGATAGATCGGCATTTGCGGGGATCTGGAGAAGCTCGGTATCGAGATAGTTCGGTCAGGATCACTGATACAGATGATGGCGCTTGACATTCAGTCAGGTTTGATGGAGCAGATCAAGGAGGCACAGTCTACAGATGAGAGCCTTCACAGACTTCGAGCCCAGGCTTTAGCTGGATTGCTGGATGACTTCATCGTAGCAGAGGATGGATCCTTGAGGCATGGCAGCCGGTTATGCGTGCCGAAGGGAGAGCTGATAGAGGCTGTCTTGCAGGAGGCGCTCCTATCTCGATATTATATTCACCCAGGTGCCAACAAGATGTACCGTGACTTGCGGGAACATCTTTGGTAGCACGGAATGAAGAGGGATGTATCACGTTTCATTTCGAGATGCCTAGTTTGCCAGCAGGTCAAGGCAGAGCGCCAGTGGCCAGCTGGTCTATTGCAGCCGTTACCCATTCCCGAGTGGAAGTGGGAACACATTACGATGGACTTCATCTCAGGGCTTCCTCGTTCCCAAGGAGAAAAGGATGCCATTTGGGTCATCGTGGACAGGCTGACGAAGTGTGCGCACTTCATACCCTTCAAGGTGGGGCTTTCCACCGAAAAGTTGGCAGAGCTATACATGCAGCAGATAGTTCGCTTGCATGGAGTACCAGTGAGCATCATGTCGGACCGAGACAGCAGATTCACGTCCCACTACTGGAGGAGCTTGCAGGAAGAGTTGGACAGTCGGCTCAAGTTCAATACAGCGTACCACCCGCAGACAGATGGGCAGTCCGATAGGACGATACAGACGCTAGAAGACATGCTGAGGACATGTGTGCTGGACTTTGGCGGATCATGGGAGAGCCATCTACACTTGGTAGAGTTTTATACAACGACAGCTACCAAGCCAGCATCGGTATGTTTCCTTTCGAGGTACTATATGGACGACGATGCCGTACACCGCTCTTTTGGGACGATGTTAGGGACAGAGTTATGCTTGGGCCAGAGATGATCACAGATGCAGCAGAGAAGGTTGGGATGATCAGAGACAGGCTCAGAGTCGCACAGGACAGGCAGAAACACTGGGCCGATGCTAGTCGCAGACCGATGGAGTTCGCTGACGGTGATATGGTGCTAGTGAAGATATCACCTACTCGAAGGACGATCCGGTTCGGACGAGGAGGCAAGTTGAGCCCCAGATACATCGGGCCATTCGAGATACTTGGCAGGATCAGAGAGGTAGCTTACGGGATTGCACTTCCACCCAACCTAGCAGGAGTTCACGATGTCTTTCATGTGTCTCAGCTGAGGAGATATGTTCTGGACCCCAGCCATGTGCTAGATCATTCAGAGTTGGAGATCGGACCGAGCCTTGCAGTTACTGAGCCAGTGGAGATATTGGACAGGAGGGAGAAGAGGCTGAGGAACAAAGTTATACACTTGGTACGAGTAGCTTGGTGCCGTCACTCTCCGGGTGAATCTACTTGGGAGAGAGAGTCAGACATGAGGGAGAGATATCCTTACTTGTTCGACCCAACAGCTGCGAGGGAACCACCCGTTCCCGCTTGATACCTTAGAGGTTAGTTTTGATTGTAGCCTTAGTCATTTTTACATTGCTTGTTATGTTAGAATGTTTGTAGAGTCTTCTATCCTTATGAATTTCGAGGACGAAATTTTTCATGGAGGAAAGATTTGTAAGCCCCTAGTTTGTAAATATTATTTTTATAAATTTTTAAATAGTGTTTATCTTTAAAATAAATTATTATAATTATTAGGAATTTTTCTAGAATTTTCAAATGATTTTTTAAATAATTTTTTAAATCAAATATATAATTTTATAATTAATTAAAATGTTTTAATATCAATTTGTAATTGTTTTAATTGTTTCAATATCATTATACAATTTGTCGAATTGTTATTATATTAGTTTGCAATTTAATGATTTGTTTTAATTACAGTTTGCAAATTATATTTGCAAACTGATAGGCATAGAGCAAATCTGCAAGACCCCAAACTTCGAGGGCCTTGCTGCAAATTACCAGTCACCCCCTACGACTTTCTCTCTCCTCTCTCACCTGCCCCCGACGACCGAGCGGCGACCGCCACCGCGACACCGACCTAACCCCCTTCTCACCGCCCTACCCTCTCTATAAATAGCCCCAGACCCAAACCCTAACCTTAGTCTATTTTCCGACCACCACAGCCCCATCTCTACCCCATTTTACCTCGTCGAAACCCTAACTCCGGCGACCCCTAGCACCACCTCCACAGCCACCTTCACCGCCATCGACCACCATCGAAGTGTTCGTCGAAGCAAGGCGAGTGCAGTGCCACCCCAGCGCCGCGACCACAACGCCCCTAGCCGCCGGAAGTCCCCTCGACTTCAAACCTCGACGCCGGACATGAAGGTAACAGCCCTAAATCGTGTCGTGCGCGTCCCAAACTCACGCATGATGTTCGTCTAGACACGAGGAACCTAACAGTAGGGTTGGACACGCGTTAGCAGTGTCATGCTGGGGGCGGACACACGACACTGGACCAGATCTCATTGCTCGTGTCCTTAACAATCTGGACACGAAGCCGAACTGTTACTTAGAGTAATGGGTTAACGGGTTTAAAATGTTCTATTGGGTTCAGAAACCCATTAACCTAAACCCTAATAATATAACCCTAACCCATTCCCTAACAACTGACCCGGGCTGACCCCCTGGCCAACCCGAGCGCGCTAAAACCCCCTGCCCCTAGCCGAGTTTGAGCCCCCCCTTTCCTTTCTTTTGGTTTTGTTTTGTTTTAGTTTATTTTATTATATATATGTATTATTATATATATATTATATAATATATATATAATATATAATATATATGTATATATATGTATATGTATTTATGTATGTATATGTATTTATGTATGTATATATTATATATATACTGTTATATATATTTTTTTATATACTGTATTTGTATATATATATATATATATATATATATATATATATATATATATAAAATATATTATATATATATATATATATATATTATATGTATATATCCATTATATATAATATAAATATCTATATATTATTGTCACGACCCGCACCCGGATATACGGGTACGAATACGTGGGCCACGCCCAGCCTACGCCGCGGTATCGGCGGTAGAACGCTGTCAAGTATACTATACTAACTACTACTTCTATGAATCTATATCTAGAAATGTACTCATGTCACATCACGAAAACTAAGGAAGATAAGACAAGAAATAATAACAATATCACTAGAACAACTAGAATCTACAATGATCATAAGACATGAAAGATAAAGAAGGAACAATAAGACTAACTAAGAATAACTACCAGGCAACTCACATAGAAGAATAGTGAGATCCACCTCAGCTAGCAACATCATGAAGTCCAATAATGAGGGCACAACTACTCCTAAAATTTCATAACGTATCCAGTCAGGAGCGGAACGAGTACATATATCTCATAACAGATCTCAAGATAGAATAAAAGCTATAAGACTGTAAATAGAGCATATACAATAAATCATGGAGTGTACATGTATGTATCATGGCATGGTAAGCTGTAAAGCTAGAGCTAGAACAAAAAATAGAACGAGATCATGGCATGTACACGAATCAAGGTAAGCTATATATCCAATGTGTGTGAGTAGTAGTTTCAGCTTGTGATCGGCTTGGGTACCTGTCAAGAATCGGCCTGGCAAGTCATAAGTGCGGTATATGACTCACACTGTTCGGGAATCGGGATGGATCTGATCACAGGCATACGCTACTACTCCCCCTACCCCAACTGGTAGAATGGATCCAAACAGGACACGTCACTGCACGGGATTCTAATGAGAAGGTCGCGAACCTGCTCTAGAATCAGTGACCATATATCGAGCAAGAGCTACAAGGGTGCTTGCACAATACATCCCAACCTAAGAAGGAGAGACATCTCTCGTCGGGATCCAAGAATACCAATCCGTGAGAACCATGTGTCGGGAATAAGCATATCAACACTAAGTACATGAATCATAACAGTTATCATAAATTGTGAATAAGTTATCAGAGAATGTACTCGCCTGGGATCCTGCTGTCAATATGAATCAGGGTTCGGAGTAAAGCCACAGACCTAAAGATGAAATAATACAAGAGCTGATCAGGGTCAAAAGGCATACTAACTAGGTCAAACTAAGTCAAACTAAGACAAACTGGGTCAATGTTGACGTACAGTGGACTTGGTCAACTGGTCAACTCCGGTCAACTCTAAGTCTAATCTAGGTTAATAGGTCAATGGTTGACCTACAGTTGACTTTGGTCAAAAAGTCACGTTGGTCAAGTCTGATCAAACCTAGGTCAACTGTTGACTCTACTCGACGTCTAGTCAAAGTAGTCAACCATGGTCAAGCTGGTCTCTATAACATCTACAGGTCAACTTATGAATTTCATGATTTAGAAATCACTAAATCGACGGGTCTCTAAAACAACCAAAAGGAGAAATATATATAATAGGATGACACAAAAGGAAAGAAATCTACAGATGTTGTCGGATGATGAAACTAACATCACCAACGTGTCCAAATGGTCAAATCAGCTAGGATTGCCTGTCCAAAAGTCTAATTTGGACACAGGGCAAAACGTAATTTCGGCCAAAATTATGTCCGCCGTTGGACACACTTTGCCCGAAAAACGTGCCAAATAAAAGTGCTCAAAACCTAACAATTATGTCCGAGTCCAGAATGAAGATACGAACCCAACGGTATATCCAGAATTGGATTCCGTTGACCCGATCTCAAATTGGTCCGTTGACCCGGACAGTGGAAACCGATTTGCACGGAAAAAGCGTGTCGGAGCCATATCCTCAAAACTCGCAAATTATATGTCACCAGTCCAGAATGACGATACGAACTCAACGGTTATCCGGAATTGGATTCCGATGAGCCGGCGTCAAAAGTCCCGTTGACTCAGAAAGTGGGACCCGTTTTGCCCGAAATACGTGCCCGGCCCACGTTCTCCAAATCAGGCAAACTTTATATGAAAACAGGCCAGAACGACGCCACGAGTCTACTGGTGGTGTCAGAATTTGAATCCGAGTCCCGTTCAAAAATGGAATTTACTATTGCAATTAAAGAATTCGAACGGCCAACTTTGGCGTCGAATTCGACCGACCTAACAAACTCAACTGAAATGAATCTAAAGGGGCAGAAGAGGGTTATACCAGCTGTGCACCGGAACTGGTGGCGCACAAAACGTAGCTGCGATGGAGGAGATACGAACCGCGAAGTTGGCGTCGCGAAACTGTCCAAAAATAACGCATTAAATCGTCAACTTGGTGGCCAATTTTCACACGGCAAACGACAGAATTAACGGGTGAAATTTTAGGGGAGTGAGAGCTATATACCGAGATTGCGACGGAGGAAGAGATCGCCGATCCAACGGTCGGTCTCCCAGAAAATCGGCGCGATTGCTGTTTTGGGACGCGAATTCTGGACTTCCCGCGCGCGCGTCACGGGAATCTCGTGCAAACGCACGGATCGACTGTGCGTTGCGCCGGGGAGGATGGCGGTGGCCAGGGGGAGGTCGCCCGGGGTGCGGCGCCGGAGGTGGGGTCGCCGGCGGCGGCGTTTGGCCGCGCGTGGCGCGCGACGGCGGCAGCGCCGCCGGAGCTGCTGCTCGCTGCTGTTGCTGTTGCAGCTAGCTGCTGCTCCCAGCGCTGGGTGTCACTCGGCCGCGGATCAGCCTGGGGGGGGAAAAGCTCCGGCCACGTGGTGGCGCACGGCGGCGGAGATTTGTGGGGGATGGTGGCGGTTTGTGAAAGTTGGTGGTGGTGGTGTTTTTAGATGATGGTGATGGTGTTAAAAATAAAAGAAGAACATGAAGAAGAAGATGAAGGAGTTGAGAAGGAGAGAGATGATGATGATGATGATGAAGAGGAAAAAAAAAAGGGCTGTTGCTCGTGTACTCGAAGTGGGGAGGGGTGCTGTCCTGATGGGAGAGGGGTTCGGTTGTGAGGTGGTGTGTGTTTGTTTAAGTTTAAAAGGGAGAGAGGGAGGAAGTAATATTTAGAGAGAGAGAGAGAGAAAGTGAGATATTTGTGAGAGAGAGAGAGAGAGGGTTTCGGTCCAAGAGAAAAGGGGGGTGTACTGTGATGGGGTTGTGCTGTTTTAATGGGAGAGAGAGAATAGATATTACATAATATATATATGTATATATATATATATTTTGTAAAATGGAGAGAGATTTTATATTATATAGAGACATTTTTGAGTGGAGAAAAAAATGAGAAAATATCAGTGGGGTGTACGGGCAGTCATGACAGGGCCCACACTAAACTGGGTTGGGCGTTGGGCCAAGTTTGGACAAGGTCGAAGCCAAGATTTAATTAATTTATAAATTAAACCAAATTAAATCATGGATAAAATATGAGCACAAGGGGGATCGAAATTGTGGCACGCAAGTGACATCTGCATAGTTTACTCAAAACAGGCCAGGGCCATATTTTGGGTCGACTGGATTGGGTCGATGTCGGGTCCCGAAATTAAATTGAAATTTAAATCAGGTTTTACGGCAGATAATTAATTGGCCTAAATTGAACCGAAAGTTGTGCGAAGGAAATGGAGCACAAAATGGAGTGTCTGAGTGGGACACGAAGGTCAGGGGTGAAGAGCGTCTCGAGTAGATCAGGCATGACAAGTTGGTTTCGAGAAAATGACTAGTCTGGTGCTCCTAAATTAAAAGCCACGGTAACGCGCATATGATGATCAAGGAAAAGAGTGGGAATTCAATTAATAATTAAATGGTCTAATATTGACCCGAACTTGCGCGAAGCAAAAAGGATACAAGGGAACAAGTTCGAGTGGGACACGATATATCAAAATGAAGATAATCTCGTCTACTATAAACTCCAAGAAGGAAGTTTCCAGAGACTGGCATCCCTGATGCTCTAGAATTCCAAGTCACGGTAAAGAGCATTAAATCAAATAATAATCAAATAATAATATTCTAATTAATTGATTATTAAAATTTAAAAAAAATAAGCCCTAAATTCAGGGGCTTACAATCCTACCCACCTTATAAAAATTTCGTCCTCGAAATTAAAGGTTGGTAGTGGGGTTAAAACATGATAAAAGATTTAGGCAATATTTTAGGCACGATCCAAGAATGATGAGTTTGCACGATCAAGAAAATCGATTTACAATTGTTCAGGCACGATGAGGGATTTGGCACGATAGAATCATGATATGAACAAAATCATATGTGCATGATTTCAGAAATAAGTCAAGTCATTGGGGCACGATTTTAGAGACGATTAAGAAAATCGAAGATATAATTGAAGTTCAAGTACGAGGTGATATGTAGGACTTAGGTTGATGGAAATCAACCTGAAAGTCACACATGCTCTATCAAGATGAAAAGCTAACCATGACCAAAACAAGGTTTGGCATAGTTGAGATAAAATTTCAGACAAAAAACAAAAATCGAAGTCAATGTCTTATAGGCCCGATCAAAGATTAAGGAGGATGATGATAAAATCATGAAATACGATCCAAGTTCGAACGCGATTGAAATCGAAAATAGTCTAAGTTCACTTGGCACGATTTGAGGGTTAAGATTATCAAGATCATGAAAATCAAAGTTGGATAGTCATGATCTAAAACATGGCTAAGAGAAGCAATGGAGAGAAAAATTTTGAGAATAGCACGATTGAGAGATAGATTGGATAGAAATTAGATTATAGGTCACATAAGCACGATCAAGATCCAAGTTCAGTTATGAAAGGCGATAAAATCATGAATTCGAAATCAAGGTCCTAAAAGCACAATTTAGGAAGGAACCCAAGTCACAAGGAATTTGAAGTCATCTAGAGTATAGTCAGCAACCAAGACTCTTTGGCACGATAAACTAGACGACCAAAATTGATTGGTCATGGACAGAAGGGAATCAAATCTTAATAGCATCTAAATTTAAGAAATAATTGAGATATAAACATTTCGAGATTTTTTGAGTTTTCAAGTGTAGATGTCAGATGTAGATATGAGATAGGTGATTTGAGATCAAGGCATAGCTAAACAAGTCAAAGGAAATGATGGCAAGATGAGGAAATCATCATGTGATGGGAGAGAAAATAATGATAAACAAGAAATAATGGTAGAAGTTATCTTGCTCAATTGGTAAAAGAAGTGAATCAACTTAAGATATGACCTGATAACCATACACGTCTATCCCAAATCATGTTGCCAGAATTCTCGCCACGCCAGTAAGCATAGCGGTAATAAACAATAAAGTCCATAACTATGGTATACGTCCTATAATTACGTCATCTAGATTCCTTACCACGCCACCCGGTATGGCTGCAAGAGAACCTAAATGACATAACGAGGATAGTATATCCAAAATCAGGCTCCATGTCCATGTCTCGCTAGCTAATATGACTGCAATGAATTCTAAACTCCATAAATAAAGTAGACACCTACCGTTCTCATCGTCCTTGTCCAAAATATGTTTATCAGGATATCTTAACTCAATTCTTAAAAGAATTATCCGAAACAAAATCAAAGGTCAACAACGAATATTAAGATTTAAATTTCAACAACAAGTCAAGGGTAAGTTAATAGAAACAACGGAAACAACTTCCGAGATAGGGTTCAGAGGAAAATTTCAGGAAAGTCCCGAGGGTACTACCTAGGTCAAGATAGAAAATGGTGGAATATAATCTAAAATAACCCTCGACCATGATACGAGGTTGGTAAATCATATTTTCTCCCCAACCTAGATGATATACAAGTCCAACTTATACCTTCCTCTGGGGTCCACAAACTCATTCCAAGAAAGAATAAAGTACGATAACTGAGAATATCCCAGGAATCAGGACGGATAGAAACGAATGGAGAAAGATTCGAAGAGTTTCGAAATAAGATTCTCAGGGGTCATCCCTAGAATCTACCAAGAGTTCCTAATATGTGACGGAGTACCAAAATCCTAAATTATTCCATTACTCAACTTTAATCCTAGGGCAGGCTCGCAGTAGTACAGATAAACTCAAGTACTACCACGACTTCGCATTAACTGCAAAGACTGACCTGCATGGGCCACCACTAAAACGTGTCACGACCCGCACCCGGATATACGGGTACGAATACGTGGGCCACGCCCAGCCTACGCCGCGGTATCGGCGGTAGAACGCTGTCAAGTATACTATACTACTACTTCTATGAATCTATATCTAGAAATGTACTCATGTCACATCACGAAACTAAGGAAGATAAGACAAGAATAATAACAATATCACTAGAACAACTAGAATCTACAATGATCATAAGACATGAAAGATAAAGAAGGAACAATAAGACTAACTAAGAATAACTACCAGGCAACTCACATAGAAGAATAGTGAGATCCACTCAGCTAGCAACATCATGAAGTCCAATAATGAGGGCACAACTACTCCTAAAATTTCATAACGTATCCAGTCAGGAGCGGAACGAGTACATATATCTCATAACAGATCTCAAGATAGAATAAAAGCTATAAGACTGTAAATAGAGCATACAATAATCATGGAGTGTACATGTATGTATCATGGCATGGTAAGCTGTAAAGCTAGAGCTAGAACAAAAAATAGAACGAGATCATGGCATGTACACGAATCAAGGTAAGCTATATATCCAATGTGTGTGAGTAGTAGTTTCAGCTTGTGATCGGCTTGGGTACCTGTCAAGAATCGGCCTGGCAAGTCATAAGTGCGGTATATGACTCACACTGTTCGGGAATCGGGATGGATCTGATCACAGGCATACGCTACTACTCCCCCTACCCCAACTGGTAGAATGGATCCAAACAGGACACGTCACTGCACGGGATTCTAATGAGAAGGTCGCGAACCTGCTCTAGAATCAGTGACCATATATCGAGCAAGAGCTACAAGGGTGCTTGCACAATACATCCCAACCTAAGAAGGAGAGACATCTCTCGTCGGGATCCAAGAATACCAATCCGTGAGAACCATGTGTCGGGAATAAGCATATCAACACTAAGTACATGAATCATAACAGTTATCATAAATTGTGAATAAGTTATCAGAGAATGTACTCGCCTGGGATCCTGCTGTCAATATGAATCAGGGTTCGGAGTAAAGCCACAGACCTAAAGATGAAATAATACAAGAGCTGATCAGGGTCAAAAGGCATACTAACATCTAGGTCAAACTAAGTCAAACTAAGACAAACTGGGTCAATGTTGACGTACAGTGGACTTGGTCAACTGGTCAACTCCGGTCAACTCTAAGTCTAATCTAGGTTAAATAGGTCAATGGTTGACCTACAGTTGACTTTGGTCAAAAAGTCAACGTTGGTCAAGTCTGATCAAACCTAGGTCAACTGTTGACTCTACTTCGACGTCTAGTCAAAGTAGTCAACCATGGTCAAGCTGGTCTCTATAAACATCTACAAGGTCAACTTATGAATTTCAATGATTTAGAAATCACTGAAATCGACGGGTCTCTAAAACAACCAAAAGGAGAAAATATTATAATAATAGGATGACACAAAAGGAAAGAAATCTACAGATGTTGTCGGATGATGAAACTAACATCACCAACGTGTCCAGAATGGTCAAATCAGCTAGGATTGCCTGTCCAAAAGTCTAATTTGGACACAGGGGCAAAACGGTAATTTCGGGCCAAAATATGTCCGCCGTTGGACACACTTTGCACCGAAAAACGTGCCAAAATAAAAGTGCTCAAAACCTAACAAATTATATGTCCACGAGTCCAGAATGAAGATACGAACCCAACGGTATATCCAGAATTGGATTCCGTTGACCCGATCTCAAATTGGTCCGTTGACCCGGACATTGGAAACCGATTTGCACGGAAAAGCGTGTCGAGCCAATATCCTCAAAACTCAGCAAATTATATGTCAACGAGTCCAGAATGACGATACGAACTCAACGGTATCCGGAATTGGATTCCGATGAGCCGGCGTCAAAAAGTCCCGTTGACTCAGAAAGTGGGACCCGTTTTGCACCGAAATGCGTGCCCGGGCCCACGTTCTCCAAATCAGGCAAACTTTATATGAAAACAGGCCAGAACGACGCCACGAGTCTACTGGTGGTGTCAGAATTTGAATCCGGAGTCCCGGGTTCAAAAATGGAATTTAACTAGTGCAAATTAAAGAATTCGAACGGCCAACTTTGGCGTCGAATTCGACCGACCTAACAAACTCAAACTGAAATGAAATCTAAAGGGGGCAGGAAGAGGGTTATACCAGCTGTGCACCGGAACTGGTGGCGCACAAAACGGAGCTGCGATGGAGGAGATACGAACCCGCGAAGTTGGCGTCGCGAAACTGTCCAAAATAACGCAATTAAATCGTCAACTTGGTGGCCAATTTTCACACGGCAAACGACAGAATTAACGGGTGAAATTTTAGGGGAGTGAAGAGCTATATACCGAGATTGCGACGGAGGAAAGAGATCGCCGATCCAACGGTCGGATCTCCCAGAAAATCGGCGCGAAGTTGCTGTTTTGGGACGCAATTCTGGACTTCGCGCGCGGCGCGTCACGGCGGAATCTCGTGCAAAACGCACGGATCGACTGTGCGTTGCGCCGGGGAGGATGGCGGTGGCCAGGGGGAGGTCGCCCGGGTGCGCGCGCCGGAGGTGGGGGTCGCCGGCGGCGGCGGTTGGCCGCGCGGTGGCGCGCGACGGCGGGCAGCGCCGCCGGAGCTGCTGCTCGCGCTGCTGTTGCAGCTAGCTGCTGCTCCTGCGCTGCGGTGGCACGCGGCCGCGGAGCAGCCGGGGGGGGGAAAAGCTCGCCGGCCACGTGGTGGCGCACGGCGGCGGAGATGGTGTGGGGGATGGTGGCGGTTTGTGAAAGTGGTGGTGGTGGTGTTTTAGATGATGGTGATGGTGTTAAAAATAAGAAGAAGAACATGAGAAGAAGATGAAGGAGTTGAGAAGGAGAGAGATGATGATGATGATGAAGAAGAGGAAAAAAAAAGGGCTGTTGCTCGTGTACTCGAAGTGGGGAGGGGGTGCTGTCCTGATGGAGAGGGGTGTCGGTTGTGAGGTGGTGTGTGTTTGTTATAAGTTTAAAAGGGAGAGAGGGAGGAAGTAATATTTAGAGAGAGAGAGAGAGAGAAAGTGAGATATTTGTAGAGAGAGAGAGAGAGAGGGTTTCGGTCCAAGAGAAAAGGGGGTGTACTGTGATGGGGTTGTGTGCTGTTTTAATGGGAGAGAGAGAGAATAGATATTACATAATATATATGTATATATATACATATATTTGTAAAATGGAGAGGAGATATTTATATATATATAGAGACATTTTTGAGTGGAGAAAAAATGAGAAAATATCAGTGGGGTGTACGGACAGTCATGACAGGGCCCACACTAAACTGGGTTGGGCGTTGGGCCAAGTTTGGACAAGGTCGAAGCCAAGATTTAATTAATTTATAAATTAAACCAAATTAAATCATGGATAAATATGAGCACAAGGGGGATCGAAATTGTGGCACGCAAGTGACATCTGCATAGTTTACTCAAAACAGGCCAGGGCCATATTTTGGGTCGACTGGATTGGGTCGATGTCGGGTCCCGAAATTAAATTGAAATTTAAATCAGGTTTTACGGCAGATAATTAATTGGCCTAAATTGAACCGAAAGTTGTGCGAAGGAAATGGAGCACAAAATGGAGTGTCTGAGTGGGACACGAAGGTCAGGGGTGAAGAGCGTCTCGAGTAGATCAGGCATGACAAGTTGGTTTCGAGAAAATGACTAGTCTGGTGCTCCTAAATTAAAAGCCACGGTAACGCGCATATGATGATCAAGGAAAAGAGTGGGAATTCAATTAATAATTAAATGGTCTAATATTGACCCGAACTTGCGCGAAGCAAAAAGGATACAAGGGAACAAGTTCGAGTGGGACACGATATATCAAAATGAAGATAATCTCGTCTACTATAAACTCCAAGAAGGAAGTTTCCAGAGACTGGCATCCCTGATGCTCTAGAATTCCAAGTCACGGTAAAGAGCATTAAATCAAATAATAATCAAATAATAATATTCTAATTAATTGATTATTAAAATTTAAAAAAATAAGCCCTAAATTCAGGGGCTTACATTTATATATAATATAAATATTGTTGTATATTTATATATGTATTTCAAATTCTACTTTGTACAAAATATGTTGTGTATAAGTTCACAAGTTATTTTTTAGGTAATTTTATGATTTGTATATTTATCACTTTAAAAGTATTATTTGTATTTAAATTCCTGTATTTTATAAATTATGGCCAATTGATGTCCAAACCTAGCATGAGTTTTTTGGGTCCAATTGTGTCTAATACATTCAGAGTCTGTACAAGTCATATTGGCTTGATTCATGACTTTGGGTCATGTATCTGGACTTCGGTTCAATTTCGAATACATGGACAAAATAGTAAATAATTAATATTTATTTTCCAGAAATTGTTACTTGCTGTTTTTGAATTTTTATATATATTTTAACTGCTGTAAAAATCTGGAAAAAATGTATTTAAATACTATGTTAATTTAGCTAATTTATTATAATTTTACCCGCATTTGATAAGTATTTTGGTATTTTATAAAAATAGAAAAACATAACTCATTTTCAGGATTCATATGTTTGCTGATTTTTAATAAATATCTATGAAGGTTTATAAATTCCAAAAAAATTACTATAAATTTTTATAATTAACAAGGATCATTTGGTACTTTATTTTATGTAAAATTGAGATTTTTGTCTATATCAAAAATAGGAACCAGTGTATAGTTTGATTATTTATGAATAGTTACGACTTGCAATATTTTGTGTTGTTTTGAGTTACAGTCGTATTGAACCTCACCCCGCACTAGTATAAAGACCCTAGAAAGTTAGTTTGGGTATGTGTCACCCCAAAGGTCTCCTATGCTAAAGTCATCATTTGGCTAGGTATCCAGTCAGAAATTCGTATCACACAACTTGTGTCGTAGTGTTTAACTTAGTATAAAAACTAAGTTTTGTGTTATTTCTATAGTGACGAGTCACTAGGCTTCTATAGCATTTCTATCACTCTGCCTTGCTTTGCTAAAGGCAAGTACTTCTACAAACTTTACATACTGTTCAATAATGAACTGCGATTCCAACCATGTTAAATGCTGATCCTTGGGGTAGCAAGTTAAATCTTCACATGTTATTACTTTCAGTCCCTACCATGCTTAGGACAGTTTTTATATCTCACATGTTTAGAATCTGGGTTATAGGGAAACTGATAGTTGAGTACGAGATCATGCCCCCTTTCGTACGAGCAAAGTTTCATTTTACATGTTACTGCACCGTAGGCCTTTATCTCAAAGCTGTATTTGTGCGTATGTACATCTATCGCCTTTACACTTGTACGGAAGTATTTCATTATGTGTTCCTGCACATTGTACACCTATTGACGATCACGTACCTGCTACAGTTTTAAATATTACATATACATCTGTCTCTATGACATATGTGTCTTGCCATGATAGATTATGATGTGCCATGATTCCAGTTTATTATTTCCTGTTCATTTCATGTTTCGTATATTTAGTTTGCTAGAATCAGTACTTGCTCCCGTCCTGACAGGATAACGTTGTAGGTATACTTACTGAGGAGGAGTTGCTTTGTGATTCCTATTATGGAGTTGCTGCCGAAGACCAGGCTTTATCTTACGAGGATGTACCTACGAAGAAACTCGTCTAGTTGTCTATTTACTTTGGACTTTTGAGAGTAGTCATGTATTAGACTATGTATTTTGTGACTGGACCTGTATCCAGCTTTACATTTTGGACTTGTACTTGGATCTTATTGATATACGAGACGACTTTTGTGTTTGGGACATTTACGACTCTTTATTACATAGAACTGTTAGCACATTTTAGTCTTATCTTGTTATCTTTAGAACAGCTTACTACGCTTTATCTTAAGCGTAGGCTGGACATGACTCAGCCCGGCCCAACAATTTGGGTAGCGGATCGTGACAATCACATATGTGCGCAGTTAAGCGTATCTTCCGATATCTTAAAGGCACTTCTTCTGGCTATGGTATCCCAAAACCACGTCATTTGACCTAACAGTTATTCTGATGTTGATTTTGCCGGAAGCAAAGTAGATAGAAAAAGCACTAGTGGCACATGTCATTTTAGGAAAAGCTCTTGTCTCTTGGTTTAGTAAGAAGCAAAATTCGTTGCATTTCAACAATCGAGGCTGAGTATATCGCCGCAGGACGTTGTTGTGCACAATTTGTGGGATGAAGCAAACTTTAGAAGACTGAATTATATTTTTTACACATACCCATTTTCTGTGACAACACTAGTTCTATTAATTTGACTAAGAATCCAGTATGTCACTCTCGTACTAAACATATCGAGATTCGACATCACTTTCTTAGAGATGGTCAACAAAATAGAGATATAGACCTTGTATACATAGACACACAGAATCAATTAGCTGACATACTCACAAAACCTCTAGCGGAAGATCGTTTCAATTATTTACATCGAGAATTAGGAATTTTAGATGTCAATAATATTAATTAATTTTGTTTTATTAATTAATTTATTCAATACTCATTAACTGTTTTTGAGACAAGCCTAAAAAGAGTCTGTCTGTCACCATGACTACGGTCGAAGCGAAGCGGTATTTAAAAGTTCCCCGGTGAACCTCCGTTAGCTGGGACAGTACTCCTACAGCTAATCTGAGACAGATGCTGAGTAAAAAATATTAATTTATAAAATAATATTAATAGTATTATTTGAAATTTAAAATCACTAAACTCTGAATTAAATATTTGAAACGAATTGATGAAAAAGATGTGGCCCCACAATTTTTAATATACATATATAGTCATGCAACCCTTGGCGAATTTGGCCCGAGTTCGGTCCAAATTCGGCCAGAGTTAGGCTGGGTATATATGTACCAGTCAGAACCCGAGGCCCCCTCTTCTTCATTCTTCCAAACCTCATCAAAACAGCAGCAGCCGTGCCCTGAAAACCCTAGTTCTTTTCCACCTTCCTTCTTCCAATCCACGTGGAGATCTTCGTCCAAAATTTGGATTCGTGCGGAGAATCTCGTTCTCTCCAGCATACCTGATTCTCGAAAGGTATAATTCATTCTCTCCTCCACTTTCCAATTATTAGGGTTTCTAGTTTTTGGGATAGAATGCCAAAGGGATTCAATCCTTTCAAGAGGAAGAAGACACACGCCAGTGAAGAGGCATCGTCTTCTGATCCGTATACGGATTTTCTCTTTTCTCCGGTCCAATCGGATGACGGTGCATCGGACGAGTTTTATTTCAAAACTCCCGACCAAGCCCTACTTTGGTATGCCGATTTCATTATGCGTACTATTTGTACCGGATCTCCGATCAAATGGACTATCTTTCCCGACCACCGTCCTTACTTTGAGGTATTAGGGTTACAGCACTTTTCTACTTTATAATTTCCTATAGCTACTAATGCCATTAGACTATTTTACGGTAATTTCGTGTTAGACACTTTTACCGCGAGAACACGTGTCGGAGGGATAGATATCGAGTTTAATGATGAAATGCTAGCAGAAATCCTTGGTATTCCAAACGAAGGTATCCCGCTCGATGACATCACTGATTTTGATTTCCCCGATGGTATGACTCTCGTTAGTTTCAAGAATGAGCTTTGTGCGCCCGCACGTGCTCGTCCTGGAAAGTTCAAGGCCAATAACTTGAACTTGTTTAACTACGAATTACATTGCATCATCTATTCCACTCTACTTCCAAAATCCACTTCAAAAGATGATGTCACTGTACTTGAGCTTTCTGCTTTATATCACATTCTTAAGGGGATTTCTTTTTCTGCCCCTAAGACTATCATTCAGATGATGGATAGATGTCGTAAAAGAGACCGCAACCTCTCTTATGCGATGATCATCCCACGCATCTTTCAGAGATTCGATATTGACTTATCCACTTGTGCTCTGGACCCTGAGCCCAAGTTCCTCAAACTCTTTCGTCGCAGCATTGCCACTGTTCCTCCACCTACTGCACCTACTCCCACAGCACCTGGTCCTCCTCAGTCTTACCCTATGACCTTTGAGGGTATTCATCAGCATCTATCAGATCTGCAGTCATTTTATGTTGACACTTCCAGGGAACATGAGTTCCGTGACGTTACTCGGTTCCAAGCTATTGCCAACTCCTTCATCGATCTGAGATTTGCACAGACGGGTCACTCTGCTAGCTCTCTACCTCGAGACCCTTCTGTTTCTGGCTACCGCATTGATGATGAGGCGGTCCACCCTCTGTTCCAGCCAGGGAATACTTACGATTGGTATCGTACTTCTGGTGCCACTCCTCATACTTCTGGAGTCGGCACTTCTGGAGCTGGTCTATCTGGACATGCTGGCGCTACAGTCGATGATGATGAGGATGAGGATGATGATTTCTCAGATGTTACTGTTTGAGACTGTCTGTTTTGTCTTATGTTTACTTGGAAATGCTCTGACATTCCAAGAATTATCAGTACTCTTTATTTTGGTTATGATTTGTGACTTACATAGACATATTTTATGCCTCAGTTTGGCATTTGACTCACATTAGTTTATTATTCAGCACTTTATTTGTTTCAGCTTTATTCTATCATTATCTTTCTTTATGCTTCCATATAAACTGCATGTGACAAATATCATGCCTGTGTTGTTTATACCATATCTGTTTATCTTATTCTGTCTATAATATTTATATCATGTCTATATTCATTTTTTATGTGTGTTTCTTCACTGCTTGTTACTTATGCAATTATTGCGGGGGAGCTTTCTCTTTTGTAATTATTTTGCTAAGTGACAATAGGGGAGAAATAAGATCTAACATCTTTCTGAATACAGGTTATGAACAATTTTATTTTTTCTCTGTAAACCGGCGGTATATATTTTTGAATTGATCCAAACCAAGATGTTATATCGGCAAGGTTTGTCAATTATCAAAATGGGGAAGATTGTTGGCCCATTGGTCATGGTCAAACCTGATTTTAATAATTGATCAAACTATGTCTCGATATAAATGTAAGTCAATTTATGTTTACCTACGACGTTTTGGACACTGCTCAACGATGGATATCTACTATGTTCAAGACCGAAGCTGTTTGCCACTCAGAATGTATTTCCTTCAAAGCAATGTAATTTTTTATTTTATTGAGTCTAGGAATATATTGTACACCAAGTCGTACTGGCAAATAGACTATCCTAAAATCGTTTTTGAAAACTGACCTATCTTTTTTAAAATGACCTATGTTTTTGAAAAATATCTATTTTATAAAAAGCTTCTAAAGGACTTTTCAAAAAGCCAAAATTATTTTTCACAAAATCAACTGACCAAATCCTGACAGAACTCGGCCAGAGTTCGGCCAGAGTTCGGCCAAGTTGAACGTTATGTGAACGTTTGATTTTGAACTTGGTCTTTCTTCAGTTGCGGTTTGTTACAAAAGTTCTGTCCGAATTTTGTCCGAATTCTATCAGAGTTCTGCCTTTGGAAAAACTATAAATAGAGAAGAATTTTGATCATTTCAAATCACCAATTCACTTTCAATCTCTTCTCTTCTAAAGCTTATATTTCTTCCAAAGAGTTCTAAAAAGCTTCTATTTTTAAATCCCAAGCCAGTTACAATCCTCTAGTCGATTTGCCAGTACGGTGCGGTCTAGAAGTTTCAGAGAGATTGTAATCAGAGGCTTGATTGAAGATACAACTCTTCACAATTGAAGTTGGTCGAGTTCTTCGTATCAAAGCTCGCGTCTGTAGAAGTTGCAAGGACTTCGTATGAAAACTTGTAGGATTTTCTAATTGTGGATTCAACTGGAAGCTAGAGTTCTTCCGACTGGACTAGTCCTCACAAGAGAGAAACCAATATAAATCTCGGTGTTTGTGTTTGCCTTCTGATCACCTTTTTATTACTGTCATTTATTTTGTGATTATTATTATATCTGTGATCTAACTGCTAACGAGTTTTTTAATTAGCAATATTCCGCTGCCTACTCTATTCACCCCCCTTAGAGTATTTTGCTTTACGATTTTGTTCCTATACGTTCCATACTAGCCACCCCAGGTCCAGTCCTTACGTGTCGGGTTGGCCGCCACGGATATGGTTTCATTCGCCTATAGGGGATGACTATGTCCGACTTCTATGAGCTATGTGTTATATGTTTTAGTGCGGTGGCCCTCCGGGGGACCGGTGCATAATCAATGTGCTATATGTTTAATTATATGATGGTTTAGCTAGTCCTGCTGGGTTGACACGATCTGAGGATCCCTTTAATCAGTATCGCGGGGATAACTCCGCCAAATATAGAAAGCCGCAGGAATGAATGACTGCTCGAAAAATGACTTGACTATGTCTTGTACCTTCCGTTAGTAGCCGAGGGACATGGACTGTCATGGCGCGAGGTCCACCCCATGTCCTTGTTTGGTTGATGGGTTGGTCTATCGTACTATGACAGGCCGTGGACCGAAGTTACGACCGGAAGCCTTTTATTTTTATTATTATTATGCTTGGGTTTTATCTCTCTTATGTGCTCCCTTGTGGTACTTGCTATTCGGGGCCTGACCCTGCTGGTTTTGTTTGGCGAGATATTGTAGCAGCACCAGAGGATCCAACCTTCTACCCGAATAATGGTGCACACCAGGAGTATGGGCGCCAGAGACCATGAATGAGTTTCTTCTTCATGCTCTGATATCTTCTATTTTGTACTTGACATTTAGCCACCGGTACCTATTTAGCCGACTGTTCTGGACATTAGTTTTCTTTTACATAATTATAATTAAATTAGACTGCAGCTGACTACGGTTATGTACCTATGACTCTCGGCACTGGCTTATCATTTTGTATAGCTAGGCTCATGATTTATTTTGATGAAGCGTCGGGGACGCCTTACTGCTTTATCTTGTATGATCATTTTTATTGCTTCTTGTTTTTTTGATTGATTGAGACATAGATGCTCTGTGAGACCATAGGAGACTTGATTGTAGCATGCACCCCCTTGTCTCTTGACAGCCATGATCGCCATATGACGTTTGCATACCTCATATGGTGTAGATGGCCTAGTTACCCTCAGTATTCTGGTACTGGGGTGTGACAAACCCGGAGGTCTGCCGTTGCTCCCTACTAGTGCCCCCTCTCCTCTCGACTTCCTTGTTTTCTCTCCACTTCTCCCCGACCCTGACCTCCTCTCCCCATTCCTCCCATCTTCTCCTTGGTAACAACGTCATCGCCACACCCCTTTGTCGCTGGGCCCTGCCGGCGAGCGAGCTCGGCTCTAGCTCGCCGACGAGCACCCCACGCTCCCTCTCTCCTCCCAGGACCCCCGCCCTCCTCGTTTTCCTCCTCCCCATAGACGGGACCACTATTGTCGTCGCCGACACTCCCCGCCACGCCTCCTCCTTCCCTTTCCTCTCTTCTCCAGACCCACCGTCTCCTTCTTCAACCTTCGCTTCCTAACCCTAGCCTCCTCATCTCCCCTCCCTGTCGACAACGGTCTGGGCTCAGCCCGGAGCTGTGATTGGGGAGAGAAAACTAGAGTGAGAGGGAGAGTAAGATTAAGGGGTGGGGGGAGGGGGAGATGGGGGAATATTTTTGTGATCTAGGATTTCTCATTAACACTATTATGATATTAAGTTTTACGATTATAGTTGAGGTATTAAGTTGTCTAATATGAAAGTATATGATATCAAGTTGAAAACTTGAATAGTTGAAGGTATCATGTTGAAGTTTAATCTATAACAAGAAAAGTGAGATTTCACCGTATATTTTTTTTTTCTAAAATGTCCTTATCTATGTTTACTATTAAAATTATTTATTAAATTTAACCTAATACTACAATATAATAAGAAAAACTAAGACTTCGTCGTAAAAAAAATTTCTTCTAAAAATGACTTATCTATGTTTATTAATTAAAATTGTTGATTAAATTTCATATGGATGGTTCTAATTACGTATAGAAAAAATTAGGGAAAATGTTATTTGCTTTCCCATGTAAGTTAAAAATTAAGAGGTTTTGATCTTCTCATGTAATAAAGATAAAAAAATATTGATTACTCTTGTCAAGTAGTATAAAATACGTGTAACGCACATACATATAAAGAAGTACGATGCATTTGAAACAAGCATTTATGTGCCAGATTCACCATCGAAAAACTCGAAAAAAAAAAGAGGTGGAGACACTCTTGTTCTTAGACATCATTGTTAAATTTGTGAACCTTTTTGTGTGAAAGAAAGAAAATTTTGAGGGGTACAAATGAAGGTAAAGGTTTTTTTTTTCATTGTTTGGATGATAAAATAGTATGAAAAGGAAACGTGAAAAAAAAATTTGTTTAGTTGTGGGATAAAGATAATTACTGTTTAGCGTTTGGATTTCTTAAATCATAATTTATATTACATTTTTTGAAGGATAATTTGATAAATTCTTCATCTTTCTCTATGTTTCTCCTACTTATGGGATATGTAATGCCCCGCTCCGCACGAGGCATTTGGTTGGCTTATTGGATGGGATCAGAATATTGGACCGTGACTTATGTTGGGAATCGGGAGAGTTGAGACTGATGTAGTCTCTCTTAGCTGGCTAGATGGAATGGATATTGGAACGTGGCTCGCTGGTGGAGCTACGCTAGTGGAATTTTGGGTGAGTGGAACTGTCCTTCCTCCTCCTTACTCCTTCATGCTTAATAAATGAAGTATTGAAATGCTATGAATTGTCCCTAAATGTCCCATGTTTTAGTTGCTGAATAATAGAGATGCTTGTGCTGAGAATTATTGAAATGTAAACACATTAAACTGTTAATGTGATTCGCTGCCTGAGAATGAATTGATAACATTGCCCCTTATGCTTAACACTGCTGGAACAAGTAGACACTTGAATAATGAGATGCCTTATGAATGATAGAATAAGAAATGAACTGGCTATGCTATCGAATCAATGAACTGAATGAAACACTAGAATCATGTACTCTCTGTATATCTGTTGCAAGAATATGAAATGCTGCATGTCCCTTATAAGAAAGTTAGGAATGAATAAATGTCCCTATGAAATGAATGAATGTTAAGTTCCTCTTAAGAAAGGAATGATATGAGATACGTTGCTATGAAGTAATGAATGAGAAATGATAAAGCTGGGATCGTTGAGATCACCAAATGAAATGATGGGAATGATGAAATGAATAAGTCATTGAATATGACTAATGATGCACTGTTGCCTTTACTTTCCTTAATATATTTTACCATGCGATTATGTTCACAATCGAGTCGGACACGCATTCGCATGGTCATGGACAACTTGTATACAAGGTTTGAGTAATAATTTCCTCGAACGGTTCCTAGGGCCCTGGGGACCGATTCGGCCTAGGAGGAAATAATGATGAGTGCTATGGGAGCACGGATAAGGCGGGGTGGCATAGAGGCTCGCCACCTACTATGCTGACCGCATTATCTTAAAATGAAATGAAATGAGAAGAGTCCATATGGTTTAACAACACCAGTGACCATGTAGCCAGGATGCATGCTAATGAATGTTTTGTGCAGGCAGAGTAAGTATATCAGATAACCTGTAATTGATACAGGTACGAGGAGTCGGCTATCGGTAAGAAATCACATAATTGTGATATTGTATAAGTTGGTTTAACTTGCCTGCTTAACATGTTCCATTTAGTATGCTAGAAAGATGCCTTGCTATAATCATTGCTCAAACACAACATACATGCTAAGTGATGCTTGAAGTGAGAACTGTTATAACATGCTTAAAATGTTAATGTTAACGATGCCTCAATGATGCCTTTTCATGATAACACCTAGTATGCCTCAATGATGCCTTTGCATGATAACACCAAGAATGATAAATGATATGTCCACATGAATGCTACTAAGAATATGTTTACATGCTTCACTCTGATTATTGCCCATGAACTGTAAACTGATGCTAGGCCCCAAATAGAAAGATCACTCTAATAAATGCATGCTTAAATGATCACCTTAAATGTTGGTTTATGCGAGTGGGTTGGATTCTGCTCGCCAGTACATAGATGATGTGCTGACCCACGTTTTGTGGGCAGGTGCTCGTGTTTGGAATGTTCTACACACGAAGATTGGCTTGATTGGTCCCGCGGCATCGAAGATTTGTTGGGCATACAGAAGCTCTCCTTGCACAAGATGATGTCTTCTGTTTATAAAAGGCATAATGTATGGAACATTGTAATCAGTTGTACCAGTGAGATTGTAAGCCAAGTCGGTATATCGAGTTGTAATCCATTGTATCTAAATATCAAATGTAAGCTGTATAGCATTGTTCAGTTAGTTTCCAATGTAAAGTGAGATGTGCTGTAATCATTGTACTTCAATACAAGTCTTGTACTCTTCTTCAATTATCAGTAAAGAGAATAAAGTTCTACATATCTCTGTGTGGCTTCAAGTTACTCTTTTTTCTCCGCTGCTATAAAGAAGTGATGTACTTCTATTCAATAAGAGAGATTGTCCTCATTAAATTCAATTTATCTGCTTCTGCCGTTGCGATGTATTCCTATTTGAAGAATAATCGATTATGTACCATCTTTGCCTTGTACAAGTGCAATACCAGACTTGTACGGCATCACGCCCAAGCGAGGACGATCGATTCCAAGAGATAAAATATGTGAATAAATGACTCTATGAATCGGGGCGTGACAAATTGGTATCAGAGCACGGCTTTACGTCCTTGGTCTCTTCTTTGATTCATTTCAAATCAAAGTTGCATCGATGATTAACTAAAGTTGCTTCCGCGATAACTCAACGTTGCTTCCGCGATTAAATCAAAGATTTGCTTCCGCGATTATGCTATTGTTGTTCGGTAATCATCTTTATATTATCTGTGCTTGAAAGATCATTGACCCTCTTGGCTGCTCACTGGATGTTCCATACAATAAGTCTATATACATTGTGATGCCCCTGAAAGAATGATTGTTGTTGGTTTGGACACAATAACCCAACAATGACTCGATGCCATAGTATGCTATATTGTGAATGCTGTTTGGAATGTGGGAATATAGAAAAGTGGCTGGGTATGCTGCAACAAGTTGAGAATTGCATGTGATGTTGGAAAAGAATTGTGAATGAAATAATTGATGGATGAGATTGACAGAATTAGTGAATTGACTCATGTGTGCTGGCTACTGCTTTGAGACCCTAAGAATGTTGCCTTGTGATATTGAGACCCCGAGATGTTGGTTAAGTATTGTGATCATTATAGATCAGGAATGTCCGGAATAGATTGAGTTGGTATTGTTTAAGGATGGCTTCGTTTCTGAGTGGTATATTGCCTCTACCACCTCAGAACGAGATGTATGTTGACCCTTTCCATAAAATAGCAATGAGACTATCTGTGAGTACTGGGTAGTGCCGAGACTTAGCTGGGAGTCATGTATTGTGCTAGATGACTCAAGTGTCCCCTGACGGTGATGCTATGTTGGGTAGTGAGATTGTAGAAATGGTAACGGTTGGCTTGGTTAGAAATTGTTTAGTCGAGTGATAACTCAGACTAGTAAGACAGTTAGTATGCTACGGGTAAATGATTTGGCTAGAGAATGTTGTGGCTTAGAACATTGGAATATCGATTTCGATTGGTTGGATGCAAATCAAATGTGGCTAATATAAAGTTGGATGCGTAGCTGAAAGTTTTGAAAATATTGTCGGTGAATCCAAGGGATATTAGAAATCTGTGCCTTGATCCTAAGGTGTAATAGATGTCAATCCATCTTGATCACCAAAGGATAGTCATTGCATAGATGCATGATGCTGAAGAATTGAATTGTACTAGAAAAATAACAAGTAGTGACTCAGAATACTGTTGTTGCCTAGAGGATGGTTAAGTGATACATAAATTGTCGGATTGAATGGGATGAACTACTTGACCATTACTGCATGAGATTAAGAATGCCGTAAGATAGTTTGATGATTGAGAAACAAATGGAAACGAGAAATTACAAACATGTTGGATAATGTCGGTATAGGTGATTGTTGGTTGGGATATAGATTGTTGGCTTATGACTTAGTGGTTTGACTCTGTCATACAGACCGAATAGTATGAGTCCATAGTTATGTTAGACTATCGGAATCGATGACCCTTGAATAGTTAGCATTGGCTTATGGGTTCGTGTGGGTACAAGGGAATTTGAATAGAAATGTGGATCATTGGGAATTTACTTGATGGATTATTAGAACGATGAGAATCGTATGTCGGGTTGGAATTGACCGTAATGTTGATAGATCGATCTTAGTCGATTGTTGGGTAAGTCTAGAATGAACCTCTGTGGGAATTATTTCCTTGAGGAAGACCCTGAATAGATAGACTTGACCCTAGCGACCAGTTGATGATTTACAATTGCTGGCTTAGCCCAATTGGCGATTCATTATTCAGACTGAATTGATACCCATAGGTTTGGGTAGAGTTCCTTAGAACTGTCGGTTGCTTGTTGGCCCTAAGAAGCAGGAACTAGTATAACCCTAGTAGCCGTCCACTCTAGGGGAGTCACCTGAATGATTAGGTATAGCCGTCGGTATAGCTAACCATTGAGACTGGACCAAATAATAGATGGCCGTTGGCGACCCATAGAATGACCTTGTGGCATTGAACGAGAAATGGTGATAAGTATGACCTAAGAATGATAAGTTGTAAGTATATGCTCCAATGTGAACCTTAGAGATGTTTGACCCTTGAGGATTATGTGTCGACCTATAGCGGGAAATAGAATCGTGGGATGAGACTTGATTTGTATGTATCGAATAGTGAATTATGATATGAGATGGAATTGACTGCTCATGACGGAAATGTTGGATAAGTATCTATAGTCGGGTAGCTGGGTTAACCTTGACTGTTGCATAGAATTATACCCTGACTCGGATAATCGATAGCTGGTGATGTTGGATTGTATCTTTTAGAAAAGATGAATTGCCTCGGTGAAAAATGTTGTTGGATTTAGGAAGGAAAATAATTGTTGTTGTGAAACCTTGATATGATTGGCTCTAAGTTAGACCCTTGATCGAATGTTAGAAATGTTATGCTTGGATGGAGATTGTCCCTGATGTTAAGTGGTGGCCTGGAAAATAGTGATTGTGGCAAAGTGAATAAAGCAATAAGTCAATTGAAAGGATGCTAAGTTGGATTTAGAAAAGAGAGTTATATTGTGGCTGATCGAATCGCACTAACATGGAAGTTGGCTGAAGTACATATGTTTTGGGGACGCCTAAAATATGTGTATGGATCCAGCAGAAGTGATTGGTTGTGACTGAGATAACATTATGGGAAGAATTTATCGTACTAGCACGGACTTGGCTGAAATGCATATGTTTTGGAGACGCCTAAAATATGTGTATGGATCCAAACGAAGTGATATGTTGCGACTGAATAGAAATGTAAGTAAATGTTGGCGAATCAATAAGAAGTTACAAGTAATTGAAAAAGAGATAGACAGATCGAATCGTTGATGGATTTAAATGGTACAGTTGGATAGATATTTTGAAATGACCGAGTGGGCTGAAATGAATATTGATTTGAAGCTGAATGAGTAAACTCATGGTGATTAAGTGAATCTTGTAGAAGACTTGTTTTCTTAAGTTTCGAGGACCGAAACTTTTTCTGAGTGGTATATTATGTAATGCCCCGCTCCGCACGAGGCATTTGGTTGGCTTATTGGATGGGATCAGAATATTGGACCGTGACTTATGTTGGGAATCGGAAGAGTTGAGACTGATGTAGTCTCTCTTAGCTGGCTAGATGGAATAGATATTGGAACGTGGCTCGCTGGTGGAGCTACGCTTAGTGGAATTTTGGGTGAGTGGAACTGTCCTTCCTCCTCCTTACTCCTTCATGCTTAATAAATGAAGTTTTGAAATGCTATGAATTGTCCCTAAATGTCCCATGTTTTAGTTGCTGAATAATAGAGATGCTTGTGCTGAGAATTATTAAAATGTACAACACATTAAACTGTTAATGTGATTCGCTGCCTGAGAATGAATTGATAACATTGCCCCTTATGCTTAACACTGCTGGAACAAGTAGACACTTGAATAATGAGATGCCTTATGAATGATAGAATAAGAAATGAACTGGCTATGCTATCGAATCAATGAACTGAATGAAACACTAGAATCATGTACTCTCTGTATATCTGTTGCAAGAATATGAAATGCTGCATGTCCCTTATAAGAAAGTTAGGAATGAATAAATGTCCCTATGAAATGAATGAATGTTAAGTTCCTCTTAAGAAAGGAATGATATGAGATACGTTGCTATGAAGTAATGAATGAGAAATGATAAAGCTGGGATCGTTGAGATCACCAAATGAAATGATGGGAATGATGAAATGAATAAGTCATTGAATATGACTAATGATGCACTGTTGCCTTTACTTTCCTTAATATATTTTACCATGCGATTATGTTCACAATCGAGTCGGACACGCATTCGCATGGTCATGGACAACTTGTATACAAGGTTTGAGTAATAATTTCCTCGAACGGTTCCTAGGGCCCTGGGGACCGATTCGGCCTAGGAGGAAATAATGATGAGTGCTATGGAGCACGGATAAGGCGGGGTGGCATAGAGGCTCGCTACCTACTATGCTGACCGCATTATCTTAAAATGAAATGAAATGAGAAGAGTCCATATGGTTTAACAACACCAGTGACCATGTAGCCAGGATGCATGCTAATGAATGTTTTGTGCAGGCAGAGTAAGTATATCAGATAACCTGTAATTGATACAGGTACGAGGAGTCGGCTATCGGTAAGAAATCACATAATTGTGATATTGTATAAGTTGGTTTAACTTGCCTGCTTAACATGTTCCATTTAGTATGCTAGAAAGATGCCTTGCTATAATCATTGCTCAAACACAACATACATGCTAAGTGATGCTTGAAGTGAGAACTGTTATAACATGCTTAAAATGTTAATGTTAACGATGCCTCAATGATGCCTTTTCATGATAACACCTAGTATGCCTCAATGATGCCTTTGCATGATAACACCAAGAATGATAAATGATATGTCCACATGAATGCTACTAAGAATATGTTTACATGCTTCACTCTGATTATTGCCCATGAACTGTAAACTGATGCTAGGCCCCAAATAGAAAGATCACTCTAATAAATGCATGCTTAAATGATCACCTTAAATGTTGGTTTATGCGAGTGGGTTGGATTCTGCTCGCCAGTACATAGATGATGTGCTGACCCACGTTTTGTGGGCAGGTGCTCGTGTTTGGAATGTTCTACACACGAAGATTGGCTTGATTGGTCCCGCGGCATCGAAGATTTGTTGGGCATACAGAAGCTCTCCTTGCACAAGATGATGTCTTCTGTTTATAAAGGGCATAATGTATGGAACATTGTAATCAGTTGTACCAGTGAGATTGTAAGCCAAGTCGAAATCCATTGTATCTATCAAATGTAAGTTGTATAGCATTGTTCAGTTGGTTTCCAATGTAAAGTGAGATGTGCTGTAATCATTGTACTTCAATACAAGTCTTGTACTCTTCTTCAATTATCAGTAAAGAGAATAAAGTTCTACATATCTCTGTGTGGCTTCAAGTTACTCTTTTTCTCCGCTGCTATAAAGAAGTGATGTACTTCTATTCAATAAGAGAGATTGTCCTCATTAAATTCAATTTATCTGCTTCTGCCGCTGCGATGTATTCCTATTTGAAGAATAATCGATTATGTACCATCTTTGCCTTGTACAAGTGCAATACCAGACTTGTACGGCATCACGCCCAAACGAGGACGATCGATTCCAAGAGATAAAATATGTGAATAAATGACTCTATGAATCGGGGCGTGACAGGATACAACTTTTTTACTGGGACCCATATAATTTTTTGAGTTATTTGTATTATTCCATTAGATCTTCCCCCCCCCCCCCCCAACACCCACCCACCCCAATCCAATTAATTATTGCCCCCATTTTCGCATTTCTTAAGTATATATGTATTTATCATCTATTATTCCATTACTAATCTTTAATCTTGCCCACCCCCCCCCCCAAAAAAAAAACCCCAAAACAATCCAATTAATTATTATTGCTCCCATTTTACACATTTCTTAAGTATGATATGTATTTATCATCTATTATTTAACACTGAATGGATGGATAATACTAATAAAATACAAATAACTCTATTTTTTTTTCAAAATTCTCTCTTTTCCAAACACCATCACTCTATTTCTTCTCAATCTTTCTTCCAACTTTTTCCTTCCTCAATTTTTCCTTAGACAGTATGTTACTCTTGACCCCTCCATGTATCCTGGTACATGGAAAACCTCTTTCCAGCAACCATCCCAATCTTATCTTAGGGTCTGTTTGGATACATGAAACTCTGCTGCAAGTGATAGTTTCTCCTGCAACTGGCCAAAATTTCAAGTTTCTTTGTTTGGATAAGGAGGGAACTGAAGATGGTAAGGGAGGAATCTCTGACAGATTCAGAGATTGTCCCCTTCTCTCTTTCCATTTCTACTCCCCAAGCTTCCCAACCAAAAACCATCGCAACTCGGATGAAAGTGAAATTTTGACACATAAGGAGAGAAACGGTAAAAGTTGAGTTCTTCTCCCCCGAGCAAGCAGCGCCACATGCCAAAAATTGTCACCTGTGTGGTAGCCTCAGGCCGAGAAGCGCCACGAGCCGAATCGCCACAGGACGACGACGGTGGCGGTGAAGAGGTGTGATGGTGGTGGCGGTGGTGGTGAAGAGGTATGATGGTGGCGGCAGTGGTCTTATGGTGATGTTGGTGAGGAGGAAAGGGAAGAGGGGAGAGTGAAGAGGAAAGGAAAGGAAAGGAAAAAGGAAAGAGGACAGAGAAGAGCTGTGCTGGTGGTGGCAGTGGTCTCCGGTGGGGAAGTGAATAGTCCGAGAGAGAAGAGAGAGAGAGAGAGATTCAGTATATATACATTAGTTTTATTAATTGATTTATTTAATCAATATATTAGATATTTTGTTCTCTCAATAAAATAGTTTTTATATTAATTAATTTATGTTTTATTTTATTTTACAAAAGATAGCTTTTATGAGCTGGATAGTTTTTATATTAATAATATATACTAATAATAAACTATATTAATAATTTATAAAAAAAATAATAATAACAGTAATTTATAATAATTATATTGTAACATTTAAGTTTAAATGATAAATTTTAGGTTTAAATGAATTGGGGGGGGGTAAGCATACATTGGTTTACCATCCAACCCCAACATCCACTTTCAACAACCATCCAAACAACCAAACTCATTTTTTTCACTTTCAACAACCATCCAAACAACAAACTCATTTTTCTTCCACTTTCACCAGACAAAAAGTACTCCATCCAAACACATTTTGGAATGTGCCACTTGCTGCAAGTCCACTGAAACTCAACTTACTGCAAGTGCCACTTTCACACTTTCAAAGAGTTACCTCTATCCAAACAGCCCCTTACTGCAGGTTGAGTGGAGCCCATGTAATTCCTTAGAACTAGAGCCAGCTACTCAAATCTTTTTAAACAAAAGAAGCCTTCTAATTGATGATCTATCCATATTAGTTTATTTATAAAATCTAAAGATAATTAAGAGCAAAGCTGGCATTGTCAATGAATGGTTGCCAATTCTTAAGGAATTGAACATTAGAAGTCCACACAGAACCCATGTGCTGGTGACTTTAGGACTTTAGTAGAACCCTATTCTAACCATTATACTTCAAATAATCTTTCCAGAAGGGAAAAGAAACTGAATTCACAGAAAATCCCAATTTCTCACCTATTATATCAAACTGAGAACATGGTCAAAAAGCTGCAAGCAGAAATATAGCCCATTTGCAAATAATTTTCTAAAGAAAAAATGACTTGGAACAGCTGGTGAGTATCTGGTATAAAAATGAAGAGCTTTGCTATGCCTACAAGTAAATGCTTATAAATTTCTTATAATCGTCACGTGTCGGATTTCAATTGAAAAATAGAAGAAGTGACGGGGTTGGGTGGAGCCCATGTAACAAGGGGTGAGAGGAGAGTGGGATCCGATGGGATGCATGTGTAAGAAGTGGAAGAGAGAGATTATAAAAATGTTGTAAATTTTGATTGTAGACTAAATATTTTCAAATAATGAATTAAAGAAAACAACCTTTGATAGCCCATGCTTTTCAGTCCAGGCATATATCAAACATGACTATGAAAGTGACTGGCTAGTGGCAATGATGCTCAAAAAAGCATGTAGGTCATTTCCCTACAAAACCTAAAGTCGTCCTACTTTCATTTGTTTTTCTTTAATCTAAAACAAGTATCCTTTGCAATTTAAGACCAAAATCATTACCTCCAGTAAAGCACCAGATTCGCATTATCGGTATTGGAAGTATCCTACGCTACCTATGAGTATCCGAATCAAAAATATCAACAATTTCGGATCGAAGTATTAAATTTTTTATCAAAAAACAAAAAATAATTAATACATTAGTAATAATTTTATAAATTTTTTAAATATATTTAGAGATAATTTTAAGTATTTTTTGTATTACTTTTTATTACTTTTGGAATTAAATGAAATTGTAGTCACCCTTGTCGATTGGTTTACCTATGATAGATAAGTTTTTTTCTTTACATATTTTATAACTTTACTATATTTTTATATCCTTGCTAATTGATTTTTTTCATTCTATCTCCGATATCGGCCAGTATCGATATCGAATCAGAACATGTCAAACTGTACCAATTTCAAAGTTGTGAAGGCAAACAAAGGGAGTTGCCAACCAACGATCCTCATCCTACCTATAAGATGATCCTCAAACTAATAAATACAAGGAACACTCAATTGGTCGACCAAACCAACAGCACAAGGGAAAATATTGGGAAAAAAAAAATCTTTTTGAGTTCTCTTTTTGAAAAATACATGATAGTTGCGTGTCATCCAAACACAAGTCAATTATTCATTTACCAATTGTACATGCTGTCGGGATCAATGAACTTGTATGTACATCAACCATCAACAATCTTAAGAATAACATAAAATTTGCTACAGAGATGTACATTTATACAAATTAGTTGTATCCATATAAGTTTCGTATAGGGGTGCAACTCGGGCGGGCTAAACCCGAACCCGATCGGATAAACCCGTTAACGGATTAGGTTAGGGTTGAAGATATTCGGGTTTGGGCTTGGGCTCGGGTTAAAATATTTGAACCCGATCAAAAATCGGGTTGGGCTTGGGTTCATGTGTTGGGTAACCCGAAGAACCCGAAACCCGACATACATATAATTTATATATATATTGTTTCATAGTACTTAAATAAAAAGTCTAAACTATAATTTTTTTACCCGAACTCTTCAATTCCTTGTCCTAAATCTCATTTCAGTTTTACTTTGTAACGATTGAGGCTTGATTGCTATTTGATTATGCATTTAATATTACTCTTGTTTAAACTTATTTCAAATATCATATTAGAGTCCGATAAACCTGATGGACCCGAGCCCAACCCGATCCTCCGGGCTTGGTCTTGGGCTTCATATGTTGAACCCGAAGTCGGGTCGGGCTTGGGCTTGGGCTAGGCTTATGATCTATCGGATTGGGCTCGGGTTGACCTCAAACCCGACCCAACCCGCCCGAGTTGCACCCCTAGTTTCGTAAAATTCCATGGAGAGAGTTTCCGTTAGACTGGCAAAAATTGAGCATAGTGTTTATTTATTTTCTTCTTTCCATATATTTGGTTTTGTTTGGTTTTGGTTTGTTTGTCTTTTTATTTTATTATTTTATTATTTTTTGTTAGTTTGGTTTACTTTGTTAGTGTTGATTTTTAGTTGTTTGATTCTGGATTGGTCTGGCGAATTGGTTGTAACAACTAAAAAAACCCAACACTAACAAAGTAAACTAAAATAACAAAAAAATTAAATCAAACTAAAAAACCCAAAAATTAACCAAAACCAAACTAAACCAAAACAAAACCCAAGGGAAAGAAGAAGAAAAATAAAATAATACCATGCTCATTTTCGGCCAGACTGGTGGAAATTTGACATGTTCAATTTCTGCTAGACCATCTGACAGAAACTTTCTCTACCTAGAATTTTGTGAAACTATATCGCTACAACTGATTTTGTATAACTTTATTTATATCTCTACATCATTTTTTTTCTGATATAATACAAATCCACCCCTCAGAGGCAGTTCCTCTGTAGAAAACACTCGGTATAATTTTAATTTTAGAAAGAGCAAGAGAAAACCTTCTATCATGACAGCAAATTTTAACATGGAAAGACAAGTTTTCCATACAAAACTAATAAATAACTTACAATCTTCTCCTTTGTCTTTCAAATGAGGAGGGGAACAATTGATATGATACAAGATCCACACCCTTAAAAGCAGATCCTCTGATACAAAACACTCGATATTCAATTTATGTGTATATTACAGAATTACAGAGGTACAGCATCAGTCAAATTGATGTACTCCACAAAATGTCACCTGGATTGCTTCATTGAGTCACTTGAATCACTGGTCATCGACCATTTCTCACATCCAGGGATTTTACTTTCGCTGATAAATATATCTGTGCACATTAACCACTGCTCTCTTCTGCATCACCCAGAACAAACTCCGCATATAGATTCTTGAGAGCAATCACGAGTGTCATTATCAAAGGACCCAATTGCTCCCTGTAAGTATAAAAAACAAAGATATGTGCTGTCAGGCTCTACAGATTGATGGTCATCACGGACGATAATTGATGAATACATTACTGGACTGGAAACAAGTATTAGTTGTGAAATAAGGTTACAACATAGAAAGACACATTAAGGAACATTGTGGACAAATTTGACAGCCTCTAGAGCTCACGAAGAAACCAACACACAGTAAAATGATGAGGCAGACAAACTGGCTGCTTATATTGCCCAAAGAAGAAACCATATGCAAAAAAGTTATCAATCATCAGACCAATCTGATATTTCTATGATAGTCTTTAAGCTCTGTCAAACAGCTCCTATGTTACCAGGAAAAGAATTGAAAGAAAAAAGAGTAGCCGAGGGTACTGTTTGCGCATGCATATGCCTAGCTCTGATTACAACAAGAATAAGGAACGAATAGACTACTACATAATGTTTCTAATATTAAACAGAATTTTATTTCAGAAGACACGAATTGAAATGTAAATGGGGGCATGGGTCTTCTGTATAAACAGCGACAAAGAAGACAAGGATTGGCTCCAAGTTATTCAGGAATAGTGGCGTTGAGTTTCGTGCAAGGCAGAAGCCCAACAGATATTATGGAAAGAAAGACAGTTATCGTAGTTATTCATATTCTGCAGACAGTACCAACAGGTTTAACCTACAATATTAGCAACATGAAACATAGTTAAGGTTCGAAGTATCGGTATCGGAATCGGTATCGGACCATTCCTATGAGTATCGGGATCGGCGGTATCGGCAGTATCGGAGGTTTCGGATCGGAGTATCGGATTTTGTGGTATCGGAAAACAAATAATTATTAATAAATTATTACCATTTTAGAAAATATATTTTACACATTTAGGCATAATTTTAATATTTTCAGTGTTGTTTCTTAGTAGTTTTGAAATTGAATGAAATAGTAGTCACCCTAATTTACATACGATAGATAAGTTTTCTTCTTTTACAAGCTTTTATAACCTTTCTTTCTATGCTTTTACACCCTTGTTGATCGGTCTTTTTCGTTCAATTTTCTTTGCCGAATTGACCGGAAAAGAGACCCCCACTGTCGGTATCGGTCAGTATCGGATCGGGACATGCCAAACCGTATCGGTATCGGCCGTATCGGATTGGTACTGGCCGATACTGCGAACTATTAAATCCTACTGATTTTCAAAAAGACTGGAATACCATTTCGCCATTAGTTATAATCTATAGCTATCTAAATACACCTGCCCTGGACCCCACCATAGATTAAAGCCTACATTTAAATTTCAGAAAAAGTTTTTAATAGATTTCATCTACAAGCTTAAGAGAGAAAAGACATGAATCAAAATGCTACTTAAATCGGGAGGGAGATGGATCGTCTGTATAAACACGGACAGAGAAAAGAAGTCCTGGGTCCAAGTTATTCAGGAACAGTGGGACATTAGATATTTGGATGCACAATCCACACATGTTTCATTGAATGGAAAGTTGGCTTTGTTTTTGTTTGTTTATATTTTCACGTGGATTCGAGATCATTCAAATCTTCAAATTGTTATTGGGTAAAAATGTCAACCTAACTAGACAACCTTGCCCAACTGTTTGTTAAGGTAGTATCAGACTTTTGCCCTCACAAAATCTCTAATGATCATAGGGATCGGAAGGCTGAGACAGCAGTTCTTAGATGGCCGACTTCTAAAAGCATCATACATGAGGTGCACCAAAAGCATTAAAGAAACAGAACAGAAGGCAAGGAAGAAACTAAGATATGGTGGAGGGGAAACAAAAACTCTCTCCTAACTAAATGGTTAATACACCAATTATGTAGGATCACGAAATTCGTACCTCATGATGATGAGATATAACCTCAATGACCACACTGCAAATATTTTGGAAATCTAAACAATATATCTAATATAAGGTCGGTTCCAGCAACAATGAATCAAAACGTTACAGTTAAGAATACCAATGCCTCTTAGGTCGCCTAATGTGCATACCATGATTCATCCATCTTAAACTACCGCAAAACATGTTTAAGCTACTTACTAATTAAAAAATATCCATAACCAATTTTACAGATCTCAAGTAGGAAATCTTCTTCTCTGTATAAATGCACAAACAACATTTAAAGAGTGTAGATTCTTAAAGTTGATGACTAACAACATATAACTTGCCTCAATAGTGTTCAAGCACAACTAGTTCTATTCTAATTAATATGAAAAAAAAAAGATTAACTATTAATGTGCTAGAAGAAGTGAGATTAATCACCAACTAATGCATGAAACTGATCATAATATTACCTCTAGAGCATTAGGGAACAATGTGACGCCACCAAGGATGCTGAGGCCTGTGAGATAGGCACTATGTGCCGGTATATCCTCCTGGATCACCAAAATCCCGTACTGCATCAGCACAAGGTGTATCGCCGTCAACCCGACGGCCCAAAAATACCTCCCCTCGATAAACAGCTGAGCTGCTGCAGGAATTGACGACACCCACAGCGGCAGTATCGGCAGCAGGGGGCCAATGAACGCAAGAACAGTGGACATGTACACGAAATGCACGGAGAAGAACCTAAATAGCAGCCAGGTGAGGCAGGCCTGGAAAATGGCGATCTTGGCGGTCGCCAGAAGTACGCTGCTGATGGCGTGGTTGATCACCTCGATGCACCTATCCCTCAAAGCCTTCGATATGGGAAGCAGGCCCACGACCTGCTCGGTGGCCCCGCCGGACTCGGAGGTGATCAAGTAGTACAACACCCACAAGAAGACCATCAACTGGGAAACAAAGTTGAACACCTCGGCAGCTCCGGAGACTATCGCGAGCACCACGGTCAGCACGAGGCTGGCGCTGCCGCCAAGCACGGTGGTGCTGCTGGCGAGGACGCTCTTCGAGACCTCGATCCCCTGGAAAGCAAACTCCTTTGCCTTCTCCACCAGGTCCACCCTCGTAACCAGCAGGTCTTTTACGATCAAGTCGAGCTCATTGTAGATCTCCGCCCACTCCCTTCTCTTGACACGCGCGCTCAAAGCTTGCAGCTTTACGGTGTACGGATGTGGAGAGGGACCGACGACGGCGGTAGTGGGCGGAGCTCCAGGGGCGAATCGACCACTCCGGCGGCCGCCACCGACGGCTTTCTCGTGACAAGGAAATGGCGGAGGCCGTTCGCGAATTCCGTGAGATTGTACTGTTCGGCAAGACGGTCCACCTGGTCCCAGACCGTCTCGTAGACCTTGGCCGAGTACTGGTCGACCAACTCCGGCACATTGTTCTCCTCGATCCAGTTCTTGAACCCGATCCTTTCCGCATAGTTGCTGCTCCACGTGCGACTTGAGCGAGATGACCGCGTCCTTCCCTTCCATGCCGATTTTGTACGAGAAGAATGCGGCGCCGGAGAGGAGGCCGAGGAGCATCCCGGCCATGAGGGCGACCGCGACGATGGTCTTCAGCCGGGACAGCAGCGCGGAGGTGAGCAGCGCCCCGCGGTGGCCGCGGATGGAGGACTTGGTGGCGGCGAGGGACGCGACGGAGGCGGTGGGGCCCGCTAGGAAGAAGGCCGGGAGGAGCACCGCCGCGGTGGTGGCGACGCCGAGGCGCTCGTAGAGGAAGAGGAAGAGGGAGAAGGATGCGAGCCACCGCATGAGCCGCGGGAACCCCCCGCCTCCGCCTCCGCCTCCGGATCCGGCGGCGGGTGAGGCTACGGCGGAGGTCTTGTTCCGTAGTTGGCGTATGAAGAGGAGGCTCCGGAGGTCGGAGAGGGTCTGGGAGGAGGAGCGGAGGGCGGCGGAGGGGAGGGCGAGGAGGGTCGGGAGGAGGCCGAGGGAGAGGGGCTTGGACCAGAAGTCGACGAGGAGGGTCTGGATCTGGCGGAGGGGGATGGAGCAGGGAGGGCCCACTGGAGGGGGCGGAGGTAGGAGTGGAGGAGGCGGTAGAGGCCGTAGAGGAGGAGGAGGGAGAGGGCGAGGCCGGCGTGCGCCATGGCCACGTACAGCGCCAGCCTCGCGTGGGGGTCCAGAGTTAGGGTTTCGTCGGGATTGGAGGAGGAGGAATTAGGGTTAGGGTTTCTCTGGTGGCGGGGGGAGGAGGGACGGGTGGGGGGGAGGGAGTCGGAGGGGCGGCGGAGGGAGGCGGAGCGGAACATGTCGGACCATGGGAGGCTCGCGGTGGGGTTAGGGTTTTGGAGGGGGAGGAGTAGCCGAAGGGGACGAGCTTCTCCATGGCGATTTTGTTCCTCCGGAGAAGAGGAGGGAGAGAAATGGCGGGGGAAGGATTAAGAATGGGGTGGGTTAGTTGTTCTTTGTTACTAAAAATGGTAAAAAAAGAATAATTAGGGTGTGATTCGTAAAAGGTTGTCGTCCCGGGGTTAGGTTAGGTTACTTTTTAGTGATGATTTTGCATTTCTCGGTGTATTTTTTTAGAAGGGAATTAAATTGATACGCGTAGGATTCAACGGTCACGTATGTAGACGTTGAGTTTTGAGAATGGAAGGTTTTGGATGATATCTTTCCGGAAAGCAAATGCAGAAGCATAGTTTAAAAAAATACAGTAATATTTTTTATATTTTGTGTTAAATATACGATCATTTTTAAGTTCTATAATTTGTGTAAAAAAAATATACTAATCACCCTTATTTTTAAAAAAATATAAAAGACAAAAGGTGTCACTGTATTTATTTTTAAACTAAAAAGATCTGCTTAATAAACACAAACATAGGGGGTGTTAATATAATAATCCTAAAAATACTTTGACGTTTAAGAAAAATCATGGTACCCACTTTTATTGGCATAAACTATCTTATATTCAAAACAGAAAATTACATACAAAAGGATAGAATTTGGAGTATATACATAGAAGAGTAAAATTTTAGAATATTTACAAAAGGAGAGATGGAATGCCATTAACAATGGCTGCGTCCTATCATGAAAAAATATATATAAAAAATAGTGCAACGTCATTAGAGATGGGGGTCCATGTGAGAAATGAGTAGAGCGTCAATGCGTCACATATGAAAGAAAAAAAAAATGAGTTCCTCATTTTATAGTTTTTATAATCTACTACGATAAATTTAACTCCTTGGATACAATTTTGGTTACTAATTGTATCTTTTAATTTAGTTTATCGAATCATAATATTTTTTTCAAATCTGATATTAGAAATAACTTAGAGATAAGTTTAAAAATATAATTTAAAATCTTAAATATTTTTCTCTAATATTAGATAATTTGAAATCATTGATAATTTTTAATTATAATTTAAAATATCTTTAGAGATAGGTTCTTAGATATTCTTTTCAAATATAATATTAAAAAAATATATTAGAGATAAGTTTGAAAAATATTTTTAAATTATTATCAGAAAATATATCATAGAGCTAAAGTTTACCAAGATTAAATTTTATGTTGAAACATAAGTTATTATTTGAACTGTATCTAATAATTTGGTATATTAAAAATATTTAAATATAGTTAGATAGTGAAATTATTATAGATAATTTAAATTACTTAAATTAAAGATGAGGAACATATTAAAAACTCGGTTGTTAGAGATATATACGGTCCATTTTTTCTCACATGAGGATTTTTTTTTTGTTTTCTTACATGGAAAGCCATCTCTAATGGCGCCACTCATTTCTCACATGGGGCTCTACTATTTTTTTTATATGATAGGACGCCATGCTAATATGCTCTTGATGCCCAACTGTTTTTTTCCACATGGGACGTCATTGCCAATGACGTCCTATCCTTTCCTTTGTAAATATCCTAAATTTCTACTCTTCTATCTAAATACTCCAAATTATATATCTCCCTAGTAATTTTCTTTATTCAAAATGTATAGAATTTTGAATACAAAAATTTGAGCCATATGAACCTGAATAGGTAGGGGTGAGTATTCGGTCTAATCGGTTTCAACCGAACCGAAATTTCATAAACCGAATGAACCGAATTCAGGAAAAATACAACCGAATTGAGGGAGAACCGATTTAAACCGAACCGAAATAATAGGTTCGGTTTAATCGGTTTATTCGGTTGGGCCATTTTGAATAATGGGCCGGGCCAAAAGTTTGTTTTGTGGGCTTTAAAAAATGTACACAAAATATCCAAAATTGCACCAAAAAAAAAGTGCTTACAGTTATACACAGTATAAACACAAAAACAGTTGGGCCGAGCCCCACACTCGATTTATGGGCTTTAAATAAATTTTTTTAACACAATATACAAAATTGCACCCAAAAAACCTGCTTGTAAATCCAAGTCCTAGTTGAAGTCACATTGCTCATAATTACACAACATATAAACTGCTTGTAATCCAAGTCCAGATAACTATACAAAATTGCACCCAAAAAACTGTTCATAATTACACAACATACAAACTGCTAGTTGATGTCACATTGCTCATAATTACACAACATACAAACTGCTTGTAATCTCTAACACAACATACAAACTGCTTGTAATCCAAGTCCAAAAAACAGCTTGTACAAAAAAAAACTGCTTGTAAATCCAAGTCCTTGTTGAAGTCACATTGCTCATAATTAGACAATATACAAACTGTTTGTAATCTAGCACAATATACAAACTGCTTGTAATCTAACACAATATACAAACTGCTTGTAATCCAAGTCCAAAATGCTGCTTGTAAATCCAAGCCCTAGTTGCAGTCACACTGCTCATAATTACATACACAAAAATAATAATTGCAGCAATACAACTTGCAAAATAATTGCAAAATAAAATATTCAGCAATACAACTTGCAAAAAATATTGCAGCATTACAAACTAATTCATCAACTTGTAATCAAACTGCAAATGCCCATGAGTTGCTTTATCAATGAAGCATGGAAGGGGGTGATATTTTCACCAAATCATTGGACCAAGAAGAACCATTGGTCAAAACTTCATATAACAGAAACAGTAAGTAGTGAATCTGACACTAAAATTGAAATGAAGAACACACACATTTATCACCTTTTCTTCACATATTTGTTAGCAAGTAAAACAAGTCAATGATAGACACAAAATGAAGAACACAAACCTTTATCACCTTTCTATGGATTTCCATCTATCCGATGTTCAAAAATGTGCATGTTCAAAATCTGCATAGATAAGCAAGTGGATTTGAACTTTGAAAGCTCAGCATGGCAATTTCTACATCATAAATAGATACATTGTAGTATCTATATGATGTTTATTGCCAAATCATAATCGCCACATCCTTTACATATTTGTTAGTAACTTATAAGTAAATAAAACAAGTAAATGTAAACGTAATATGTAGTGCCCCGACCCGCAATATGCCTTATGTTGGATGGTTGGTTCGATGAAGCCTTGTTGGACTTGGGATTATGCGAAGGATCGCTTGGAAGGCTATGCGATTGTGGCGGAAATCGTCCTATGAATGTGAGTAGTGTTGAACCCTTCAACGATCCTTTAGCTTCACGCTTAAAATAAGGATGAGTATGATATGTTTCTAGTTGAGTTTGTTCAATAACACTTTGCATGGAATTCGGAAAGATAATGAAAGATAATAATCACCTGAACGTAAATTGTTGTGGCTAAATGAATTGTATGCTTGTATAATGTTGCAATGAATTACATGACAGGTGAAGGCAAAGTCCCAAATACTTGGGCAGTGAGTATATCGAGCTTTGGCTTGATGAATAGTTGATAACACAGATATTAAGACCCAAGTACTGGGCAGTGAGTATGCTTGAATTATGTCCGAATAAATATATGCCAAACAGATGCTAAGTCCCAGAAATTGGGTGATAAGTACATTGAGTTGGTTGGAAAGAGGTATGATATCAAAGATGTGGCAAAGAGATGGGATAACAACATTCTATTATCCTGTGCCGATGTAGAATGTTGATCCCACTAAGACCCTGGATGGGCAGATAATATGAGCGTTGGCTCAAGGCAAGATGGCTAGATGGCAATATGAATGAGAATGATGGTTTTGCTTAGTTTTCTTATCATGCATTATATGTTCTTCTTAGATAAGTTGCATATAGTTGCATGGTCATGGACAACTTGTCGATAAGGTTTCGTTCCTCGAACGGTATTCCTGGGCCATGGAACCCGGTTCGTCCTAGGGGAAACAAGGATGGTGTCGATGTACTGACATCGGGATTGCAGGACTTGCAGTGGGGGCTTGCTATCGCCCACTGAAAGGACGCTGAAATCCCATGGTGCTGAAGTAGTAGCACGGTGTTTCGGAAACCTCCCATGGATTCGTACCCCATTTGGAGTTAGCCGTTCATCAGGAAGACGGTCCAGGATGGCGTGTCGCCAGTGACCTTCATATAGATAGGTCAGGTGCTAATGATGTCTTATGCAGGCAGAATAAGTTATTACTCAAATACTGGAAAGGATGTCGGCTGTTGGTAAGAATCACCTGAACGGTGATATTTATATTGAATCCTGATATTGATCCTAACAATGTCTTGTGCAGGCAGAGTAAGTATTATAAATGTACAGGGATGGCTATACGACCGTGGGTAAGAATTACCAAAGGGTGATAACTGCATGCTTTAAATTATGTTGGCTATGAGATTTGCATGCTTTACTTCTTGTTGGCTATAACATGAAATTGACCCTAAGGCAACGAGAAAGACTACTGTTATTAATGTGCTATAACATGATTACTTAGTGTTGTCTTCTTAGGTGAGTTGGGCCAGCACCGCTCACCAGTACATTGATGATGTACTGACCCACGTTGTGGACAATATTACAGGTGTTTGCTTGAGGGAAATCCTGTGAATCAGTGCTTGGCATCGATGAATCGGATGGGTGTGCAGAAGCTCTTCTTTCAAGATGATGTCTTCTATTATACGGGACATAATGTATGGAACAGTGGAACTCAGATGTACCAGTGAGATTGTAGCCAAATTGGTAAGTCATTGTAAAGAAGTCGGTATATTCATTGTAGCCTAAAGGGCAAGTGTATACATTCAGTTGGCTATTCAAAAGTCTTGTAATCAATTGTAAACTCAGTATTCCACTGCAAGTCTTGTAATCCATTATGATTATCAATAAAAGAGATACATTTCTTCAATATCTTGTGTGACTTTAATTTATCTGCTTGGTTCTGCTGCGTTGTCGATATTTTCTGAGAATTACCAGGAACTGTAATTGTCACGCCCCGGCCCGGAATCACCCGAATCATCGTCCTCGCAGGGGGCGTGATGCCGCACGAGCCTGGAGTTGCGCTCGTGCAAGACAAGATGACAAGTTCTCAAATGGTTATCTTTTGATTCGATATTAACAACGAAAGAAAACAGAGTATACGAAATAATTCTCTTTATTGATATCTGAAACTGAGATTACAATAGCTTTCGATAGCCTAACAATATATGCCAGATTGGCTACAACACTCAGGTTCTCTCTTGCCCACAAAGGATTTCACCGTTCCATACATCATGCCTTTTATATCTCGGCCGCATCAATCCAGCTGCGTAGTCCGAGCGTCAATGCGATAGCACGCTTCAATACGCTTCGGCATTCCAAGCCTTAACACGTTCAAGCAACGCTTCGCCGCGAGCAATCCATTCCCTGTACCCTGCATGAAGCTGGGGGGATCAGTACGTTCGTCCTCGCATGTACTGAAGCAAAGATCATCTTTCCAAACCGACATTTTAATATTTATGTTGAATCATGCAACTTAGCTTATGATCTTGCTATGTTCTCCTTAGGGTCAATTTTATGGCATCTTTGAAAGCGTAAAGCATGTTATCATAGCAGCATGTTATCGAATTGGAATAGGCAAACAAACAAGCAATATCTCGTGTTTGATTCGTGGGCGCGACTTACCAAGTCGATGCACTCGTCCTTGCACCGACGCAAGGTGAATACGCCGTAATCCTTCCCTGTCATGTTATTGTGCATCTCTAAGCAGGATCTCTATGCGGGACGCATATGCGCCTACAATTTCAATCCATCGTTCCTTAACTATATGAGGGCCGTTGGCATATCCGCGCCGGAATGGACTAAAGGAGTTCCTTTCTTTTCTCTCCTTCTTTCTCACTATTTGGTTGGGCTGCCAGGCGTTTCACGGGTTGGGTCACATCCCAAACAACCGAAACGTTCCCGCTACATGCCATCATTTGCGGCTTCTCCCATCTTGTTTAAGGATGTGCGCCTACAAAGATTATCCATCCCTCCGCGGCCAAATCGGTTCCGGGGACCTCCGGCATTAATCGTTTGGGGGGATACTCGTGCACGAGCTATTATCACGATTTAATCTCGAGCCCATTCCAATCGACCATACAACGCCCTATCATTCAAGTAATCAATTCAAACAACCAAACATAGTCTTGAGTCCGAGACTCAGACTTATCATCTCGCATCTCTTTCGTTAGCTTTCTGTGTTCTTACATTTCATACTTCGTTTCAATGATTCAATGGCATCGTGCCTCAACTCAATGCTCGTCAACCGAACGACCCGAAGGTCTTGAACACCTTTCGAGGCACCATGTCATATCCGACAGTTCCGCCACGTTCATGCCATAACTGTATTCTCTCACAACGAAGCCATCTTTTATTATCCCGTGCACGTAGGCACGTTTCGACCGTATCCCCATGTTCTATAACTTAGCATTCAATGTTCGGGGCATGCGCACTAGGGCGCTCGCCTATCGTCTTTCAATGTTCTAGCCGTCTAACTCGTGCATCAAAGACACGGTATGGTTCGTGCACTAAGGTACTCGTCGATTACAGTTATCCCATGTTCTTACGGCTTGTGCACCGAGGCGCTCGCCTTAGCGATATTCAATATCCCATAGCGACTCGTGCATATTGATACACATTTTATTTCAATTATTCTAACTTAGTGTTCGACTCACACTATGATTTTATCTCCGATCGGCCACGCCCGTGGCGTCGATAGGTTAACTTAGCATACAATGATATATTTGACTTATCGAAGGAGTAAAAGAAGTCAATCCTCCCACCTTGAGTCGATATGCCTTCGTCGTTTCGCCGAGCCGATGCGGCTCGATTCCCTAACTTTGTTGCACGGCCACTCTCCTGACTTAGCCATTCGAGCACTTCGTGCTTCATTGAGTTATACGTCCGATTTGCCTTAGCGTTCCCAAGTCTTAGCCCGTCGCAAGGCGACGATTTGATTTCGCGGACCCCTTACTAAATATTGCAAAAGATCGACCTCTAATATTTTCCCGTCAAAGTATAACCTGCACACGAAACCAACTAAAATCAATACTTGCTTCGATTCGGACTTGCGCCTTGGTCGATTCGATTTCTTAGAATCTTCGAGCCGATTCAACGCACTCATCCTTCGGGGCAACGCGGCGCTTCGCATCGATTCAACTCGATGTATTCTTTCGGGGCAAGGCAACCTCTTCGCATCGACAAAGTTGATGCGTTGCTCGGGACAACGTAACTCGCCTATCGATTTGCATTGATATATTTTATTTGGTCCACGCGACTCGTTGAGTCAACGCTTCAGCGTAATGCGCCGTGCGGAGCGGGACATTACAGAATATACCACTCAAAACAAGGTTCGTCCTCGAACCAAAACCAACACTCCGACTAAGTGTTTCATAGATCGTTTCACGATCTCGTCCCAACAATGTTGTTCAGTTTTACACTATCTCGCAAGCTTTTCATTAACATTTCAAAGTCATCCCTGCAGCTCGATTTGAATTTTGTATACAACTCGATTTGGATTCATACCTATATTCAAGGCGTCCCGAAGATATATGTATTTCGACCGAGTCCAGTCGTAGCAAATTGGAACAAAGCTGACAGGTAAATTTCAATCCTATGCTTGCCATCTCGTACTCTCGATCGGACTTATCCTTAGCAACCGTTCTCGAAATTCCATCGCATACGTATATTCGATACATACGTGATTCATTCAATAAAGTCACTGCACGCGACGCGATTCATAATCGCCTTTCTCTTTTCGTGTGTTTCATCGGGACTATCAATTCTACGCATTACGTCAAGCCGTCGCGCATCCAATCACAACGAGTCTCCGCAACGCCTTGCGTTCAAAGTCGCTATCCAACTATTTCGAAGTCTTGCTTATGCAACTTATCTCGATACAATTTTCTTTGTTGACTTGCAAATACATCAACATTCAGGACTACGCCCGCTGGGTTACTTACATAGTCCCCGTGCTTAGATTTTCCCGACACAAGTTTAAATTGACATTGCACAAAGGCCACAATCTATCCGACATAAAAGTTTACAGCAAGGCGACAGTGCTCAAGGCAACAATCGCCTTAGCACGAAGGTCTTTACGACGCGTCTTACATTCAATTCCTAACGAGTAGGAATTCGATAGCCAAATTCCCAACTTATCCATCTCGCAACATCGAATGTAAATTTTGATTCACGCAAACTCAATTACAAGGTGAATCCGAATCTAACGACATGACTCGTAAGTCATTCCCTTATCGTTCCCTCTCGTACCTAGCACGTTTCTCGCAATCGCCTATCCGAATCACCAAGTTCGTTGGTGAATTCTAGTTTGACCGTCGACCAACATAACCATTCAAGTATTCATCCGACGAATACTCAAAATCTAACTATATCATTCTCAATCGAAAGCTGTTCCAATAATTCTCGATCGCCTAGACTTATCGTCAACATGCACCGTGTTATATTTGTTATCGGTGCAATCTCATATGCGATATCGCATGGGTCATCTTACGGTCTGCAGCATTCAATTCGATTTGGCGGTCAAGTCTTCTAGGGTCAGCTGTCCCGAAGCTACGCTCGATAATTATGGATCATCACCGAAGGACAGTTTACTACGAACCATGCTATATCTTATTTCGGAGCCAAATCACGTTCCGACGATTCTATGCGACTACCCAATTTTGGACAAACCGTTTCTATCGGCGCAACTGATGTGCAACTATCCTCCGAGTCAAGTCATGCACTACCGTCGATGATTTTGCAATTTACGAAACATCTACTCGCATCAAGTTCGAGTCTATCTTATTCACGGGTCGACACACGAGATGCTATACGCATCGAGCAATCGTCGATGACTTATAGTCTCGTCTTTGATCAATCACAAAATTTACGATCAACCAAGTTCGTTCATTCTCGTATCCTTACTTACAAAATTTTGATAGCGCAAGGCGCACTCCATTTTGTATTCTCACCTCGTGCTTATGTTTCCTTGCATATCGATCTTGATAGTTCATATCAATTTCGATAGCAAAAGGGTCGACTTCGAATCCGTTTCAACGTCAACTTAACTCGCATCGCATACATCTAAGTTTGCAATAAACTTTTCCATACGCATCAACTCATTTTTCGATTCGCCGTATCCCGCTATACTTTGATCGCGTAACCGAGTTACCTATTATCCAACATCGTGCCCTCGAGTTATACGATCTCGCCCTCTAAGTTTTGCGTGTTTTCAGTCGTACTCAAATGAGTGTCGCCGTAACTTAACCAACTATTTCATAGGCACGGTTTCTCGTGTCAACCAACTTTCTTACCGAAGTCGCACATCGTGCGATTCAATTTTAATGTTTGTATCGCCTAACATTTCTATCGAGATCGCAAGTCATGCGATTCGATTCGTCTCGCCTAATATTTCTACCTAGATCGCAAGTCGTGCGACTCATTTGTAAGCTCGAGTATTCCTTTCCCGTCGATCCGATTATTGCGTCAAGGCATAATCGTTTCGCTATTCTCGGTCGTCCGACCGACTTATCATTTTTGTCCGACGTATCGTTCATTGATACGAGTCTCGCCTTATCGTCCCAACCGAATTTCGAAGAACACTTGCATCAACATACCGTCATACAAATTTTCAATCGAGTCTCGGTACTCCCCCGTCCATTGCGGACAAACTTTCCGCAATTCTCACAAAGCATCGATGCAATTTATCGCACAAGTGATATACCATATACCACTCGAAATCGAGTTATTCATCGCCTACGTGGTATGGCATATACCACTCGGAATCAAGCCATTTCCCTCGTACTATACTCAGTATAACCCGACAATCTCTTCCGACTCATGATTTCTGCAGTGATCGTGCTTGATCACAACCGTAACTTTGATTCTATCAAAATCCGACACAACTCGATCAATGTTCTCGTTTGCCAACATAAGTTTGGTGTGCAACCGAACGATTCGTTCTATCGATTTATGAATTCAATTATTTCCTTACGTTGCATCTCGTGCAACAATTTATTTAGATATGCGTTGCACCCCGTGCAACAAATTTTACCTTCGATACGCGTTGCACATCGTGCTACGATTTATTTCTGACACTCTCATTTCACTTTGTACAACGATTCATTTCCAATTTCCTTTGCACTTCGTGCAACGATTAATTTGATATGCGTTGCACCACGTGCAATAATTTTTACTTTCAATACGCATTGTACATCGTGCAGCGATCATTTCCGATATTTACCGTACCTCGTGCAACGAATTACTCTCGACTTTCCAAGTCAATGCACAATCCGTTTTAACACATTCGGTATTGGCTTATCACTTCTCACTTTTATTTTAACGCATATTCACGTTAACTCGTTGCACTTCGTGCATCATTTTATTTCTCATTCAACATGTTACATTGCGACAATATCTCAAATCGTATTTCACAATTTGTTGCGCTTGCAGCAACTAACACTTTTACGGCTCGTTTGCATTCAATGCAATATACCCTTTGCGACTTTCTTAGCAAACATTATGTAATTTCCAAAACACATACGGCAAAATTAGACGATTGTATTAGACTTATTGTATGGAACATCCAGTGCGGCATCGAGTAGAGTCAAGAGTGATATCAAGTGGTGGTGGGCAACTTTTCGAATTGAAATGAAGCGAGCGTCCAGAGGAAATTGAGCCTAGAGCTCTGATACCAATTTGTCACGCCCCGACCCGGAATCACCCGAATCATCGTCCTCGCAGGGGGCGTGATGCCGCACGAGCCTGGAGTTGCGCTCGTGCAAGGCAAGATGACAAGTTCTCAAATGGTTATCTTTTGATTCGATTTAACAACGAAAGGAAACAGAGTATACGAAACAATTCTCTTTATTGATATCTGAAACTGAGATTACAATGGCTTTCGATAGCCTAACAATACATACCAGATTGGCTACAACACTCAGGTTCTCTCTTATCCACAAAGGATTTTACCGTTCCATACATCATGCCTTCTATATCTCGGCCGCATCAATCCAGCTGCGTAGTCCGAGCGTCAATGCGATAGCACGCTTCAATGCGCTTCGGCATTCCAAGCCTTAACACGTTCAAGCAACGCTTCGCCGCGAGCAATCCATTCCCTGTACCCTGCATGAAGCTGGTGGGGGATCAGTACGTTCGTCCTCGCATGTACTGAAGCAAAGATCATCTTTCTAAACCGATATTTTAATATTTATGTTGAATCATGCAACTTAGCTTATGATCTTGCTATGTTCTCCTTAGGGTCAATTTTATGGCATCTTTGAAAGCGTAAACCATGTTATCATAGCAGCATGTTATCGAATTGAATAGGCAAACAAACAAGCAATCTCGTGTTTGATTCGTGGCGCGACTTACCAAGTCGACGCACTCGCCCTTGCACCGACGCAAGGTGAATACGCCGTAATCCTTCCCTGTCATGTTATTGTGCATCTCTAAGCAGGATCTCTATGCGGGACGCATATGCGCCTACACTTTCAATCCATCGTTCCTTAACTATATGAGGGCCGTTGGCGTATCCGTGCCGGAATGGACTAAAGGAGTTCCTTTCTTTTCTCTCCTTCTTTTCTCACTATTTGGTTGGACTGCCGGGCGTTTCACGGGTTGGGTCACATCCCAAACAACCGAAACGTTTCCGCTACATGCCATCATTTGCGGCTTCTCCCATCTTGTTTAAGGATGTGCGCCTACAAAGATTATCCATCCCTCCGCGGCCAAATCGGTTCCGGGGACCTCCGGCATTTAACCGTTTGGGGGGATACTCGTACACGAGCTATTATCACGATTTAATCTCGAGCCCATTCCAATCGACCATGCAACGCCCTATCATTCAAGTAATCAAATTCAAACAACCAAACATAGTCTTGAGTCCGAGACTCAGACTTATCATCTCGTATCTCTTTCGTTAGCTTTCTGTGTTCTTATATTTCATACTTCGTTTCAATGATTCAATGGCATCGTGCCTCAACTTAATGCTCGTCAACCGAACGACCCGAAGGTCTTGAACACCTTTCGAGGCACCATGTCATATCCGACAGTTCTGCCACGTTCATGCCACAACTGTATTCTCTCGCAACGAAGCCATCTTTTATTATCCCGTGCACGTAAGCACGTTTCGACTGTATCCCCATGTTCTATAACTTAGCATTCAATGTTCGGGGCATGCGCGCTAGGGCGCTCGCCTATCGTCTTTCAATGTTCTATCCGTCTAACTCGTGCATCAAAGACACGGTATGGTTCGTGCACTAAGGCACTCGCCGATTACAGTTATCCCATGTTCTTACGGCTTGCGCACCGAGGCGCTCTCCTTAGCGATATCTAATGTCCCATAGCGACTCGTGCATATTGATGCACATTTCATTTCAATTGTTCTAACTTAGTGTTCGACTCACACTATAATTTTATCTCCGATCGGCCACGCCCGTGGCGTCGATAGGTTAACTTAGCATACAATAATATATTTGACTTATCGAAGGAGTAAAAGAAGTCAATCCTCCCACCTTGAGTCGATATGCCTTCGTCGTTTTGCCGAGCCGATGCGGCTCGATTCCCTAAATTTGTTGCACGGCCACTCTCCTGACTTAGCCATTCGAGCACTTCGTGCTTCATTGAGTTATACGTCCGATTTGCCTTAGCGTGCCCAAGTCTTAGCCCGTCGCAAGGCGACGATTTGATTTCGCGGACCCCTTACTAAATATTGTAAAAGATCGACCTCTAATATTTTCCCGTCAAAGTATAACCTGCACACGAAACCAACTAAAATCAATACTTGCTTCGATTCGGACTTGCGCCTTGGTCGATTCGATTTCTTAGAATCTTCGAGCCGATTCAACGCACTCATCCTTCGGGGCAACGCGGTGCTTCACATCGATTCAACTCGATGCATTCTTCGGGGCAAGGCAACTCTTCGCATCGACAAAGTTGATGCGTTGCTCGGGACAACGTAACTCGCCTATCGATTTGCATTGATATATTTTATTCGGTCCACGCGACTCGTTGAGTCAACGCTTCAGCATAATGTGCCGTACGGAGCGGGGCATTACAGTAATGGTTTTGCCTTGTACAAGTGCAATCTAGACTTGTACGGCATCACGCCCAGTGGCTAGTTTTCGATCCTCCGGGATCGGGGCGTGACATAATGGTATCAGAGCACGGCTTTACGTCCTTGGATTTCTATTTGATTTGTTTCGAATCAATGTTGCTACTAAGATGATTCTAAGCTGCTTCCGCGATGATTCAAAGATTGCTTCCGCGATTATTCAAAGTTGCTTCCGTGGTGAATCAAAGTTGCTTCCGTGAATACTCAAAGTTGCTTTCGCGATGAAATCAAAGTTGCCTCTATGATGACTCATAGTGCTTCTGCGATTATTCTGTGTTGCTTCCAAACTATTCTAAGTTGTTCCCTTGACTGAAAGTCCGTTGATCATTCTAATCTCTCACTGGGTGTTCCATACAATAAGTCTAAATATGTGGGCTGTGATATGTGTGCTTTGTTGAATTTCTAAAAGATACCAAAAAGAATAACAATGATGCGATGCTATAATAAGTTTGTGATATATGCTGGATGTCGTATGTGTGGGATTCTTTGAGTCGATTGTTATGCAGCAATCGACCGTGGGTGATGGCTTGGTATGTTGGAACAGAATGTGCATGGATTTCAGTGAATGGGAATCGACAGAATTTTGAGTCGATATTTGTGGTCAGCATAACTACTGCAGGATGGATTGTCCATATTGGACGTTGGTTTGATGCGAGGGAATATTGTGTTGGGAATGGCTTCAGCTCTGAGTGGTATATTGTATATACCCTCGTCGTGATAAGATGTCCCTTGACCCTTGATGTGTTTATGATTTTGTGTTTGGTTTACCTATAAGGTATTGGGTGGTATCGAATCGTAGCTGAGCTTACGATTGATACATGTTGGCTAGGCGTGTTCTTTGTTAAGTTCGGATGACCCGTTGCTAGATTTTGATGTGTTCGGGTGAACCATCGCTAGACCTTGTGGGTTAGCAATAAGTTAGGTAATAAGAGATTGAGAATATAAAATGAATGCCTTGGTTGGGAAGGAAACAAATTTCAGATTCAGGCAAAGACTTGGATCAGTTGGGAAAAAGGAGTGTAGGCTTGGTAATGATGGTGTGATGTTGCTATTGAAAGATTTTGCGAGAATAACTATGGACCGAATATTGAACGATGTTGGAATTGAGTAAAAGAAATTGTATGTTGGATATCGACAGAATTGATGGTGATGTTAGACGCTTATCAGGATGTTGCGAATGATTTAGAAGATGCAAAGAGTTGCATCGACGACCGAAAAAGTAGAAAATGGGCTTGAGGAATAGATGATCTTAGCACGATGTGCAGTTGGGCTTGAGAGAATTCGATGTGTCCCGAATTAACAAGTTATGACCCTTGACTATTTTGAGGCACAGAGAATAAGTACTTGTCCCTTGATGCATGAAAGAATAGATGTTCCTTACAAGAGCCGAATGGCTGGAATACAAATAAGTATCGAGGTGCAGCGATATATAATAGACCCTGTCGGTGGATGATGTTGTCGCATGAATAGCAAGTTTGGTAGAATATAGAATTGTTGGATTATGACTTAGCTGATGAGTTATGTCATGTCCACTAAGATGACCGATATATGATGCGAGATGATTGGTGCTATAGAGATTGGATCGGTACATGAATAGTAAATCTTCTTATGGAATCATAAGGAGATGATGCAAAACGAATATTGATGGTTAACATGAATTGCTAAGAGATGACCGTGTTGGTACTAGAAAATTTATAAATGATGCCTCGGAAGAAATATGATTATGTAGTTGCCTTATTTTGTTGGTTAAGAGAGTACAGACCGTATCGATGATCTAAAAATGTGGAAAATAAATATGTCGCGAAGAGACCGTAGGAAGAGGTCATAAGTGATAAACTATCGAGGTAACAACGTTGGATTATGACTCAGAATAGTTGACCCAATTGAATAAATAATTTGAGTACGATATGAGGATGCAAGTCGGATTGAACAAGTGATGCTAAGTCTATGCAAGTGGAAATTGAAAGTTTGGATATTCGATTGAGGAGTTTTATATGATAGCTTCGAGAGTGACCCATAGAATTGTGGGATAGAGTTGTTGGATAGATTTTGTCGATTGCGGGTAAGTCTAGAATGAGACTTCGTTGGGCATGACCCGAGTATGAGTACGGGTAGAAAGACTTGACTCTAGATTGTCGGCTGGTCGCCTAGATTGTCGGCTGGTTGCCTAGATTGTTGGCTGGTTGCCTAGATTGTCGGTTGGTTGCTTAGAATGTCGGTTGGTTGACTAGAGTGTCGGTTGGTTGACTAGAGTGTTGGTTAGTTGCCTAAGTTTTAGTTTGGTTGGCTATGTTCTTCAGTTGTCCGTATTGAGAATAAGTTCATAAGATTGGGGTGGTGTCCCATGTCCCTAAGTTGGTCAGACCATAGAGTTGTCCATATGATGAGAATTGGTTGCCTCTAAGATAAGCGATAAGTATGTCCCTGATAGCTACTCATCTCATATGAGCTAGCTGAATGTTTGGTTTAGCTTAGATTAGCTGACCATAGAGACTTGACTGAATACTATATTGACTGTTGGAAAGCCGTAGGATGTCCCTATTGATGTTGCGTGAGTATAGTCGGAATGAGTAAGATATGTTGGAAGTTAGGCTTTGGAATGGATATTGAGAAATTTTGATGTTATAATATTGGATGGGATGACGGATCATGTTGGTTTCAAAAATTTGGTTGCCTTGTTGGAACGTCGGAAATTGAGTTGCCTTTGTTGGAATGCTGGAAATTGTTAGAACTGGTTGGATTTGGTCGATTGATATTGAGCTGCGTAAAATTGATGGTAGTGCTTTGAGACAGATGGTATAATTTCATTGATCGGATCAAAATCGAGGATAATTGTAACAACGGAATGGGATAGTACATGTAGCCGAGATCGGCGAAAGCGAATGTGAATAGGAATGACCCTCGAAATTAATGTTGCTGGAATATGCTAGTTGCCTATGCGAGAAGATAATATTGTTGGCTTGATCAATACGAAGGAATATTTGAGTACAGCGAGAAATGTTACTAGAGTGGGATGATGGTACAATTTGATAGATGAATCATGATCGAGAAATTTACAAGTTGCAAACAAAGTGTATAGATACGGACGATGATGAGTACAAGATTTGACTGATGAGAATCGGGATATCGAAATGAAATGTGGCAATAGGATTTATCAACTTTGATGGCATGGATGACAATGAACTTGAAAGGAATACTTGATACATCTAAGTCAGAATACTTTGGAAAATGTTGGGATCGATTGTGGAAAACTTATCGAGTTGGAATCGGCAACATCTATTGTGTTATTAATTGGTTGGGATATTGAATAAACAAAGTGGGATTATAAAAGATGCTCAAAGAGAATTACTGATGTTCGGGAAAGGAAGTTATATCGTAGCTCGTTCGTCTTCCCTATCACTGAACTTGGCTGAAATACATATATTTCTGGGACGCCTAAAATATGTGTATGATTCCAACTAAGTGATATGCTGAATTCAAACGAAGCCACGAGGAGGATTATCTTGTGCTAAGAATTGCGCGAGTGTTGGAGGAAAGATCAAAGATGGTAAACTATGTTGAATCAATTGGGATGCTGTAACGAGATGGTACATTACTTAAAATCAATCGAGAGATTGCGGAGAAATATTAGATGGTGCAAAGTTGATCGTTGAGAAGTTTCATGAAGAGTTGGTTGAAATTTTGGGGATGAGTTTTGTTTTAAGTTTCGAGGACGAAACTTTTTCTGGGTGGTATATATTGTAGTGCCCCGACCCGCAAGATGCCTTATGTTGGATGGTTGGTTCGATGAAGCCTTGTTGGACTTGGGATTATGCGAATGATCGCTTGGAAGGCTATGCGATCGTGGCGGAAATCGTCCTATGAATGTGAGTAGTGTTGAACCCTTCAACGATCCTTTAGCTTCACGCTTAAAATAAGGATGAGTATGATATGTTTCTAGTTGAGTTTGTTCAATAACACTTTGCATGGAATTCGGAAAGATAATGAAAGATAATAATCACCTGAACGTAAACTGTTGTGGCTAAATGAATTGTATGCTTGTACAATGTTGCGATAAATTACATGACAGGTGAAGGCAAAGTCCCAAATACTTGGGCAGTGAGTATATCGAGCTTTGGCTTGATGAATAGTTGATGACACAGATATTAAAACACAAGTACTGGACAGTAAGTATGCTTGAATTATGTCCGAATAAATGTATGCCAAACAGATGCTAAGTCCCAAGAATTGGGCGGTAAGTACATTGAGTTGGTTGGAAAGAGGTATGATATCAAAGATGTGGCAAAGAGATGGGGTAACAACATTCTATTATCCTGTGCCGATGTAGAATGTTGATCGCACTAAGACCCTGGATGGGCAGATGATAATATGAGCGTTGGCTCAAGGTAAGATGGCTAGATGGCAATATGAATGAGAATGATGGTTTTGCTTAGTTTTCCTTATCATGCATTATATGTTTTCTTCTTAGATAAGTTGCATATAGTTGCATGGTCATGGACAACTTGTCGACAAGGTTTCGTTCCTCGAACGGTATTCCTGGGCCATGGAACCCGGTTCGTCCTAGGGAAACAAGGATGGTGTCGATGTACTGACATCAGGATTGCAGGACTTGCAGTGGGGGCTTGCTACCGCCCACTGAAAGGACGCTGAAATCCCATGGTGCTGAAGTAGTAGCACGGTGTTTCGGAAACCTCCTATGGATTCGCACCCCATTTGGAGTTAGCTGTTCACTAGGAAGACGGTCCAGGATGGCGTGTCGCCAGTGACCTTCATATAGATAGGTCAGGTGCTAATGATGTCTTATACAGGCAGAGTAAGTTATTACTCAAATACAGGGAAGGATGTCAGCTGTTGGTAAGAATCACCTGAACGGTGATATTTATATTGAATCCTGATATTGTTCCTAACAATGTCTTGTGCAGGCAGAGTAAGTATTTTAAATGTACAGGGATGGCTATACGATCGTGGGTAAGAATCACCAAAGGGTTATAACGGCATGCTTTAAATTATGTTGGCTATGAGATTTGCATGCTTTACTTCTTGTCGGCTATAACATGAAATTGACCCTAAGGCAACGAGAAAGACCACTGTTATTAATGTGCTATAACATGATTACTTAGTGTTGTCTTCTTAGGTGAGTTGGGCCAGCACCGCTCGCCAGTACATTGATGATGTACTGACCCACGTTGTGGGCAATATTACAGGTGTTTGCTTGGGGGAAATCCTGTGAATCAGTGCTTGGCATCGATGAATCGGATGGGTGTACAGAAGCTCTTCTTTCAAGATGATGTCTTCTGCTATACGGGACATAATGTATGGAACAGTGGAACTCAGATGTACTAGTGAGATTGTAGCCAAATTGGCAAGTCATTGTAAAGAAGTCGGTATATTTATTGTAGCCTAAAGGGCAAGTGTATACATTCAGTTGGCTATTCAAAAGTCTTGTAATCAATTGTAAACTCTGTATTCCGCTGCAAGTCTTGTAATCCATTATGATTATCAATAAAAGAGATACATTTCTTCAATATCTTGTGTGACTTCAATTTATCTACTTGGTTCTGCTGCGTTGTCGATATTTTCTGAGAATTACCAGGAACTGTAATTGTTTTATCTTGTACAAGTACAATCTAGACTTGTACGGCATCACGCCCAGTGGCTAGTTTTCGATCCTCCGGGATCGGGGCGTGACATAATACACAAGTACAACAACTAATAATTTAACAGTTACAACCGAACCTTAATCCAAACTGAAACATTAGGTCCAGAGAATCCAAAATCCCAAAATGAATTCTGCAGTGCACACTGCACATGACACACTACAGTCTATAGAGTGCACAAACTGCACAGTTCAGTGATAGATTGTTTAATAATTACATAACCCAAACCAGTCAATCCATAAACCAAATCTTCAAACATCGCTGGAGGTTGAGCCCCTCGTAGTCGGTTGACTTAAATCTATACAAGTATAAAAAAATAACAACACGAGAACAAAAAAATAAATACAAATAATGAAGTAGAACTTAAAAACAACATAATGCGATAAAGTTTATTAACTAAAATTATACCTCTTTCAAGTTTATCTAGTGATTCCAAGTTTTCTTCAAGATTAGTAACAATAGATCGATCGGAACCAGTCTTAAACCAATCTTGAGAACAAATAAGACTTTGAGCAATTTTGGATGTCAAAGAGCTCCTAAATACATCAAGCACCCGACCACCGGTGCTAAATGCACTTTCCGAAGCCACTATAGATATTGGGACAGCCAAGACATCACGAACCATTCTTGAAAGAATAGGAAAACGAAGAGAATTGATCTTCCACCAAGCCAAAAGATCAAAATTGGGATTCTCATCTTCATCGGCTTCGGTAGGCTCGACAAGATAACGATCCAACTCAGATTTGTTATCACAACCACCAGTTTTCAATTTGTGATTTTTATATTGAGCCTTCATCATATTTTTTAAGTTAAATATTGGACGCACTTCGATGATAGGAGATTCGGCCATTTCATTAGTTGTTGAAGCAACTATCGGTGTATACAACTTCTTGTAGTCTTCAAACATAGAGTAAGCAACCATTTTTACCTTCTCTATCATGGTATCATCCTTTGATTTACCATAGAGTTGATATAGCCACCATTCCACATATGCAAACTTTTGTCGTGGATCAAAAAGTGGTGCAATGAAGACAACCATATTCATCTTCTCGACGTCCCCCCAATACTTGTCATATTTATCTCTCATCTTATCCGCCATTGTAGACAACTCGAAGTCATCGTTACTCTTAGCATTCTTCAAGAGGAGGTCAATAGATGCAATTTCTTCAAAAAAATTGTTAGAAGTGACATACAAAGAGCCGGATACACGTAAAGTGAATTCATAGAAATGCTCTAAAAATGTACACAACCTTCTAGCATTCATCCAATCCTCTTCGTTTCGAAACAATCCCTCACTCTCAAGTTCCCTTTTGAATAAAAGATCTTCGTCTTGGAATCTCTCAAAGGCTCTTTGAAACCTTTGAGCCGTGTCCAACATCAGATATGTTGAATTCCAACGAGTGCTCACATCAAGACATAATAATTTTTTGCTTTCTATTTTTTCGATTTGAGCACAATCTTTAAACTTTTGGAACCGGGAAGGAGATTGTCTCACATAACTAACCGCCTTTCGAATACGAGCAACCGAAGGAGACATCATTTTCAATCCGTCTACCACAACAAGGTTGATAATATGTGCAATGCAACACATGTGTAAATACTTGCATTGAAGAATGCTATTTCTCCGTTGCGCAAACTTTTTGCTTAAATAAGTAATGGCAACGTCATTAGAGCTTGCATTATCAACGGTAATTGTGAAAATTTTGTCAATGCCCCATTCAATCAAACATGACTCTACGTCCCTACCAATAGCTTCGCCTTTGTGACTAGAAATTGGACAAAAGTTGATAATATTTTTCTTTAGTTTCCAGTCATCAATAATATAATGTGCCGTAAGACACATATAGTTTATCTTTTGGATAGACGTCCATGTATCGGTCGTAAGACAGACCCTTTGATTGGACTCCTTGAAATAAGTCTTCAACTTAGACCTCTCATTGGTGTAAAGACTGTACCAATCTCGTGCTACGGTCCATCTCGATGGTACACCAAACATAGGACATGCACTAGAAACAAAATGTTTGAAGCCCTCACCCTCAACAAACCGAAAAGGAAGTTCATCGACAATTAACATATAAGCCAACGCATTCCTTGTATGTTCTTGATTAAATTGCCAACTAGTGAGAGTTTGCTTGCCCTTCCCAACGCATTACATATTCAATATTGATTGAGATTGACCTTTGTGCTTCGGATTGAGGGGGCATATAAGCCAATGATTTCTAACCGAGGTGGTCCCATTAATTACGGGGTGACAATAGTATTCTTTTTTACAGAAATTACATGCCCCCTTTGGGTGCCCATTCTCAAGAAATTCTTTAAAGTCACTCCAATAAGGAGCTCTTCGTTTGCCAATACGCTTATTTTTGACCTTAAGTTTAGAATTAGTTGTGACAGGGTCATTTGTGGCATGGGAACTTGTGCCACCCACAACTCCGACCTCAAGGTCAATAGGCTCCGCTTCATTTGACATCTAAAATAAACATAAAAGCAACAAAACATTTCAATTCTAAAACCAAATCAGAAAATCAAAATAAAAATAAGAAAACGCACATTGCACGAGTATGATGTTGATGCCATGAACTTGAATTATTTGACGCAATAAATGACCTATTAATTTTTAAATATCATATAAGATAAAGTTTTACTTGTAAAGCAAAATCAGAAAATCAATTTTTTAACTAGTAAATCAAAAATCATGTAGGCATAAAATCATGTAGTCATAAAATCATGTAGGCAAAATCATGTAGATATATATCCATTGCATATTTCACTTGTAAGTCAAAAAAACCAAATCAATCATCAAAAAAAAGGTCAAGCAATCAACAATTCAAGGCTTTGGCAAACTTCCATTCCGAGAACTGTCCTGCAAACAAAATATGTGACATATATCCAATCAATCAACAAAAATCAAATAATGCTTTTGGCAAACTGGCCATTGCGCAATGCAGCATTTATGCAAACTGGCCCTGCACACATATTCCATTTTAATTTCTAGCCACAGCCATATATTGAATAGTCCCTGCACAATTCCATTCCATTCCAATTCCCAGACACAAGACAGAGAGAGTGATTCTTACAGCGATTGGAGACAAATCCAAGCAAAGAATCCAATCGCAAAATACCTGCATAATTAACAAATGAGGTTGGTATGAGCAAAGGGCAATAAATATATTCCTAGCATACTAACTATAACAGAAATTAAAATAACAAATGATGGTATTAACAAATGAGAATGCAAGGAAATACACATTTATAACAGAAAATGATATACTTAAAGTTTAAACAAAATAATTAGAAAAATATGACGAAAATGGGGGGGGGGGGGATTACAAAATGTAAGTTAGGAAGGAGATCTGAGATTTCCACACATACATTTCGTTGGCTTCTAGGAAAAAATATATTAAAAGAGTAGAAAAAAAATATAACCCAAAAAAAAAATTAAAAAATGTAAAGTTAGAAAGGAGATCTGAGTTTTGCTGCTTGCACACACATATTTCGCTGGCTTCCAGGAAAATAATGAAAAAAAATTAAAAGAGTAGAAAAATATAACCAAAAAAATAAAAATAAAAATAAAAAATGTAAAGTTAGAAAGTAGACCTGAGGTTTGCATACACATTTCGTTGGCTTCCAAGAAAAAAAAAATTAAAAGAGTAGAAAAATATAACCAAAAAAATTAAAAAATGTAAAGTTAAAAAGTAGATCTGAGGTTTGCACACACATTTCGTAGGCTTCCAAGAAAAAAATGAAAAAAAATAAGATATAAAGTCAGAAATAAAATATAACAAAAATTAAAAGGAACAAAAATTAAAAATACTTACAAAGCTATGGTGAGGAGCTACTCAGAGATCCGAGAGTCGGTGAGGAGATAACGGTGAGACTAGAGGCGGAGGCGGTGAGACTAGAGGTGGAGGCGAAGGCAGAGGTGGTGATCGGTCACTACTAAAATATGCTCTATTAGCGACGTTATTTAGCGACGGAATAAAATTCCGTCGCTAAACATATAATATAGCGACTCCCTTATATTGATGTCGCAAACCGTCGCTGAATAGCGACGTTCAGCGACAATACATAAACTACATCGCTGAATAGCGACGTCCAGCGACATATTATTAAAATATGTCGCCTATATTAAAATTTTTGCGACGGTTAGCGACGTCGACTGGTGACGTCGCTAACTATTTTACTTAGGGCACGCTGTGCTCTTTTTTCCCCCCACGCGAAATTTTTTCCCCCTCCTCGAGCTCCTCCGGCGACTCCCCCCCCTCCCCCCCGCGATTTCCTCCGGCGACTCCCCCCCCCCCGGCGAGCCCTACCCCGTCGTGCTCCTCCTCCTTCTCGAGCTCCTCCTCCTCTTCGTCAGGTAAACCCTAACCTAACTCCTCCTCCTCCTCCTCCTCTCCCACGGACACACACACACACACACACACACACACGGACACACTTGGACACGGACACACACACACACACACACAGAGACACACACATATACACACACGGACACGGACACACACACACACACACACACACACACACACACAGACACAGACACACACACACAGATACAGACACACACACATACTCCTCCTCCTATATTGGATTCGAATATAGGAATGGGCTGTTTAGACTGAACAGTCCTGTTAGTTTAAATTCTGATTTTAATTCCTTGTTTTCAAACTAATTTTGATGATTAACTTTCATGTTAAATACTTTCACCTGTGTGTTAGCTACTGTGGTTAGGATTTGCATTGGACAAATAGGGATTTCGAAATGAATTTTGGATTGGTTTGGGGTTAATGAACTGTCACAAACCTAGGAACCATTTTCCTGAGAATGGCTCACACCACTGAGTTCACATGTACCATACACATCCACATGAATACTGAATTTCATTACATACATTACACTAGCTGCTTTTTCCTGTTAACACATTGTTTTCCCTGTTACATGTCCACTCTCTACACACACACACCCTCATTTGACACACTGTTTCCAGGTTACAAATACACACACACATACATGTACCACCATACAACACCCTAGTAGCTAACTTTGACACACACCTATGTCTAAACCATTTTGGATACATACACAAAATGAGAACAGTCCTATATACATTACACACATATGCAAACCTATCACATACATCCTATCTATATGCACCATGAACTCTACACACACACACATTGCCCCATTGACACAAAATGGTATCACATCCAAATACACACACTTGACACACTAGCCTACACTTGTCCACACCTATTTGTTGAACTGCCATGTACCATACACCCATACCCACACACAGGTTAGCACCATTGATAAACATAATGTTTGATCTAGAAAAAAAAATAATGATACTTTATTTTGAATAATAGAGGAAATCTTGTTTTGCATGCACAATTATATTGTAAACCTTATTTCGATCCACAATTCTTGGTATAATTAGTTCATTAGGTTTGCCAATACTTTTGAGTGCTTATATCCGAGGTTTGCCATCTTCATTTTTGAGATTTGACTGTCTAGATTGATACTGATCCATCCTTTGATCTCTGAACAACTATGGAGGTTTGTAGTGTAAGGGTTTCTTGATTGTGATGAATGTAGAGAATGTGTTCTAGTTTCATTATTGATGATTGTTGTTTAACAATGTTTTTTGTTGTTGTTGTCTTCATGTTTGTTAAATGGTCAACAGTGTATCCATCTTTCCAAGTTGATTGGTATTCTTTAGTCTGATCAGTTTGCTTTGGTAACTCACTATTGCTCATTACTTGGTACTAGTTTTAGTTGATTGTGTTTTTTTAAGACTAAACAAATGACACCAAGATATTACTTGTGTGTATGAGATAGCTTGAGTTGACTTTGGTCATTATTGGTACTTGAATTATAGGTTAGGCTTGTATAGCCTTGAATGGTGTGTGCTAGCTAGTATGGGCTAGTTAGGGCCTAGTAATATATGAATTATAAGGTATTGGTATTGGGATACCAATAGCGATAAGGTAAAGGGTACCTTGGTAGGTAATGACTAGAAAGAGGATATTTGACTTAAATTTGACCTTGTTTGACCAAGGTTAACTATTTTGACTGAAAGTCAAAGTAGAGTCAACATCTGACCTAGATTGGACTAAGAGTTGACAAAGTCGACTATAGGTCAACCCTTGACCTACTTTGACCTTATTTGACCTTGCAGAATTTGTGCCTATTGGATAATATGTGTCCATCTTTGCAGAATTATTTCCAAATGGATATGAATTACTACTTGCGGAATCGTTCATGGATGTACAATCGTCGTCCTGATGATATGTGTGGTGTGCGGGATAAATACATAGCGGAAGTAGAGCAGTTCCTGCAGTTTGCTAAGACGTTCCCTCAGTACATGGACGACACCAAAATTAAGTGTCCGTGTGTGAAATGTCATAACGTGAAATATTATCCAGAAGTGGAAGTGACATATCATTTGTACTCGAGGGGTTTCACGCCTAATTACTATCAGTAGACCGCACACGGAGAACTTGTGTCTTTAGCATCAGAGTCGGAGCCTTATGTTGAGCCGTATATGCATACGGGACTTAATTTTGTTTCAGATAATCATGCATACGATGACGGGTGCATGAACATGGTTTTCGACGCTACGGGGCCTAGTTTCGTTCATGATGCACCTGAGGAGGCACCGAACGCCGATGCTGCACAGTTCATGGAGTTGTTGGAGAATGCAAGGACTCCATTGTATCCTAGTGCACAAGCAGAGGGAGGGGCTGGTACTTCCTCCCAGCCACCTACAGCTCCATCGCCGGACGAGCTCTGGATGACCGCCGTTGGCGGTCTTCAGAAGGGTACGTACTACGGTACGGGATCCTACGGCGCATATTTGGCTTCGGAGTCATCCCGGGCCCCCTCTGTCAGCGCGCAGTCTCCGACTTCGCAGGCGTCGTCACGAGCTGAGGATGTTCGTCGTCAGATCGAGGAGCTGCGTCGCGAGTTGCAGCAGCAGATTTCTGATACGGTCGAGCGACGATCCGACCCTCCGATCGTCACCGGACGATTTGATGCGGTCGAGCGCAGTATACAGGAGCTGATGAGTCTGCATCAGGCTACAGCTGCCAGCTTGTACACGCACACCGAGTCTACGCAGCGCACAGAGCATAGACAGGTCGAGCTGAAGGGATCGCAGAGGAGCATGTCTGCCTCACTCACTCAGGTTTCAGCTTCGCTTGAGGCGAGTACTGAGAGGGTGGCGAGTACCCTTGCTGTTTATGGTGAGCGACTGCGAGAGCTGGAGCAGATACGTCCTTCCGGTCCATCGACGACGTCGACTCCAGATATTGCACTGCCTCCTACTGTCCCTACGGTGCAGCTCACCCATGAGCAGTATGACTACATTCTATTCCAGTTGCGCGACAGGGGTCCGCAGTGATTTATTGATTTTTTAATGACTTGTACATGTATTGGCCCTATGGGCAAATTGTTTATTGGTACACTTTCGTTTATACACTTGGTGGGAAACTTTTTATCTTCCATTTTTATTTGACTCTATTTGATGTTTGTGAGATGTGTGTCTGTGATATTTACTTTGCACTGCCTCCTATTTTTATTGTGATATTTACTTTGTGATATCTGCGACGGGGATGACAAATATACCTACGCTGGGTTATAAGCGATGATCTGATATACAAAGGAGGTGCTGCCAAAATTTTAAAAAAATATAATGTGTATTTTTGTGATGATGTGTGTCTGTGTTTACATTGAATGTGAAATGCAGTGTTCGGAACCATCGACAGTTTCGATTACTGTTGTATGTTTTATCTTGGATAGAAAGAGCAATAGTTCAGGGTGTACTTCTGAGAGCTTCATTTTCACGTCCTTCACTTTCTCCGGACGTCGTAAAGGTTCCCGAGAAGGTGAAGGACGTGAAGAGGAAGCTCTGAGAAGTGCACCCTGAACTGTTGCTCTTTCTATCCAAGATAAAACATAGAACAGTAAGCGAAACTGTCGATGGTTCGAACACTGCACTTCACACACACTGTAAACACAGACACACAACATAACAAAAATACCAATTATATTTTTTAAATTTTTTTTATAATATCTGCGATGTATTGCGACGTTCCCCGACGGACAGCGACGGGAAGAACACGTCGCTAACTAGTGACGTAACGTCGCGAGACGTCGCTAAAATGCTGACGTGGGAAATGACAACCTGTCAGCGGACGTCGCTAAATTTGTCGCTAGGCGTCGCTAAAGTGCACACGTGGCTGCCATGCCATGTCAGCGTACATAAAGTTTATGGCGTCGCAACGTGGTCACTCTACGTCGCTATTTTGGCGACGTAACCTTACGTTGCTATCTGTCGCTAATTTTGCGACGTCTTGCGACAATGTTCACGCCGTCGCAAACAGCGACGTTCTGCGACGAAATTGCCATCTGCGACATGCCTATACGCGACACCCTATTTTCCCTATTTTTGTCGCTAAATACGTCGCAAAATTATTTTAGCGACGGATTTTCCTTATTTAGCGACGTATTTTGACGTCGCTAAAATGGGTTATTTTTGTAGTGGGTGAGCGAAAGAGAGAGATGTTAGGGTTTTGGTTTTTTAGAGAGGGGGGAGAACTCGGAGAAGAGCAGCAGGCAGCCGCTCTCTTGAGTGCTGAGAAATGAGAATGGATGAGATTGAGAACTAAAGAATGAAGAGAGAGAAAGAAAAAGTTATTTTATACTTAGGTTAAATGAGGGAGGGTATTATCGTAATTTTACATGAGCTAATTCGGTTTTCGGTTTTAAACCGAAACCGAACCCGATAACCTAAACCGAAACCAAAAACCGAATTACTGATTTCCTTAAACCGAAACCGAACCGAATTTTTTTTAAACCGAATTGAATCTCTTATTCGGTTCGGTTTGGTTCGATTTTCGGTCCAAAACCGAATAATGCTCACCCCTATATATAGGTATTCTATAATATATTAGGATTCAGAAATGCGTGTAGCAGATATCAACAAACATCGACTACCGAATAAATAAAGAATACATAAGCTGTACTTGTTGTCACGCCCCAGAACCAGAATACTGGAGAGCGGGGGAATGACTTAGCCAGCTATGTATTACGGGTAGATGAATACCGTATAATACGATCAATGCTGTCTAAAAGACAAGGGGGTGCATACTACATGAAAGTCTCGCTATGGTCACTTCACATCTATTGTCTCAATCATTCAAACAAGAAACAGTAATATAGAACATATAAGATAAAGCAGTAAGGCGTCCCAAACGCTTAGTCAAAATGTTCTTGATATCTGGCTTTACTAGACATAGCCAGATGATATAGCAACATATACACAATTGTTATCAGCTGCAGTCTGACTTAATTACAATTATGTAAAAGTAAGTGCAAGACTATCCGACTAACATGTCGGTGCCAAGCGGCAAATGTAAAGTAATAAACAAAAACGAGCGGGGAAGTAAGGAACCCACTCGAGTCCTCCTGCGATCATTCCTCTAGTATTGACCATCTTGGAGGTAGAAGTAAGCTGAGTCCTCGGGGACCGGCTCTAAATCTGGCCATGCAAAACCAGAGAGGTTAGACCTTTAATAGCAAGTACCGCAAGGAAGCACGATATGAGGATTTAAACCAGTAAATAAGCGAATATAATAATAGATCTCTGCTTGCTACTAGGATTCACGTAACATCACGACACTTCGAACCAACCTTCCAACCAAACAAGGACAGAAGTTGGCCCGTCATGTCCTGATGCTCTGATCATTTCAGTTAGGTAACAGAGTAGGTACAGTATACAAACAAATCAACTTAAACGGCCATCCAACTCCTACGGCTTACTACTGTGAGTCCCAAGTTATCCTGGAATTATGCAATGAGGATTTCTCAGTTCTTACTATGGACAAGCAAGGCTAGTCTATCCAATCAATCAATTGCGCCAATCATGAATTTAGACGAGTCCCAGCGGGACGCCCGTCGTTAATATACCATGTACAATTTAATAATATAAGCAGATACCGTTCCCTGCTTGTGTGGCAAATTTACGGTATCTGTGGGAACCAGCCGGCATGTCGGGCACTTAATAGTCCCAAGAGGGCTGCCATGTAAGAACTCGGAAATCCGTTCTCTCCATGCAATCATTATTTTATTTAACTTAGTAGCCTCTATGTTAAGCGAAATCCTATGCCGTGGATCATGGTCATTCAGAATGAGTACTTTCGTACAAGTACGATATGCGCAACTCTACAACGATGCCCGTACGGTTAGGTTGTAGGTTTTACATAGCGTAATGCAACAATTAAAACTAACCACGGAATAATCATGCCTTGACAATAAAGTACACATGCTGCTTTTGTAAAAATAAATAAATTGTAGCCTGCATGTATCCATATGCCAATATTCGGGATTGGCCAATCGATTGTAATAGTTCATAGTTAATATGAACGTGTCTTATTCCATTTAATTCAATAAGACGACTAGCCAGTCTCTTAGTTCCATCTAGGAACGCATGTCAATTATAAATTAAAATAACAATCAATGTTAATTAATGCCAAATTCGGGAATAAATCCATCACATGCGGTTGGGAAATAAAAATCTCATGCGGCTGTGAAATGAGATTGGAAAATAAATAATCCATACGACTGAGAAATGAGATTGGGAAATAATAAATCCATGCGGCTGAGAAATAAGATTCTCATGCGGCTGTGAAATGAGATTGGAAAATAAATAATCCATGCAGCTGAGGAATGAGATTGGGAAATAATTAATCCATGCGGCTGTGAAATAAGATTGGAAAATAATTAATCCATGCGGCTGTGAAATGAGATTGGGAAATAAATAAATCTATGCGGCTGTGAAATGAGATTGGGAAATAATAAATCCATGCGACTGAGAAATAAGATTCTCATGCGGCTGTGAAATGAGATTGGGAAATAAATAATCCATGCGGCTGAGGAATGAGATTGGGAAATAATTAATCCATGCGACTGTGAAATGAGATTGGAAAATAATTAATCCATACGGCTGTGAAATGAGATTGGGAAATAAATAAATCTATGCGGCTGTGAAATAAGATTGGGAAATAATAAATCCATGCGGCTGAGAAATAAGATTCTCATGCGGCTGTGAAATGAGATTGGAAAATAAATAATCCATGCGGCTGAGGAATGAGATTCTCATGCGGCTGTGAAATGAGATTGGAAAATAATTAATCCATGCGGCTGTGAAATGAGATTGAAAAATAATAAATCCATGCGGCTGAGGAATGAGATTGGGAAATAAATAATCCTTGCGGCTGAAAATGAGATTCTCATGCGGCTGTGAAATGAGATTGGGAAATAAATAATCCATGCGGCTGAGAAATGAGATTCTCATGCGGCTGTGAAATGAGATTGGAAAATAATTAATCCATGCGGCTGTGAAATGAGATTGGGAAATAATAAATCCATGCGGCTGAGAAATGAGATTCCCATCTTCTCAGAAAACCTGAGAAGGATGGTCATGGAACCCTTAGCTTCCAAGCTCCATAAAACCTTCACCGTAAGTCCAAATTTGGACTTCCATAGGTCAAAATGGGGTAAAACGAAATTCTCTACAACATGGAACCATCAAAACTTGGAAATAACAATGTTAAATAGATCAAAACCCAAGAAATTTGAAAATACTATAAACTTAGATCTAGAAGAATTTAGCCACAGAAATTGAAAATGCCAAGCACTAAGTGTCTTAGAATATTGAGAGGAAAACAATGGAACAACAAAAATGGAGATCCATCAAGAAGCAAGTTGGCACTTGCCTAGCTCTTCTAGGTTGGTGGAGAGTTATGAGGAAGACGAAGAGTAATGGTGTAGTAATGAAGAGAGAGAAAGGGGATGGACTTTAAATGGAAGGGGTGGTGGTAGGTGAGGGTTTATTTCGGTTCATGATGAACCAACATAATTAAACCAGTCTGAGCCGAACCCATAGCAAAGCTAAAGCAGAGAGTAAAATACAGAAATAAAATTGCAGGAAATTAATTAACATAAAATTAAAAGAATTTAAATACAGAATAATACATGATAAATATTAAATAAATACGTTTAAACAATACATGCATTCTAGAAATACGTATTCTGGGAATGGGAAGTGACATCTCTACCCTCCTTAGAAAAATTCCGTCCTCAGAATTTTAAATCCAAGCAGGATAGAAACATCGGAGCTGGACTACTCCAGGTATAAGCAATTTAAGTAAGCAATCATTCTACAATGTCAATAGTAAGTAACATATCTATGTTGAACATTCTACGATAGCAAGCAATTCTACTTATAAGGTGGCAAGCACGAGGAGTTTAAAACAATCAAGGTATACAGAGAAGGATATACCTTGTGAGTCAAACAGGTGCGGATACCGTGATCGGATATCATCCTCACGTTCCCACGTTGACTCCCCTAAAGAGTGATGACCCCAAGCAACCCGGACAAGGCTAATTGTTCGGTTCTTGAGTATCTTCTCTCTTCGGTCCAAAATGGACACAGACTGCTCCTCGTAAGACAGGTTGGTACCAACAACCAGCTCAGAATGATCAAGGACATGGCTTGGGTCCGACACATACCTTCTGTAAGACCCAGTTTTCTGAAATTGGGATTTTCTGAAAATTTATTATTTTTATTATTTATTAATGGTGATTTAGTCATGTTATGAATTTGGTAATTTTTAGTTAGATTAAAATTATTTCTAAGTCATGGCTTATGACTTTGTGGTTTTACTAGTGTAACCCTAGTGTAAACCCTAGAGATTTTATAACCTAGAGACTAACCATGATCATGTGAGCCTAACCATAGGTTTAGAACATCAAATTAGGGCTTTTTAGCCTAAAGGGTATTTTAGTAATTTTCTAGAATTTATTTGGATTTATGTGATTATTATTATTTAATTAGTTGATTAGTGTCATGTTAGTCCCTAACCTAGTTTAGCCTAATCTAGGGGTTAGCCACTAACCTAGAAGACTAAGTGTAGGTATTTACTCTATGTTGTAAATATCTTAGGATTGAAATATCTTAGATATTTACTTTATAGATATTTTCATGAAACCTAGAAATATCTACTTGGTCAAGCCTTAAGAGCTAAGCTAGCAAGGTGTAAAGGAACCCTAAATATCTACCCTACCCCCCATGGCAGCCACACTCTACCCCCTTCCATATAAACACACCCCCTCTTCATTCATGCTATTTTTCCATTACACTAAAAACCTAGTTTCCCTACCACTTCAACCCTTCACCACTTAACCAATTTAACTCCAAATTGAGCCTAGTTTCTTGCATTAGACTCCCCTACACTAGAGGATACCAATTGTGGCTTGCTAGCAAGGATTCGTGAAGCTTTGGACATTGGGAGTCGAAGAAGGATCTCATTCAAATAGGCCTATATTTGAGGATTTTGCACTCATAGGTAAATACCTATAAACCTAGCTAAATATTGTGATTTCTCTTCATAAATGCATGCATATAGGTATACCCTAACTGTAGGCTAAGTTTGGTGAGATTTAGACTTGGTTTGGTGTCCGTATCGGACACGTATCAATGGTTTTATATTGGTGTTTGGTGAAATGCCACATAGGACTTTTTATTCAAAATTTTCCAAACAAATATATTTTCTGGTAGCCCTAGACATGTAGGACACATACCAACTTGACTGAGCACAAAATCTTATCGTGTCCGTGTCCAAATTGGACACGAACATACTGCTTAAAACACACTGTGACACTGCAAAAACCCCACTGTTAGACACTTACTGTCGTGTCCACACGTGTCGTGGACACGATACAGTGACCTAGACACGTACCCTGACACCTCACCTATCCTAGGACACGACCACGAGGCCCTAGGTGACACACACGTGGCGCACAAGCCCTCGACACGCGTGCACGACGCAGCACGACAGTGCGCGCGGCTCCCCTGCTGCTGCACATCTCGTGCTCGCTGCACGTGACACGTGGACACGTGCCACTTGGCACGAGGGTAGGGGCACCCTCTGACAACCTACCCATGAAGTTTCATGCGCCCACGTGTCGAGTCGGACACGCACGAGCGCGCGCACGGGGAATGCACTGTGCGCGCGGCTGTCGAATTTGGGCACTGATACGCGTGTCCCGTGTCTCGCACACGCGACGTGGACACGTGTCAGGGTGTCCTAACTCTAGCCCTACACTAGGTCGACACTGGGACACAACCACGTGGGTTGTGTTGTGTCGTGTCGTGCACACGAGCGACATGAACTCGTGCACGATACTGTTATTCGTGCGCGTGTCAGGAGTTTACCCGATTGAATGTTTTGCGTGTTTGGACACATAAATCCGTGTCTTGGTGTCGTGTCAGGCACCTAGGACACTAGGGTATGTTGTGGGACACGATTACCAACCAATAGGATCGAGTCTTAGCTTGGTTTCGTGGGTGAAATCGGGTTTACCCTTGTTTACCTACACAGTCCCAGTTTTCCTGTTTTTAGGATATTTTCCAGTTTTTGTAAAACGAATTTCAAACTCGATTTTGATATGAATAATCCATTGTACTAGTGTATATTAGTATGTATATATGTAGTATATGTATATGTGAGTGTGGGTGAAATTTGAGGGAAAATGGTTGTGTATTTGGGTAGATATGTATATTTATACCTATGTATGTATATATGCTATTGTGTGTGTGTTTGGGCTTCCTGGTTCCAGGAACAGGAACCCCTCTCCCTTCCTGTCTTTCTCTCTCATTCACTGTCTCACTCTCTCTCTCATTCAGTCTCTCTCTCTTTCCCTTTGTCTCTCTCTATATATATATAGTATATATGTTTTATATATATAGGTATATATATATATTGATATATGTATATTTGTATTAGTTTTCCTATAGTGATGTTATATAAATATGTGTATGTGAGTTGTAGAGTATATAGAAATCCTATTTGGGTATGGGTATATACATATTGACCCCTATATATAGGTATAATGTATAGACCCTATTATAGGTGTAAACCTATGAACCCTATAGCCTTGACCTAGGAATACTAACCTATGGGCTATGATACTAGCCTATGGCCATTAGGCCTAACCCTAATTGACTAGTAAACCAAGACTTAGCTAGTTTGACCCCAATTTGACTAAGTGTTGACCAAGGTCAACCTTAGGTCAAATTTGAACTAGCTTAACCTAGTTTTGACTTAAACTAACCTAGAATGACTAGTTTGACTAACCCTAACTAGTTTAACATTGTTTGACCTAACTTGGACTAGTTTGACCAGTTTGACTTTTAGTGTTGACCAAGGTTGACCAAAGTCAACTATAGGTCAAACCTTGACCTAATTGACCTAGAATGGACTTAGATGGACTCTAAATGACTTGGTGACTAAGGTTTGACTAAACCCTAGACTGTAAACTAGTTGGTTAGGGTTTTGACCTATATAAGGGTATTATTGTAACTTGAGTTATATGGGTAGTCCCATGTAGATGAAGATATGTATGGGGTTAAGTGAGATAATAGGAGTTGAGTCTTGATTTGAGTTAGAGTATGGATTTGCTTGATTATAGGGTTAAGTTTGGTTTGTACTATATGTATTTGTGAGTGATATACCTTGTATAGGAAGTTGGTTATACCTTAGCCTAGTATTATAGTATCTTAGGTATTCTAAGACAGGTTAGCCTATGTTTGGTTTTGAATTAGCCTTATAGGGTTTGACTGGATGTTGACCATTAGTCAAGATTAACCTAATTATCTGACTGACTAGTCTTTGTTTGACCAATACCTTAGTTGGTCTAAGTTTGACTTAGACTTGACCCAGATTGATCATGTTGACTAGTACTTGACTAGTTTGGCTAGAATATTTGACCAAGGGTTGACTTTAACCTAGATTAGATTTGTTTAACCTTGTTTGACCTTGTATGACTTAGTTTAACTTCTTGTGACCTAGTATGACTTGATTTGACTTAGTTTGACTGTAGAGTTGACCAAGTTTGACTTTGACCTAGATTGGCTTAGAATTCATATAGATTGCATCGTAGATTTCATTTACCTTCATTTTGGACATGTCATAACTGTATTGCTCTATTTTAGGACATTGTGACCCTGGTACAGACATCTGATATTACACTACTCTTTCCAGAGTAACAGGCGAGTACATTCTCTGATAATTCTCTCATTTATTTGTCGATTACTGTATTTCAGTTCTAGTTAGTTCTATGTGATTCTCTGTATCAACACGTATGGATATTTCTGGATTCATGTATGCGACACATACCTTACTTACTGATCTCTATTACTGGAATCACTGGAATCATTCTGGAATCATTTCTGGAATCATCATTTGGCCGGACTCATCTCGATTTTTGTGTCTTGTACTGGATTCACTTGCTGCGGCGGAAATATTGAGTAAGACATGTAGACATACCCCAAATCTGGAATCTCCAAACTGGAATCTACTGGAAGCATAGCCATCTCTTGCCTGATCAGTGAGAGATGTGCCTGATACCTACAGCCGTTTGCATGTCGACCTCGGTATTTTAAAACACACTGTTAGATCATAGTTGGACTCACCCTGGTTTCATTGATCACTGTTGGACTCATCTTGTACTGGAAATTATCTGGTATCAGATTATATGGACTGGACTCACACTGGGATTACATTAGACTTATATCGTACTGTCTGGACTCACACATGATATTCTAGTTCAGTTAGCTTTTATTACAGTCTTCATTGCCATGATTCTTCTCTTGTTTTAGTTACCTTTCTTTTCTTGTATCTTACTGTGTCTCTGTGCCATCATTACCTGCATAGAACTGCCATGCTCATCAATAAAACTGTCTATAACTGCTTTATAGTTCTTTGTCATTTACTTGGGTTTTTCTTGATGAGTTGTGCTCGTTCCCGTCCTGATTGGACCTGTTGAAAATATTACAGATGATAATCCTGTGGACACATGCCCTGCTTACCATGGACCTGGCGAGGGATTAGCTACCTTTGGTTCTGACTCTCAGGAGTGATTCAGGAGATTAGCTAGTACACTACTTTAGCTTTCATGTTTTGGCTTGTTGTATTAAAGTTAAGATATTGAGTCTGTATTAAGTTGATTTGAGATATTGGAGTATTATTTTAGCAGTTAGTTGTTGTTGTCTTTAATTCCTTAGGTATAACTTCTGTGTTATCTTTTCGTGCTTAGACTGTGTTTGAGTAGATCATACCCTTTTACTTGCCCTCCATTCGGAGCTGATATTGGACAAGTACTTTTTATACTGCATGAGATTAGTTAGCAACCTAGAACAGCTTACTACCGCCGACACTGCGGCGTAGGCTGGACGTAACCACTTCTCGTGCTCCTATACAGGGTGCGGGTCGTGACACGTTTTTAGTGGTGGCCCATGCAGGTCTGTCGACTAAATTGTTTGGTTACGTTATTGTACCAAGCATGCCTGCGATAGGAATTAAGGAATAGGTTTTAGTCTAGAGTCGCATTAGTGCGATATCGTGGTAGTACGGCGACTTAGTTGTACTGCTGCGAGCCTGCGATAGGATTGAGAGATAGGCTTTAACGGAGAGGTTACTCAGTCACAGTTAGGACTACTTGAGAGATTCCTGGACGACCCTTGAGAATCTCATTACGAACTTCGATTTGAAAATCCTTTTTCTCTTGTTTTGATTCACCCTCTCTCCTTGATGTTTGAAGAATCTTGGACTATTAACTTCCTTCATCGTATCCTTACTTACGTTTTGTCTATCTTATGTTGCTAATTTAGCACCAGTTTTACAAGCTGATCTTTTCGAGCTTGATCATGACATATTTTATTGGGGGCCGGTACCCACTAACATATTGTCTAATCAGAACCGGTGCATGATGGTCTGATCAACCTATTGCACTTTGGTTCGCTTTTCATATGTTATTCTATGTGGAGGGAGACATAGTTAAATTTGCCCTAGAGTCTCATCCACGACAGCTTGGCAACTCTCCTTGAATTATTTCCATCGCCTATGAACCACGTATTGTGCTTAATAACATCGCCTTTGAACTCATTATTGTTTTGCCTTTCACATATTTTAGATGGAAAAGGCACTGTACTTGATAGATCAACCCAAGGTATCATGTTTAGTTTCCCTATCCAAAGGAAGAAATTGCCTTATTTCTATATCCTTGCATCATTCTTTAAATTTTAATTCTTTGATCGTGACCAGTTGACCGGGTCATCCTCCTTATCATCCAGTGTTTGGGGTCTTATTCAATTGAATTAATTCAATTGTAATATAGATATCAAATCCTGGATACTCGTGTTCAGACTTCAATGGTCTCGTTCTCCATCTTGTCCAACTTCGATATATCCTGAAATTGATCAACTTAGATCGAGCCGGGACTAAATCTTCTTTTATATACTGTGTTATTGGATTTCAATGCAATTGACCCTCGTGCCTTAAACCTTCGATTTGATCATCTTTGGAGTGGTAATCCTTCATAATAAATTCCTAGTTGTCTTTACCAGTTTCATATAGGATGGTAGACTGTCCCTTTGCACCTCCTTTTGAGGGTGCTAGGCCACCTGTAGCTCAGCACCAGAGGGGTGGAGCTTTTGCGATGACGGTCGAGGAGACCAACGCTGCAGGTGACGAGTTAGCAGGTTTGTCTTTTCTGTCCTTCCTTTCCCATCTTGTTGTATGATTCCATTAGTACCTGTCAGGATATGCTTGTGATATGCTAGATAGTATAGTTACCCTGTTCGAGACTGTGGAATCACGACCAGTAGGACTATGATTGCATGTTATCTTTTGACTCTGATTGACTGGGGGTTTGACCTAGGAGGAGTACGACTATCTTAATTTCGAGGACGAAATTTTTCTAAGGAGGGTAGACTTGTAAGACCCAGTTTTCTGAAATTGGGATTTTCTGAAAATTTATTATTTTTATTATTTATTAATGGTGATTTAGTCATGTTATGAATTTTGGTAATTTTTAGTTAGATTAAAATTATTTTCTAAGTCATGGCTTATGACTTTGTGGTTTTACTAGTGTAACCCTAGTGTAAACCCTAGAGATTTTATAACCTAGAGACTAACCATGATCATGTGAGCCTAACCATAGGTTTAGAACATCAAATTAGGGCTTTTTAGCCTAAAGGGTATTTTAGTAATTTTCTAGAATTTATTTGGATTTATGTGATTTATTATTATTTAATTAGTTGATTAGTGTCATGTTAGTCCCTAACCTAGTTTAGCCTAATCTAGGGGTTAGCCACTAACCTAGAAGACTAAGTGTAGGTATTTACTCTATGTTGTAAATATCTTAGGATTGAAATATCTTAGATATTTACTTTATAGATATTTTCATGAAACCTAGAAATATCTACTTGGTCCAAGCCTTAAGAGCTAAGCTAGCAAGGTGTAAAGGAACCCTAAATATCTACCCTACCCCCCCATGGCAGCCACACTCTACCCCCTTCCATATAACACACCCCCCTCTTCATTCATGCTATTTTTCCATTACACTAAAAACCTAGTTTCCCTACCACTTCAACCCTTCACCACTTAACCAATTTAACTCCAAATTGAGCCTAGTTTCTTGCATTAGACTCCCCTACACTAGAGGATACCAATTGTGGCTTGCTAGCAAGGATTCGTGAAGCTTTGGACATTGGGAGTCGAAGAAGGATCTCATTCAAATAGGCCTATATTTGAGGATTTTGCACTCATAGGTAAATACCTATAAACCTAGCTAAATATTGTGATTTCTCTTCATAAATGCATGCATATAGGTATACCCTAACTGTAGGCTAAGTTTGGTGAGATTTAGACTTGGTTTGGTGTCCGTATCGGACACGTATCAATGGTTTTATATTGGTGTTTGGTGAAATGCCACATAGGACTTTTATTCAAAATTTTCCAAACAAAATATATTTTCTGGTAGCCCTAGACATGTAGGACACATACCAACTTGACTGAGCACAAAATCTTATCGTGTCCGTGTCCAAATTGGACACGAACATACTGCTTAAAACACACTGTGACACTGCAAAAACCCCACTGTTAGACACTTACTGTCGTGTCCACACGTGTCGTGGACACGATACAGTGACCTAGACACGTACCCTGACACCTCACCTATCCTAGGACACGACCACGAGGCCCTAGGTGACACACACGTGGCGCACAAGCCCTCGACACGCGTGCACGACGCAGCACGACAGTGCGCGCGGCTCCCCTGCTGCTGCACATCTCGTGCTCGCTGCACGTGACACGTGGACACGTGCCACTTGGCACGAGGGTAGGGGCACCCTCTGACAACCTACCCATGAAGTTTCATGCGCCCACGTGTCGAGTCGGACACGCACGAGCGCGCGCACGGGGAATGCACTGTGCGCGCGGCTGTCGAATTTGGGCACTGATACGCGTGTCCCGTGTCTCGCACACGCGACGTGGACACGTGTCAGGGTGTCCTAACTCTAGCCCTACACTAGGTCGACACTGGGACACAACCACGTGGGTTGTGTTGTGTCGTGTCGTGCACACGAGCGACATGAACTCGTGCACGATACTGTTATTCGTGCGCGTGTCAGGAGTTTACCCGATTGAATGTTTTGCGTATTTGGACACATAAATCCGTGTCTTGGTGTCGTGTCAGGCACCTAGGACACTAGGGTATGTTGTGGGACACGATTACCAACCAATAGGATCGAGTCTTAGCTTGGTTTCGTGGGTGAAATCGGGTTTACCCTTGTTTACCTACACAGTCCCAGTTTTCCTGTTTTTAGGATATTTTCCAGTTTTTGTAAAACGAATTTCAAACTCGATTTTGATATGAATAATCCATTGTACTAGTGTATATTAGTATGTATATATGTAGTATATATGTATATGTGAGTGTGGGTGAAATTTGAGGGAAAATGGTTGTGTATTTGGGTAGATATGTATATTTATACCTATGTATGTATATATGCTATTGTGTGTGTGTGTTTGGGCTTCCTGGTTCCAGGAACAGGAACCCCTCTCCCTTCCTGTCTTTCTCTCTCATTCACTGTCTCACTCTCTCTCTCATTCAGTCTCTCTCTCTTTCCCTTTGTCTCTCTCTATATATATATAGTATATATATGAGTTTATATATATATAGGTATATATATATATATTGATATATGTATATTTGTATTAGTTTTCCTATAGTGATGTTATATAAATATGTGTATGTGAGTTGTAGAGTATATAGAAATCCTATTTGGGTATGGGTATATACATATTGACCCCTATATATAGGTATAATGTATAGACCCTATTATAGGTGTAAACCTATGAACCCTATAGCCTTGACCTAGGAATACTAACCTATGGGCTATGATACTAGCCTATGGCCATTAGGCCTAACCCTAATTGACTAGTAAACCAAGACTTAGCTAGTTTGACCCCAATTTGACTAAGTGTTGACCAAGGTCAACCTTAGGTCAAATTTGAACTAGCTTAACCTAGTTTTGACTTAAACTAACCTAGAATGACTAGTTTGACTAACCCTAACTAGTTTAACATTGTTTGACCTAACTTGGACTAGTTTGACCAGTTTGACTTTTAGTGTTGACCAAGGTTGACCAAAGTCAACTATAGGTCAAACCTTGACCTAATTGACCTAGAATGGACTTAGATGGACTCTAAATGACTTGGTGACTAAGGTTTGACTAAACCCTAGACTGTAAACTAGTTGGTTAGGGTTTTGACCTATATAAGGGTATTATTGTAACTTGAGTTATATGGGTAGTCCCATGTAGATGAAGATATGTATGGGGTTAAGTGAGATAATAGGAGTTGAGTCTTGATTTGAGTTAGAGTATGGATTTGCTTGATTATAGGGTTAAGTTTGGTTTGTACTATATGTATTTGTGAGTGATATACCTTGTATAGGAAGTTGGTTATACCTTAGCCTAGTATTATAGTATCTTAGGTATTCTAAGACAGGTTAGCCTATGTTTGGTTTTGAATTAGCCTTATAGGGTTTGACTGGATGTTGACCATTAGTCAAGATTAACCTAATTATCTGACTGACTAGTCTTTGTTTGACCAATACCTTAGTTGGTCTAAGTTTGACTTAGACTTGACCCAGATTGATCATGTTGACTAGTACTTGACTAGTTTGGCTAGAATATTTGACCAAGGGTTGACTTTAACCTAGATTAGATTTGTTTAACCTTGTTTGACCTTGTATGACTTAGTTTAACTTCTTGTGACCTAGTATGACTTGATTTGACTTAGTTTGACTGTAGAGTTGACCAAGTTTGACTTTGACCTAGATTGGCTTAGAATTCATATAGATTGCATCGTAGATTTCATTTACCTTCATTTTGGACATGTCATAACTGTATTGCTCTATTTTAGGACATTGTGACCCTGGTACAGACATCTGATATTACACTACTCTTTCCAGAGTAACAGGCGAGTACATTCTCTGATAATTCTCTCATTTATTTGTCGATTACTGTATTTCAGTTCTAGTTAGTTCTATGTGATTCTCTGTATCAACACGTATGGATATTTCTGGATTCATGTATGCGACACATACCTTACTTACTGATCTCTATTACTGGAATCACTGGAATCATTTCTAGAATCATCATTTGGCCGGACTCATCTCGATTTTTGTGTCTTGTACTGGATTCACTTGCTGGGCGGGGAAATATTGAGTAAGACATGTAGACATACCCCAAATCTGGAATCTCCAAACTGGAATCTACTGGAAGCATAGCCATCTCTTGCCTGATCAGTGAGAGATGTGCCTGATACCTACAGCCGTTTGCATGTCGACCTCGGTATTTTAAAACACACTGTTAGATCATAGTTGGACTCACCCTGGTTTCATTGATCACTGTTGGACTCATCTTGTACTGGAAATTATCTGGTATCAGATTATATGGACTGGACTCACACTGGGATTACATTAGACTTATATCGTACTGTCTGGACTCACACATGATATTCTAGTTCAGTTAGCTTTTATTACAGTCTTCATTGCCATGATTCTTCTCTTGTTTTAGTTACCTTTCTTTTCTTGTATCTTACTGTGTCTCTGTGCCATCATTACCTGCATAGAACTGCCATGCTCATCAATAAAACTGTCTATAACTGCTTTATAGTTCTTTGTCATTTACTTGGGTTTTTCTTGATGAGTTGTGCTCGTTCCCGTCCTGATTGGACCTGTTGAAAATATTACAGATGATAATCCTGTGGACACATGCCCTGCTTACCATGGACCTGGCGAGGGATTAGCTACCTTTGGTTCTGACTCTCAGGAGTGATTCAGGAGATTAGCTAGTACACTACTTTAGCTTTCATGTTTTGGCTTGTTGTATTAAAGTTAAGATATTGAGTCTGTATTAAGTTGATTTGAGATATTGGAGTATTATTTTAGCAGTTAGTTGTTGTTGTCTTTAATTCCTTAGGTATAACTTCTGTGTTATCTTTTCGTGCTTAGACTGTGTTTGAGTAGATCATACCCTTTACTTGCCCTCCATTCGGAGCTGATATTTGGACAAGTACTTTTTATATTCACTGCATGAGATTAGTTAGCAACCTAGAACAGCTTACTACCGCCGACACTGCGGCGTAGGCTGGACGTAACCACTTCTCGTGCTCCTATACAGGGTGCGGGTCGTGACACGTTTTTAGTGGTGGCCCATGCAGGTCTGTCGACTAAATTGTTTGGTTACGTTATTGTACCAAGCATGCCTGCGATAGGAATTAAGGAATAGGTTTTAGTCTAGAGTCGCATTAGTGCGATATCGTGGTAGTACGGCGACTTAGTTGTACTGCTGCGAGCCTGCGATAGGATTGAGAGATAGGCTTTAACGGAGAGGTTACTCAGTCACAGTTAGGACTACTTGAGAGATTCCTGGACGACCCTTGAGAATCTCATTACGAACTTCGATTTGAAAATCCTTTTTCTCTTGTTTTGATTCACCCTCTCTCCTTGATGTTTGAAGAATCTTGGACTATTAACTTCCTTCATCGTATCCTTACTTACGTTTTGTCTATCTTATGTTGCTAATTTAGCACCAGTTTTACAAGCTGATCTTTTCGAGCTTGATCATGACATATTTTATTGGGGGCCGGTACCCACTAACATATTGTCTAATCAGAACCGGTGCATGATGGTCTGATCAACCTATTGTCTAATCAGAACCAGACTCAACTTCCCGCGAACGCCAAACCTAATGATCCCACGGGTAGGTGAGATCCACAAGAACACGTGGTCCCCAACAGAAAACTCTAGCGGCCTACGATGCTGGTCCGCCCAATGACGATGCCGATCTTGTGCAACTCGAAGTCGCTCTCTAATTCCCTTGACCATTTCCACTGTCTGAATAATCATTTCTGGGCCTAACATTTTTCTCTCTCCGATATCATCCCATGCTAGTGGTGACCTACACTTCTTACCATATAGTGCTTCAAATGGCGCCATCCGGATACTGGCTTGATAACTGTTGTTGTATGAGAACTCAACTAAGTGCAGTTGGGTTTCCCAAGATCCTCCAAAATCTAGAGTGCAAGCTCGCAACATGTCTTCCAAAGTCTGAATTATTCTTTCTGATTGCCCGTCCGTCTGTGGATGGTAAGCCGTGCTAAATCTTAACTTGGTACCCAGGCTATGATATAAGCTCTTCCAAAATGTGATGTAAAATGGGTATCTCTGTCTGACACAATACTGACTGGGACCCCATGTTGTCTGACTATCTGCTGCATATACAATTCTGCCAACTTTTTCGTAGATTGTCCTACTCTGAAAGGAAGAAAGTGCGCCACCTTTGTAAGCCGATCTACTATCACCCAAATAGAATTTTTACCACTTGGTGATCTCGGTAAACCGGTCACAAAGTTCATTGTAATATGTTCCCACTTTCATTCTGGGATAGGAAGCGGTTGCAATAACCCTGCTGGCCTCTGCTGCTCTGCTTTCACTTGCTGACATACCAAGCAATAGGAAACGAATCTAGCTATCTTCCTCTTCATTCCGTTCCACCAGAAGTGCTGCTTGATATCTTGGTACATCTTGGTCCCTTCAGGGTGTATAGAATACTGAGAGCTGTGAGCTTCTGCCATAACCTCCTGTCTGATATCTCCACTAGGCACACATAGACGTGACCCAAACCTAAGGGTACCATCTTCATGAATTTGCATCTCCTTTCTGAGTCCTGACTCACATTCTGCTTTAAGCTTCTGAATCCTTGGGTCTTGTGCCTGAGCTGCCTTGATCCTGTCTACCAAGTCGGATTGAACTTGTAGACTCGCCAGAACTCCTACATCACAAGGAAGTATAACCTCGATGCCCATCTCCTGAAGGTCTTCTAAGATATGCCTCTGTGTTGTTAACATAAATACACCGCCTCTCCTGCTGAGAGCATCTGCTACCACATTAGCCTTGCCTGGATGATACTGAAGCTCCACGTCGTAATCCTTGATCAACTCTAACCATCTTCTCTGTCTCATGTTTAGTTCCTTCTGGGTAAAGATGTACTTCAGACTTTTGTGGTCTGTGTACATGTCCACTCGGTCACCATATAAGTAATGCCTCCATAGCTTCAAAGCAAATACTACTGCTGCCAACTCCAAGTCATGAGTTGGATAATTCTTCTCGTGGTCTCAAAGCTGCCTAGATGCATATGATATCACCTTCCCATGCTGCATGAGGACACATCCAAGTCCTTTTCCTGACGCATCACAATATACTGTAAAATCTTCGGGTCCAACTGGCAATGTAAGAATAGGCGTTGATATCAACTTCTGCTTCAGATTCTCAAATGATGCCTGGCATTCTGCCGACCAGACAAATGGTACATCCTTCCGTGTCAAGCGGGTCATGGGTGCTGAAAGCCTTGCAAAGTCTGATACGAACCTTCTGTAATATCCTGCCAATCCCAAGAAACTCCGCACATCAGCTACGGTCTTGGGTACTGGCCAACTCTCTACTGCTTCTACCTTCTTGGGGTCCACTGCTACTCCAGCTCCTGATATAATATGACCCAGAAATAAAATGTGATTCGTCCAAAACTCACACTTGCTGAGCTTGGCATACAACTGGTTCTCTCTCAGAACCTGTAACACTTTTCTGAGGTGGCTTCATGCTCCTCTTCACTAGCAGAGTATACAAGAATGTCGTCGAGAAACACAACGACAAATTGATCCAAGTACGACATAAAGATGCGATTCATCAAATCCATGAAGATTGCTGGAGCATTGGTCAAACCAAACGGCATTACTAAGAATTCATAATGCCCATACTTCGACCTGAATGCTGTCTTGGGAATGTCCTCCTTTCGAACCCTCACTTGGTGATATCCTGAACGAAGATCTATCTTGGAGAAAACTCTAGCTCTGCTCAACTGATCAAACAAGTCGTCGATCCTGGGTAGTGGGTACTTGTTCTTTACTGTTGCCGCGTTAAGCTTCCTGTAATCGATGCACAATCTGGATGACCCATCCTTCTTCCCCACAAGTACTACTGGTGCTGCCCATGGTGATATGCTAGCTTGGATGAACTTCTTCTCCTTCAGTTCCTCTATGTGCTGGTATACCTTGGCCTGCTCTGAATCCGCCATTCTGTAAACTCGATCTGATATCGGTTTAGTTCCAGGTGCCAATTCTATACTGAACTCAATATCTCTAACCGGTGGCAGACCTAGAAGTTCTTCAGGAAATACGTCCAGAAACTCTTCAACTACCTTCGAAACTTGAACTTCTTCCATTGCCGTCACTATTCCCTGCTCTTGTTGAGTTGCCACTGATCTGACTAAGGTGAACCGCTTCATGCCTGGAATATCAAAAGATACACTCCCTCTACGACAATCTATCGTCGTATGACTGTCTTTCAGCCAGTCCATGCCTAAGATAACGTCGAAATTTCCAACAGGAAATTCTATCAACCGGGCGGGTAAGGAGTGCCCGCAAACTACAACGCTACATGCTAGAATAACTCTACTAACTCCTACGAGCCCACTACCAGTGAGTATATTTAACCTCCCTGACAATGCCTCAAATTCCATTCCTAGCCGTGTTGCAAATTGTGCAGATATAAATGAGTGTGATGCTCCCGAATCAAACAATGCTACTGCGGGATAAGAGGCGACGAGAATGTTACCTGTCACAACATCTCCCGATGCCATTGCCTCTTCCAAGGACAGAGTGAATGCCTGCCCTCGACCTCCTTGCTGGTTCCCATGCTGCGGCCTAGCCTGGTGCTGCCGCTGGCCCCTGCCTTGGTGATGCTGGGGTGGTCTATGCTGGTGTTGCTGCATCGGCGGTCCCTGCTGCCGAAACATCTAAGCCTGTGGCATTAACGGACGCTGGGCCAATGGTCTCACTGCCACTGCGGGTCCTCGATACTGCCCTGTCCCTGGTGCTGGCAGAGCAGGAAATTGTTGTACTGGTCCTCCTGACCTTGAATTCATGGGACATGTGGTAACCCGATGATCTGGATTCCCACATATCAAATACTGCCCATTCAATGTCCGACACACATCTCTAGTGTGCCATATCTTCCCGCAATAAGTGCAGCCCGCTGGGGGTTGCTGGTTCTTCCTCTGTTGCTGTTGCTGCTGCCTGGGTGGTGGTGCTGGCCCTCGCACTGCTACATCATGAATGCGAATGCCAAGGGATGGTGCTGTTGTTCGGGGCGCTGCTCCCCCTCCTCCTTCAATCTGACTGTAGGATCTCTTCTGACCTCCAGTCCTTGCCGTGATCCTCTGAACGGTTATCTCATGCCTTTGAGTCGCCGTCAATACTTCATCAAAAGTCTGGTAATTGTGCCCTTCTATCAATTGCAAGAGCTCAAGATGAAACCCTTGCTGGAACCTCATAGCCCTCTGGCTCTCCGTTGCTACCATCTCTGGGGCGAACCTACTCAATCTGCAGAACTTCGCTGCGTAAGCATCTACCGTCTTGCCGGCCTGCTTGAGGTTGATAAACTTCTGTTGCAGCTCAAACTGCGCCACAACTCCATAGTACTTCGTCTTGAACCTTGCAGTAAAATCGTCCCAAGCAACAGGACGTCTGATGCCTACTTCCTCTGATTCCCACCAATCACGTGCGAGATCCTGAAGTAACAACTTCACTTGATCCATACGTTCTTCCGCCGGTACCTTAGCTGCTGTCAGAATAGCCTCAACATCCTTAAGCCACGCATCTGCTGAGATGGCATCTTCCGTGCCCTCGAAACGACGGGGGTTGTACTTGCAAAACCTGACTGATGCTCCTGAATCCGGCCTTGCCCCTCTTTCCAAAGCTGTCTGCAATCCTTGGTTGAGTAGTACGTTCTGCTCTTGTAACTGAGCGTGCATGAACTGCTGGGCTAACATCTGATGTTGCTGAGTAGCCATCATCCCTCTCATGATCTCCAGAAGGGCTGGTGTGTCTACTTCCACAGGGGTAGGTGGAACTATTGGTGGTGGTGGAACATCCGGATACTGCGATCCAGCTGCTGCTTCCACTATCACTTCTTCTTGAATAGCCTCTTGGGGTAGTACTGGCCCTTATTGCTGACCAACATGGTCAGGTTGTCCGTGTTGCTCTTGTTGTTGTTGTCCAGTCCTGGCAGATGCGGACGAAGTGCCCCTAAGAAAAGGGACAAAAGAACAATCAAACGATCGGACAGGAAAGATCAATGAAGTCAAAGGATACCGGAATGTCAAGTTAGAGTCGAGAGTAACGAATCATGAGATCAAGGAGGAACATGTGTGATTGAGACATCCTATAAATTAAAACACCCCACAAGTCTGAAATCAGACCTGCATGGGCCACCACTAAAACCTTGTCACGCCCCAGAACCAGAATACTGGAGAGCGGGAGAATGACTCAGCCAGCTACGTATTATGGGTAGATGAATACCGTATAATACGATCAATGCTGTCTAAAAGACAAGGGGGTGCATACTACATGAAAGTCTCGCTATGGTCACTTCACATCTATTGTCTCAATCATTCAAACAAAAAACAGTAATATAGAACATATAAGGTAAAACAGTAAGGCGTCCCAAACGCATAGTCAAAATGTTCTTGATATCTGGCTTTACTAGACATAGCCAGATGATATAGCAACATATACACAATTGTTATCAGCTGCAGTCTGACTTAATTACAATTATGTAAAAGTAAGTGCAAGACTATCCGACTAACATGTCGGTGCCAAGCGGCAAAATGTAAAGTAATTAACAAAAACGAGTGGGGAAGTAAGGAACCCACTCGAGTCCTCCTGCGATCATTCCTCTAGTATTGACCATCTTGGAGGTAGAAGTAAGCTGAGTCCTCGGGGACCGGCTCTAAATCTGGCCATGCAAAACCAGAGAGGTTAGACCTCTAATAGCAAGTACCGCAAGGAAGCACGATATGAGGATTTAAACCAGTGAATAAGCGAATATAATAATAGATCTCTGCTTGCTACTGGGATTCACGTAACATCACGACACTTCGAACCAACCTCCCAACCAAACAAGGACAGAAGTTGGCCTGTCATGTCCTGATGCTCTGATCATCTCAGTTGGGTAACAGAGTAGGTACAGTACACAAACAAATCAACTTAAACGGCCATCCAACTCCTACGGCTTACTACTGTGAGTCCCAAGTTATCCTGGAATTATGCAATGAGGATTTCTCAGTTCTTACTATGGACAAGCAAGGCTAGTCTATCCAATCAATCAATTGCGCCAATCATGAATTTAGACGAGTCCCAGCGGGACGCCCGTCGTTAATATACCATGTACAATTTAATAATATAAGCAGATACCGTTCCCTGCTTGTGTGGCAAATTTATGGTATCTGTGGGAACCAGCCGGCCTGTCGGGCACTTAATAGTCCCAAGAGGGCTGCCACGTAAGAACTCGGAAATCCGTTCTCTCCATGCAATCATTATTTTATTTAACTTAGTAGCCTCTATGTTAAGCGAAATCCCATGCCGTGGATCATGGTCATTCAGAATGAGTACTTTCGTACAAGTACGATATGCGCAACTCTACAACGATGCCCGTGCGGTTAGGTTGTAGGTTTTACATAGCGTAATGCAACAATTAAAACTAACCACGGAATAATTATGCCTTGATAATAAAGTACACATGCTGCTTTCGTAAAAATAAATAAATTGTAGCCTGCATGTATCCATATGCCAATATTCGGGATTGGCCAATCGATTGCAATAGTTCATAGTTAATATGAACGTGTCTTATTCCATTTAATTCAATAAGACGACTAGCCAGTCTCTTAGTTCCATCTAGGAACGCATGTCAATTATAAATTAAGATAACAATCAATGTTAATTAATGCCAAATTCGGAAAATAAATCCATCACATGCGGTTGGGAAATAAAAATCTCATACGGCTGTGAAATGAGATTGGGAAATAAATAATCCATGCGACTGAGAAATGAGATTATGAAATAATAAATCCATACGGCTGTGAAATGAGATTGGGAAATAATAAATCCATGCGGCTGAGAAATAAGATTCTCATACGGCTGTGAAATGAGATTGGGAAATAAATAATCCATGCGGCTGAGGAATGAGATTGGGAAATAATTAATCCATGCGGCTGTGAAATGAGATTAGAAAATAATTAATCCATGCGGCTGTGAAATGAGATTGGGAAATAAATAAATCTATGCGGCTGTGAAATGAGATTGGGAAATAATAAATCCATGCGGCTGAGAAATAAGATTCTCATGCGGCTGTGAAATGAGATTGGAAAATAAATAATCCATGCGGCTGAGGAATGAGATTGGAAAATAATTAATCCATGCGGCTGTAAAATGAGATTGGAAAATAATTAATCCATGCGGCTGTGAAATGAGATTGGAAAATAAATAAATCTATGCGGCTGTGAAATGAGATTGGGAAATAATAAATCCATGCGGCTGAGAAATAAGATTCTCATACGGCTGTAAAATGAGATTGGAAAATAAATAATCCATGCGGCTGAGGAATGAGATTCTCATGCGGCTGTGAAATGAGATTGGAAAATAATTAATCCATGCGGCTGTGAAATGAGATTGGAAAATAATAAATCCATGCGGCTGAGGAATGAGATTGGAAAATAAATAATCCATGCGGCTGAGAAATGAGATTCTCATGCGGCTGTAAAATGAGATTGGGAAATAAATAATCCATGCGGCTGAGAAATGAGATTGGGAAATAAATAATCCATGCGGCTGAGAAATGAGATTCTCATGCGGCTGTGAAATGAGATTGGAAAATAATTAATCCATGCGGCTGTGAAATAAGATTGGAAAATAATAAATCCATGCGACGGCTGAGAAATGAGATTCCCATCTTCTCAGAAAACCTGAGAAGGATGGTCATGGAACCCTTGGCTTCCAAGCTCCATAAAACCTTCACCGTAAGTCCAAATTTGGACTTCCATAGGTCAAAATGGGGTAGAACGAAATTCTCTACAACATGGAACCATCAAAACTTGGAAATAACAATGTTAAATAGATCAAAACCCAAGAAATCCAAAAATACTATAAACTTAGATCTAGAAGAATTTAGCCATAGAAATTGAAAATGCCAAGCACTAAAATGTCTTAGAATATTGAGAGGAAGACAATAGAACAACAAAAATGGAGATCCATCAAGAAGCAAGTTGGCACTTGCCTAGCTCTTCTAGGTTGGTGGGAGAGTTATGAGGAAGAAGAAGAGTAATGGTGAAGTAATGAAGAGAGAGAAAGGGGATGGACTTTAAATGGAAGGGGTGGTGGTAGGTGGGGGTTTATTTCGGTTCATGATGAACCAACATAATTAAACCAGTCTGAGCCGAACCCATAGCAAAGCTAAAGCAGAGAGTAAAATACAGAAATAAAATTACAGAAAATTAATTAACATGAAATTAAAAGAATTTAAATACAGAATAATACATGATAAATATTAAATAAATACGTTTAAACAGTACATGCATTCTAGAAATACGTATTCTGGGAATGGGAAGTGACACTTGTTACGAGGACCAAACAAAGATCAAAATGCTACAATCGGTAGTGGCTATGGCAATTCGGACAAGTCTCGACCTTCTATTTATCAAAAAAATGTACTATAAAGTATTTGTCAACTTCCTTGTTCCAAGTGTCGGCTCCTTGCAACTTCTCAATATAAAGATACAAAAGTATAACAGAGATCACAAATAGAAATCATCCTTATAAGATGCTCTCATCTAGTAATCGGAAGTCGTCTTCTCTTTTGAAGTGAAAGAATCTACATGGGAGCACTAATCTCTCGTAGAAACGAGAGAGTCTACTTGAACTCTGGAAAAGCATGTCCAAGAAATTTTTCTTAGCTTTCAATATATAGGGCTTAAGAAACCCAAATAAGAATTTAAAAATTATCATGTTGGCACCTAAAAAAAAAGTTGGTACGTGAATATGTGATCATTTTAAACCATTTAAGTCCAAAATGGGCCAAAAGCGGCCGTGAAGGCTATTTTCGCAAAATATTCTATTCTACCAGCTTGTCATAATTGTTTTCTAAATTTTATTATAATATGAATAAGCTTAAGAGAAGAAGAAAATATACGATAAAATATTCTACCAAAAAATATTTTAGGAAAACAAATTTTATTAATATAATATTTTTGTAATATGATATTTTAATATAATACTATTATTTTTACATAAAGTTTTTATTATATTATAATATTAGATGTGCTTGCTTGTCATCAAGGTGTTCGATGTGTTTGCAAGCTACTTGAAAGAATTGATCATCACCTCGAAAATTGGGATTAATCTTGTTGCAATTCCTCGTACTTCTGAAAAGCTTACTCAATCGTCACATCCTACTTCTCCCTAACATGGCCGTCGCCCCTTCGTCCTTCTTTCAACTTCTTACAACTTCCTTATAATTCTATAAGATTCCATATTATATAAACAAAATTAGGTTTTTAATTAAAACCTATTTACTAACTTACTTTCTTTCCAACTTCCTTCTTCTTCTCCAAGCGAAGGCCGACCCCAAGTCCTAACTATCTTCATATTACTCTCCTTAGCAAGAATAACAATTTGAGAACTCATACAACTTAATATTTTCTAGCTTGGAAGCTAAGAAAGACACTATTTAGTGAAATCTTTCTTTTTTCTTCGTCTCTGTCCTTATCTTTGTCCTTATCTTTAGAAGGCACACACCTTCGATATCTCATACTTGATTGCTTCTAGCCTAGCTAATTAGAGGAAAGCATACATCATTTTAGCACTTTCTAATCCGAAGACACGCCCCCCTTTTACTAAGAAAGCAAAACAAGTCCTCCTCTTATTCAAAGATCAATTTTTGAAAGCTTAATTGTTAATATAAATTTTTATTCAAAAACCATATTGTATATATGTGTATTTCTCAGCTTATAAACAATGTTCTATAATGTAGGCAATCCTAGAGGGGGTGAAAATGGTAAAGGTAATAATACACAATTGAAAATAATATAAATCATAACAATGCGATGTATCCTGGTATCCTTCCTGGAAGGCAGTCCAGTTCCGAGAATTCTTGTCCGGCTTCAATCCAATATTGAACAATAGCAAACATACACCACGAGCTTTTAGCCGAAGTGCTCGCCGACTTCTTACAACCACGTGCTTTGATCCGAAAAGCTCATCTACTTCTCACAACCACGAACTTTGATCCGAAGGGTCTGTCGACTTCAACAACGAAATGAAAATAACTTAGAAATCCAAGCTTTACAACTCGAATAGACTTCTAAGCAAATTACAACTTGTCATTAGGAGGCTTGGGAGTTGTACTTGGGAGTATGAAGTTTGTAGAACTTAGAATATATAAGAAAATGCAAGTGATAATGAATAAGTTTCAATAGTAAACTCAAAGGATATTTATAATGGCTTTTTTGACAGAATTCGGCCTGAACTCGGTTAGCCCTAACATCCAGAATTTTGAACATTGGAGACCAGTTCTTCAGGAGGGAATTGACAAATCTGAATATTGGGTCAGAGAGACCGAGTTCAGTCAAAGTTCGACTGGTGACGGAACTCAGCTTAAGTTCGATTGGTTGTCTTCCAAAATGGGTCCCGCTTCAACGATAGCGACGGCTCATCCAGCCCCTGCTCCCCCCTGGCGACCCACGCCATCGCCACCGCTCCCGTCGAACGTACGACCATCATCCTCCACAACAGGTTCGACATCCTCACATCCTCCCCTCCAAACATCGTCCAGACGAAGACCATGGTTGACCAGTTGACCAAAAATTAACTTTAAGTCAATATTGACCTAGATTTGATCTAGATTGCATATCACACACTAGAAAACTATGTTTAACGCTATTAAACCCTAATTAACAATGTATATCTCATCTATAGGTCTTGTAACTCCCCTTTGAGCCTCAATTCATATTGACTGCTCAGGACTGCAGGCGAGTACATTCTCTGATAGTTTTTATTGCTTTAATACTTTCTATATCTATTCAGTTGTAGTATTTTACTTGATTCCTGACATGAGGATACACGGACTAGAATACATTGGATTCCATCATGAGATGTTATTCCCGGTTAATCTTGTATACTTGTACTTATTTGATATTGTTTCTTGTACTTGAATAGACATGGATTTGGGAGTGGGCTGGCCCCCTGCTTCTTGAAATCCAGTGTCATAACGTGACATGGTTGGATCTATTATGCTATTCGAGAGATTGGAAAGTTATTAGAGTTTATGTGATCAAATCCCACTTGTTTACTCACTTGTGCATAGCTCTCCTTCGCCACACGTAGGGTGTAGCCTGACCTTATACTACTTGTACATAGCTTTCCATTATGGCCGGCCTGATCCACTATACTCGTACTTGTGCATAGCCGGTCAAATGGAATAGCCTGATCTGGATCCAAGCCGATTACATAACACTCTAATATCTCAAGGCACCGTTTATACCTTATATTATACTCAGATTGCATGTCTTACTTTACATTCTAGTTTTACTGTATATTTTTCATACCATGACATGATTATCAGTTATCTTGTACTTCTTACTTCCAGTTTTGATATTCTATCATGTATTCCATTATAACTATTTATTATAGCACTTGTCAATTTAATTAATGGAACTGTTGTTGGCATCGTACTTTATTCTAATTTTGACTGGATATTATTTTTCAGAGGATTTGGAGGCTGATTGCACACTCTACTATGGATTTGGGATAGATGGTGACACTGATCAGGACTTGCCTGTGGAGCCAATGCTCATAGAGGACGCACCTCCAATAGTGACTTAGTTTAGCTAGGTTTTGTTGGATTTGTTTCCAGATTCATACATTGGGTCTGTATTATTATTTTGGATCGTACTATGTCTTAGACTTCTAAACTTGTTCGGTTGTGACTTTTCTACTATTTTATCTTTATTATCTATCAAATTATCGTAATTATCTTCCTTTAGCTCCATGTGATTGAGTTATACTTCATATGTTATATATGTTCCTCCGTGCGGAGATGACAAATTTATATTAATTATTGTTAGATGTTAGATGTTATAGATAACCTATACAGCGTTCTACCGCCGACACTACGGCGTAGGCTGGACGTATCCATGTGCTCGTGCCCCTAAACCGGGTGCAGGTCGTGACATCTATCCTCAGCCAAATCCAAGATAGCTTGACATTGCTAGTGACCTTTCATATAGATAAGTTGGTATGCTAAGCGGCAATCCGCATGTACGGTGTCAGTCAAATCAAAGAAATTACAACTATGACACGAATTGAGTTAAGAAGGAGTGCACGGTTGCAACACCATCGTGGAGCCTAAGATTTGGTTATAGCAAGGACACGAGCTTCGGTACGAAATGTAGCGTCGTGTTTGAGTCATCAACACAAGTTCCATAAGTCGGGATTGAATCATCTCGAGTTAAGTCAGGAAGGGCCGTAAGGCAAGGTTTGGTTAAGTTATGTTGAATTGTGAGGCACGGCCTCGATGTTTGAAGCACAGACCAAGTCGATGACACGAAACATGTTGTTGCGTCCCATAGTATGAGTCGGAAAGGCCAGTGCAAGTCGACATGTTGACGTTGTTGGCACGAGAGCAGTCTAGAGGCACAAAGATAAGCAAGTTACTCGTACTAGGCACGATGATGGTCTAGAGACACAAAATAGGCCAGGAGTCCATGTCCTAAAACTGATCCTAAGGCAAGATTAAAAAGATAATCGAAAGGATATGTTGCATAAACTAAATGAACGTGTTGGTTTTCTATGAGTGGACGAGGAGCTCACTCCACCAGTACGGTTGTGTACTGACACCCACACAGTTTCCTTGTGCAGGCACATGTAGAAGCTCGTTCGACGCGGAGCTCGCTTAGATACGTCGAGGCACGGAGTTCCTTGGCGTATCGAGGCGTGCGGCCGTATGGAGTCTGGACTTATACGTGACATAATGTCTGAACATCGCCTTCTGAAGCATCCGCTGGTTCTATGTTGTATTGAGAGATGAGAGAGAGAGAGAACATAACGATTTGTAAACAGAGAGAAAAGTGAGCTTGAGCGACTTATAATCTGGCTTCGCGCCTTTTGTAATCTTATTCATTATTAATAAAAAAGACTAGATTTTGTTTGAATATTGTGTTGCATTTGTTTATTCAATTCTTCTACTCGGGACTTCTGTGCGACGATCCCGTCGTTTAGCCTAAAATCGGTCGTTATGGAACCCGCCTTGCGTGAGCGCAATCTAGGCTCACACGGCATCACGCCTTAGCGAGGACGATCGCTCCTCCGGGAGCGGGGCGTGATAGGGAGGTGGTTTTGGTTCTAATTTCAAATGAAAATTGATGGAAATTAATATATTCCAAAACAAAGGACAGAAAATTGTTTATATGGAAAACATAGTTGTTGTTCCAAAACAAAGGACATAAAAATGTTTATACGGAGGAATTTAATATCCTCCGGGAGCGGGACGTGACAGGGGGGTGTTGTTTTCCCCTTTCCTCCTAATTCAGTTCCAATATACCAAACATGTCCTTAGTGCATCTCCAACCCTATTGTGAATTTGGAAAACATGGTTGCCATATAGGAATAACAAGTTTTTTTTTTCAAAAGTACTTCTCTAATGAAATGTGAAATAAAATATAAAGTTGACATGTCAAGGACAATGTGAAGTTGGTTGTCTAGATCTAGACTGCACTTTACAATGACTTTATGTCCACATCATCAATTGTGAATAAAAATATTTATAAAAAAAAGTAGAAGAGTAGAAGTTGTCTTAGAAGTTGTAAAAATATATTTTGTATTGTCTTCTCAATACTTTTACATTGGAGAAGACTTTTCAAACTCTTTGTCTTTTGTAAATATAATCTTGCCACATATAGAAGACGTTGTCTTGTATCTCTTGCCACCTAAGAATTACAACACAAAACAAGACAACCACCTAAGAATTACAACACAAAACAAGACAAATAGGGTTGTAGATGCTCTTAATAGTAAAAGGAAAATACATGCATCATTGCATGCAATGGTAGTTTTAGAAGATAAAGTTTTGGTGAATACATATAAATATTGGGGCCGGCTATACACACCCCAACCATTTCTAAGGATACCCCACATGACTTAAATGAAAAAAAATAGATTCATGTTAAAAGACCAATATACCCCAAGGTTTTCTAAGAACACCCCACCACAAAAAAATCTGCGATGAGCACGACAAATACTGGTCGAACAGAAAATAGTCTGTTCGACAAGTATTGGTCGAACATATCTTCTTCTGTTCGGCAAATACTGGTCGAACATGTCTTCTTCTGTTCGACAAACACTGGTCGAACAAATTATATTCGAACATACCATCTTCTGTTCGACACATTCTGGTCGAACGTACACACTATAGTTCAACTGTCGTGGGTCGAACATTCCTCTGTTAGGTCGACAAACCAGGGACGAACCTATCCATGAATACATCCAAAAAAAATTTCAAATTTTTTGTTGTTTCAACAACAGTTTATGGAGTTCGATTCACAAACAGTGATTAAAAACAAAAATAGTAAAGAGTTTGAACTAATTAGGGTGTTCGATTTATGGGTTGTGAAGGATTTGGAGAGAGAGAGAGAGAGAGAGAGTAGGGGGCCGGTTAGGGTTGGAGAAGAGGGGAATCGGTGTGGGGGTGGAGTGAGGTGTGGGGTGTGGGATGTGGAAAATGATAGATTGTATGTTTTAATAGCAAGGGTATTTTAGTCAAGTGTTGGGGTGCCCTTAGCAATATTCATCATTTAAATCATTTAAATTGGGATAAACTTAGAACATGGGATGTCCTTAGAAATGGTTGGGGTGTGTATAGTCGGTATTAATTAATTAATAGGGGTGTAAATAGACCGGACGGACACGGACACTCCACTGTCCGTGTTCGGTCCGTTAATGAAAATGAGTTCTGACGGACGGACACGGACAGTTCATTGTTCAAATTCGGGCCGGACGAACACGGACAACCACTGTTTGTTAATTCAATCGGACGGTCGACAAATTAAATATAATACCAAAAGTTATTATTTTATCAAGATACCTTAATAGTTGGTTCAAAAAATCTAGTTGAAAGAAAATACATTTGAAGGTTATAGAATACAATAAACAATAGTAAAAGGATAACAAAAATCGAGACGGGACACCAAAAATTTGATGCAAAACCAAAATATTATGACATAATTGACACAAAACCAAAAGTAGTCTCCACTATCGGACTGTTCGTGGACGAATTCCCGGACATAGATATGACCGTGTCCGGGTCCGATTTTTAATCGGACCAAAAAAATGTCCAAATTTTGTTCGTTAATGAATCGGACGTTCCGCGGTCGAACCATTTATGGAGCCGGACACGTAGGGACAACGGACTACTTTGTCCATTTTACACTCCTATTAATTAATAATAAGAGCAGAAACGAGGTAATAAAGAGCAGAAAGTGAAAAAAAAAAAAAAAAAACCAGAAACAGAAAAAACTGGTAGGGGAAAAAGAAGGAAAGAGAGGAAAAAAAAAAAAAAAAAAAAATCCTTTCTCTGCCCAAACTTGGATCGATCATCGAAGAAGAAGAAACAGCAGCAGAAGCAACAGCCATCCTCCTCCTCCTCCTCTTCGTCCTCTTAGTTTGGTATTTTCTTCTTTCCCTTCCTATTTGTTCATTTCCCCTTTTAAACGACTCCTAAATTGAATAAATAAATAAATAAATAAATAAATACTGGTTGGTTGTCCCCTTGGTGGTGGTGGTTTGGCTGGCAGATGAGATAAATCGATGATGATGGAAGAGAAGCAGCGGCGGCAGCAGAAGAAAAGGAAGGCAGATTCCACCGCCACCACCGCCACCGCCGCCGCCGCCGCCGCCGCCGCCAGCAACTGGACTCGTCGGACTCGCTCTCAGTCTGCTCCCAACTGGACGGTGGAGGAGTCGCTGGTCCTTGTCAGCGAGATCGCAGCCCTTGACGAAGACTGGCTCAAGGCCCTCTCCTCCTACCAGAAATGGAAGATGATCTCCGACAGCTGCTCGGCCATGCAAGTCCACAGATCATCCAGCCAGTGCAAGAGGAGGTGGGAGTCCCTGCTCTCCGGCTACAACGCCATCAGGGCTTGGGACTACTCCTCATGCCACAGAAGGAACCAAGCTTCTTCTTCTTCTTCTTCTTCTTACTGGGATCTCGACGCCCGCACCAGGCAGGACAACCGTCTTCCCGCTTCCTTTGATCACCAAGTCTTCACTTCCATCGGCGCTCTTCTCAACGTCCAGAAGAAGGAGGCTCAATCAGGGGATAGCGACTCCGAGGAGGTCATCATCCACATCGACGACGAGACCGGGGGGGTTACTGATCCAGAGGAGGAGGAGGAGGATGTCACCATGCATCCTATCTCTTCGCCAGAGAACAACCTCATCACTGTAATTGAGGCTCAAATGCTCGATGCCCACGCCGATTCTGATGCTGATCTAGGTATGCATGCAATGGTCCTTCTTTCCATTCTGTTTCTAGGAATTATTTGTGACCTTCGAGTTGTGACTTATATTATGGCATACCACCACCTAGCTGTTGGTCAGCAGCATTTTACCTGTGCGAGTGTTCCGATCATTTGGTCATGAAATACATGATTGATACGGTTGGGGATAAACATGTTTGTTTTCACCTGCCACGATAGCAAACAAGTAGTAGGCCAACTTGTCCAAATGTCCTTCATGCCACTCATGCACATTCCCATAGCGTCTAAGAGGTCCAACTTGCAAACGTTACCTTATAACATGATCACAATGCTAGTTTTATGGATGCTCTTACTAGCATCATTTGTTAGTTTTTATGTACTTAAGGGAACAAATACAACTCCTAGTGCATGCTTGCTTACTTGAAGAAAGAATGCCATGTAAAATTTCTTGCGTGCAATATTTGTTGCTGAAAGTGCTATTGCAAGTCGAGTGATTGGTTAGCCTCAAGGGATGTTGCATTAACCAAAGATCTAGCGTTCGGTAGCTGCAAAGAGGATGCTTGATTATACCTTTTGTTGTTGGTATAGAAGTTTATAACTTTTATAACATGTAAGATATGGGAAAAAGGAAAAGTTTCTGAAGAACACTGTCGGATGTTGATCACAAGGCAACTGCATTTTATTGCTGTCCCTTGTTGCAAATATTGTTAAAGTAGGTGTTGTGGGCATTTTGGCCACAACATAACTATAGCATTTGGTAGGAATCTTGCAACTTTTGTTCTTGTAAATGGGTTAAAGTAGGTCTTGTGGCCATTTTGGCCACAACAAAAACTATAGCATTTGGTAGGAACTTTTGTGGTTGTAAATGGGTTAAAATTGTGTTGTGGTAATTTTGGCTGCAACAGAAGCTATAGCATTTGGTAGGAATCTTGCAACTTTTGTTGTTGTAATAGATTATTTACAAAAATGCAAACACCCTAAATACCTCAACCCCTGCAACATTTTTGCAGCAGCACTATTTACAGGCAGCCAAGAGACCTTAATAGCATGGTTTAAAGTATCGGCCGATACCGATCCGATACGGCCGATACCGATACGGTTTGGCATGTCCCGATCCGATACCGATCGATACCCGATACTGACCGATACCGACATTGGGGGTCTTTTTTGGGTCAATTCGACAAAAAATTAAACAAAAAAGACAAATCAACAAGGGTTTAAAGCATAATAAGGTTGTAAAAGCATGTAAAATAAGAAACTCAATCTATTGTATGTAAATCAATCGGTAAGAGTGACTAGTATTTAATTTAATTTCAAAACTACTAAGAAATAACACTGAAAATACTTAAAATTATGCCTAAATGTATAAAATATACGTTTTTAAATGTAAATAATTTATTAACAATTATTTATTTTCCGATACCAAAAAATCCGATACTCCGATACGATACCGCCGATACTACCGATATCGCCGATACTAATACTCATAGGAATAGTCCGATACCGATTCTGATACCGATACTGTGAACCTTGCTTAATAGGGCTGTTTTTTCCTCTCCCTGCCACATCTGAATTCTACCTGAAGTGTTTATAAAATCCATGAATGGTGGCTGCCCAATATAATTACAAATGAAACAGTGATGAAACTGAAGCCTATTTAAGTTACATGGTTATGGGTATTCTTTATAATTTGTGTTATTGTGAAATTTTAGGTTCTGGGGAGCCAAGTATCAAGACTATTGACAGTAAGGAAAAGGCGATGGAGATTGCAAATAATCTGCAGGAGAACACGGAACAGACACAAGGTATCAAGAACATGAACGATGCTCTACACATTGCAAATAAGCTGCAGGTGAATGCAGAACACATACGTGCTCTGGAGAGCATTGAGAGTGCATTGGAGATGGCAAAAAAGCAGCAGGAGAATGCAGAACAGATGCATGTTACCAAGAGCACTGACAGTACACTGGAGATGGCAGATAAGCTGCAGGAGAACATGTTATGGATACAAGCTGCGGAGAGCATGGACAATACACTAGAGATTGCAAATAAACTGCAGGAGAACACGGAACAGATAGAACCTATCAAGAACCCAAACAAATCATTGGAGATTGCAGATAAGTTGCAGGAGAACCCGGAGCAGAACCAAGCTTTCAAGAACATGAATAATGCACTGCAGATTGCAAATAAGCTGCAGGAGAATGCAGAGCAGATATGTGCTATAGAGAGCATTGAGAGTGCATTGGAGATGGCAAATAAGCAGCAGGAGATTGCGGAGCAGATACATGTTGTCAAGAGCAAGGACAATACACTGGAGGTGATGGGTAAGCTGCAGGAGAACACGGAACATGCACATGGTATGCAAAGCGTGGACAATGCAGCAAAGATGGTCTTATTGGAAGTTAACGTGGAACAAATACATGCTACTGCGAACAGAGGCATTGAACAAGAGATGGCACATAAGCTGCAGGAAAATGCAGAACAGATACATGCTCTTCTAAAGGAGAATGTGTTACAGGTACATGTTGTCGAGAGCATGGACAATGCACTGGAGATGGCAAGTAAGTTGCAGGAGAATGCTGAGCAGATACATGCTATCAAGAGCATAGACAATGCACAAGAGATTCCAAAAAAGCTACGGGAGAACGATGAAGAGATACATGTTACGAGGAGTAAGGACAACACCCTGGAGTTTGTTAAGCTGCAGGAGAACATGGAACAAATACTTGCTACTGAAAGGATGCATAATGGAATCGAGATGGCATATGAGCTGCAGAAAAATGCAGAACAGATGCATGCTCCACTGATGAAAAAGTTAGATGCTCCAGGAAGCATGGACAAAACAATTGAGATGACAAATAAGCTGCATGTGAATGTGGAACAGATACATGCTATCAAGAGCACGGACAAAGTATTGAAAATGGCAAACAAGGTGAAGGAAAATACGAAACAGATACATGCTAGCAAGAGCAAGGACAAAGCATTTAAGATGGCAAATAATCTGCAGAAGAATTTGGAGCAGATACATGTTAAGGAGATCACAAGAAAAGCAACGGAGACAGCATATAAGCTTCAGGAGAACGCGAAACAGATACATGCGTTGCTGAGAGGAGAACTACCGAATTATGGCAGCCGGGGTCGTGGTTTGGTGGATTTGACGAGACCTAATGCTATAGAGACTGAGTTTACTAGGCGACAAGCTGATGAGTTGATCAAATCATTTGGGATGCTTGTTGGCACTCTTGACCAGTTCACTGATCTAATTAAAGATGGCAGATGTGAAGGAATCAGAGGTGTGGATTCAGTGGCGTCGTCGTTCATTCACTCACGGACTAAGTAAAATTTGGTAGGAAATACTTTTTCTTTTGTGGTTATTTTGCAAATATGGGACTTTTAAACTCCTATTTCTGAATATTTCCTTTTGGGTATGGTACTTGGCATCCATTAAATTTTATCTGCCGTGTTGGGGGATGTAGGGTAAAATGGAGGCTTTAGTGAGATCATTTGTGTAGAAAGAACCAGATTATGTTTCTCCACTTGTATTGCATGTACCCGAATGATTTTTCTCTTGAAAGCTTTGCTGTCTATTTTCTTCTTGTCTGAAATTACTAGGTACCTTTTGCTTTCCATGTTATTAATCTTTGAGGACACAGTTTACTCTAACAAGGGATGTAGCGTGGAGCCTGCTGTGGTCGGTAGAGATTAACATGCATCTTTATGAAAGTTTTCTGGTGCCAATATCCTCTATAAACCTCAGCAGTTTGAAGCACCGACAGCTGCTGGATGTAGTGAACCCTTGAAAAGGCACGTGGGGGGTAAATATTCTCCATAATCCCCATGGCCAGCTTAAACAACTGTAGGTGCAAGACTATATTTGGCCTTCATGTTTGATCAGAGTATGTTTGCTTACACCCTGATTTTGATTTCTTAGTTCTTACTTCTTAGCATCTAAAGGACTAAAGGACTAACCTGATATTATGATTTGGTCATTGGAGATATTTGTGAATGAAAAGCCTAGACTAATTTAATCACTCTAGGATTGAGTATCCAAAGCAAATTCCAAAAAGGTTTTGTGAGGTTGCGTCTCCTTGTCTACTGCTGTTACTTTCTACTTGGAGGCATACGTTTCAACTTTCCAGTTCTTGTTCTTAAATTTTATTCTGTGTACAAACGATCTCCCAGAACACTTTCGGATTCTTTCTTTTTTTCATAACCTTTATCAAATACAGTAGCAATGCACTTGCTGATTAGAGGCACAAAAGCTGCTAATACTATATGGTCTTAACATGAAATTGGAATGCTGATGACAGGATGATGCTGGGTCCTAACATTGCTGTTTGGATCCACTCGGAATAATTTAATTGCCGTTGCCGTTAAAACATCATAGCTAATTGTTGTGTCTGATTTCTTCCTTTTTCTGTTATCAGGAGAAACCTTCAATCAACTGACCACATTTATGGGCATTGTAGCAACTGAAGTTTGCTCTTTAGGAACCATTCATTTGCCTTTTTCCAGTCGCTAAATGATCTTCTGCTTTCGTTTACTGTAGCTGAATTCAGTTGCAGGAGTTTCATAATTTTTGGCAGGTAATTCCTCCATGAAAATTGTTAAAGGTGAGTGCTTTTCAGCTTGAAACATAAGCTGCTAGCTGGTAATTTGTTCTGTCATGTGACTCTTAATCTCCATGTTGACGTTTCTCATTTTTTGTCTTTGGCTTATGTTTTGACTGGGGGATAATTTCTACTTTCTTTAGCTAGCTCAAGTGGCAAGGAGGTGGAGACATAAGCATCATGGCTGGCTGGTTCCATCCCACGGGTAAAATCCTCTTTATCTATTCTGGATAACTTTGGATGGTTATTTGTTGCGTAAGTTTAAAGTATCTGGCCTATAAGGTAGACTCTCTACATAGTTCTCATCTTCTAGGCTTGTACAGAAGGCTCCTCTCTGACATTGCCTTGAGGTTTAAGTTTGGTTAGCGGAACCAGGGTCTTGGAAAACGAAAGTCATTTATTTTCCATGTTTGGATGTCAAAGGAAAGGAGCAAGAAATGAAAATAGTTTCCAGAGGAAAGGAAAATAGGAGAAAAATAATTTCCAAAGGAAACAAAAATAGGAGAAAAAATGGTTTCCTCCACCCACCTCAATGATTCACTTTTCCTCCCAATTTCTTACAATTCCAAACACCGGATTTTTTTTTAATAAAAATTGTAATTCTTCAAAGGAAAGGAAAAGAAAGGAAAGAACAAAGTATTGATTTCCTTTCCTTTCCTTTCCGCGAACCAAACGAGGCATGAGTATGAACTTAGTGGAGGTGGATACCATGTTGACATTAGCTATCTCACTGCTTCCAAGGAGACTTCTTGACTTTAGTATCGGGATACAAAGTTGAGCCACGTATGATGGAAAATACTTGCATGATAGAGTTTGAAAATATCCTGTTGATTGCTATGGATACTCCATTCACCTTTAGGAATACATGGTAATAATCGATCACAAGAAAAAAAATATGATCCCATCTTTTGTGGCTCAAATGATGATGTCACCTACCAAGTAGCTCTTCGAGTTTTTTCTTGAGTAGTTTCTATGTCCTCTTGCTCTTCTGATATCCCAAGCTGCGAATCAAAATTTCCTATGAACTTATATTGAGTTATATGGCAGGTTCTGTACTCAAATCTTAAGATTCCACGTTTTCGATCTACATTCATGCACAAACACTATGATAGAATAATGACACTTACGGTGAAATGAAACCGAAACTAATCATGGGATCGTGGAGGAAAGAGGGAAAAAAAGGAATTTTTAAAGCTAAATATCCTCAACTATTCAAAATTTTCAACTTAATATGCTATATATTTCTATTATATTCATAAATACCAACAACTATTGAGGAGTTTCAAGTCGATATCCTCTGTCAGTCAGCAGTTAAGTTTTCTGTCCTAAAAAATGGGTTATTTTTTGGATCAAATTGTTCATGATATTTATAAATCCTTTTTTTCCCCTCTCCTCACTCTCTAATCAGAGACCACTATTCCCTTGTTTCTCCACCACAACCACCACCTCTTCTTCTCCTCCTTATTCCCACCGACCCACCCTCTTTATCAACTCCGACGAGCGTCAAGCCCCCTATTCTAACTCTCTCACGTGGCCAGCACCCCCCCTCCCCACCCACACCTCTCTCTCAACCCCCCCCCCCGAGCAGACAACAGCTCCCTACCAATCTCTCTCTCCCTTAGCACAGATGTAGCGACATAGGACTCGGTCGGGGGAGAAGGGGAGAGCCGGGCTGGAGGTCTGCTGTGGTGGAGTGGTTGCCGGAGACGGGAGAGGAGTGGCGGAGTTGTAGTGTCCCGTCCCGCAAAGTCAATCGGAGGAATCGAAACGCCGACGGCGTTCGGACTTAGCCTTGCAACGGCTACTTGAAGGCTCGCTCGGTCGAGGCGACACCTCGCTCAGGTGGGGTAGTTTTGGTGAACTTGCCTCATCTTAGCATTCACTTAATAACTCGCATGTTTTTAAATTGCACAAGTTAGGCTTGTTAATAAAAGAGACGCATCCACATAGTTAAGGGAATAATCCCGACCCGTCGGAATATCTTAGAACATGGAAAATGGTCCCACGGTCTGCTTAGAAGTCGGCTCAGCGTGCTTTCAAATGACACTCGATCCTTCGTCCCGTGGCTTGGAAGAAGGAAGTTGGCCTAAGTTGCTATGTTGCCCTGACACTCGAATGAGCCTAAGGCATATGCGTCGCCTGCGTGAATGTTTGATAAAGCATGTACGGTCCCGTCGTTTTGTCCCAACGCTCGAGTTAGCCTAAGTCATAGGCGTCGCCCGCGTGAATGCTTGAAAATGCGTGCACGGTCCCGTAGTCCAAGGCTTGGCATAGCCTTCGCACGTCCCGTGAGTTAAGTCGTCTTGCACGGTTGTTGGCTTAAGTCTAGGCACCCAAGAGTTGGTTGTTCAAGTCGACCCCGTGAATAGCACGTTTCCTCGACACGAAGCTCGGAGTAGCCTTTGCTCGTCGAGTCGCTGCCCGAATAAGTTAGACAAGAGTTATGTTGGGCTATCGAAGCCATTTCTAGCACTGTCCTGTTCTATCTGCGGTTGTCAAGTCGCGTAGTCCCTTGAGGACAAGGTTCGTCGTATAAAGTATATGACTTGAGCGATAGCGTCGCCTATAGAACCAGGTCTGTCTAAGGCACGGGCCACGGTTGATTTATTGAGTTTTGGAAAGTGTTTCAATAATTGTTCTTGAGTTGAGTGAAATGATAGGACAAGAAAGAAGAATGCTCGCGACTGGGTTGTCGAGGCAAGAAAGAAGAATGCTCGCGACTGGGTCGCCGAGGCAAGGTCTCAGAAGTGAGAAGTGTTGAACTTAGCCCTGAAAGAGATGGTAACACTAGAAGTAGATTGACTGTGTGAGACATCAGTTCGAGTCGAGTCTTGCATGGTCATTGGACAACTTGTACAAGGTGGAAGTCTTCTCGAGTGATCACCGGGGCGCCGGGATCATATCGGCCCGGGGGAAGCGAGTTGGCTCAAAGAAGGATGCTGGATAACCGCATGGGAGAATTCGGCGCTTCCGGGGCTAGCTACCCGTGGAAGGGCGGACCGAATCCTCTGAGTCAAGTCTATTATAGCGCTGGGCGCTAGTGACTAGTTCATATAGATGAGTCGGCATGAGCGGCGATCCGCGTAAATGCCTTTGGATTGAGTCGAGTATTGAGTGTAGTGTATCAAGGAAGTCGAGTTGAATGTGTGAGTATAGTTGGAACACAAAATGTTGGGCCTAAGATTTGGTTGCAACGTAGGCGACGTGCTTCGGCACGAGATGTGGCATCGAGTCTTATGTTGTCGGCATATAAGTTGCATGGTTTGAGTGTGAGTTGTCTTGAGTTTAAGTCAGGAAAGGCCGCAAGGCGGTAGCTTGATAGGTCTTGATAAGTTGCGAGGCGCGGCCTCAATCTTGAAGCACGAACAAGTCTAAGCAAGGTCTAGAGGCACGACCAACACGAGTCGTCCCCTTGACGTCGATGGCACGAGAATTGGCCTAGAGGCACTTGAGTTTAAGTGAAAGTCTTGGCACGGCCGAGTTCGCATAAGTTGTTCCTCGGCGAAGCACTGTCTCGAATACGTTGAAGTCATGAATAGAGTATGGCACGACCCTGCCGTCCCGAGTTGAAGTTCGGTCAAGTACGTATGCGATGAGGCACTGTCTCGATCGCAATACACGTTGGCATGGTAGCACGACCATGTCGTTGCACATCGGTTTGGTCAGGCGTCGTGGTCCTAAAATTGATCCTAAGGCAAGACTAGAAAGACAATCGTAAAGGGACTTGTATTGCACAAAAGTAAATGAACGTGTCGGTTTTGTATGGGTGGGCGAGGAGCTCACTCCACCAGTACAGTTGAGTAGTGACACCCACACAGTTTCCATGTGCAGGCACAGGTAGAAGCTCGTGGCGCGGAGCTCGCTTGGATGCGTCGAGGCACGGAGTTCCTTGGCGACTCGAAGCGCGTGGCCGCGTGAACTTAAGACTTATACGGGACAATGTATGGACATTGCCTTCCGAAGCTTCCGCTGGCTCAAGCATTGTAATCGAGAGATGAGAGAGAGCAGAGCGACTTGTAAAATGAGAGAAAAGTGAGCACGAGAGACTTGTAATCAAGGCCTTGCGCCATTGTAATATCATTGTTCAATATCAATAAAGAGTTCTTTTGAATAACTTGTGTATTGCTTCTAAATTTCCGCTGCATGTTCGATGTTTCTGCTTGAGACTTCTGTGCGACGATCCCGTCGCCGCCGATGTAATCGGCCGTTATGGAACTGCCTTGCACGAGCGCAATCTAGGCTTGTGCGGCATCACGCCTTAGCGAGGACGATCGCTCCTACGGGAGCGGGGCGTGACATAATGGTATCAGAGCACAGCTTTACGTCCTTGGACTACCGATTGAATTCTTTAACTCCGTTGTTTCCGCAAACTCTGAGGTGTTGCTTCCGTAAGTTGTTATCGTTGATGCGCTCTCTCTCAATTGTCCCACGGGATGTCCATACAATAAGTCTAATATTTTCAAAAGCTCGTGCAAGCGTTCAATCGAACGCATCAGAAGGCCTTTGTGCCGAACGGTGTCAATTTTGACTCGATAGAAAACACATGCTAAAGTTAGCAAGTAGCGTGCGTGCCTAAATAGTCCTACGTCGACATTAGCAAATGAGCGTGTGAACTTGGAGTATAGTCCGTACAGGATGGCTATGCACACGGCCTTTTGGCTAAGTTGTGCCGCGTGTCGCGCACCTCGACCTTTGGTGCAAATGAGTCGCGAGCAATATTAAGTATCGCTTGGTCGGGAACGGAGATGCACTTAGAGTGTATATCAATAGAAACACTATTGGACTAACGCTTAGGCGTACACGGAAGATTGTTTTGGATTTTGAGGAATAGTGCGAACGACTTAGTGCGTCGATGCGAGGTGAGCGATTACGCTAGAGATTCGTCGAACGAATTTAAAGATGTGTTAGCAAGTAACGCGAACGTGATTTGGATTAAATTGGATGGCTCGAACCCTGAGTGGTATATGGTTTATCTTGGAAATCATTCGAGCAAAAAAATTGAGGATTACGAGTAACAACGAGTATGTCGGCGAGGCGATGCGATCGCGCAAAGCCTTAGAACGCGTCACGTTTAGTTGGTCGATGATTTAAGGTAGACGGACGAATAATACGTGATTTTGGATTTGAACGAATTGATCTTGTAAAGGATTCGAGGGATAATGATCAAACTTGAATTTGAATGTCGAGGAGATTATCCAGTCGGACGATAGCATCATTCGTACGACTCGAAATTGGTTGCAAAGGAAGATCGTCAGGTTACGCATATCATCGATGGTATTGAGGCGTATCAAAGATCGATATGCGATAACTCGGGGGTACTCTGACTCGGCGAATGACGATCGTGCAAGTGTTATTGTTCGGTTGGATGCTATACTTAGGATTTTGATTGAGATGAATGTTGGATGAAAATGATTGTGTCTTGAGGGTTACGCGGATAACCATAGCGGCAACATTCTTGTCTTGCGCGAGCGCAACTCCAGCCTCGCACATGCGTTGCGTCGGATTTGGGGCGATTGTTCCACGTGAGCGCTTACATGGTGATTCATGTCGCGGGAATGATCGAACTCGAAAAATCAGGATGCGACAACTTTGATTGTCTCGACTTGTCGGTTTGATGCAAAGGCAAATTCGAGGATTTAAAGGACTTGTGATTGACGAGTGAGTAAAACTTGAGGATTGAGTAGGTCCAATCCGTGCATCGAGAATGAATTAGTCTAGACACAAAACAAGAATTACGTCCCGATGAGTATGATTATCTCGCGGGAGCGTACATGGTGATTCGTGTCCCCCGTGGATAATCTGACTCGTGTGAGATCGGGGCGCAACATATTGTCAAAGCTAGACGACCTCGTGATCGAATACATGAATTGGTTAGAATTGGTGATTTGAATGGATTCGAATACGCGCAACGAATGCATTGATGCGAATTAGGTGATCGTGCTCGATGTTTAGAAATCGGAGTGACACGAGCTTGGGTAGAAAATCCCGTATTATCGACTTTGGTTTGACCCTAGGATTGGGGTCAGTGTTGGCATTATTGTTGGGGAACTATGATTCCAATCCTGACATTGACTTTAGCCTTAAGAAATGGCCTAGCGGTTAGGCGAGACGCCGCCGTTACAAGAGTTAGCAATCGAAAGATTGATCTTGAGGATTGGTTTGGATGGATAGTATGAATCACGAATATAGGAATACCCCTCACGAGATTCGGCTGACATGCATATATTTCAGGGACGCCTGAATATGTGCACGATGCGACTCGAGTGAGAATGACGATTTCTCTAATCATGCGGCTTGGCTGAATGCATGTATTTTGGGGACGCTTGGAATGCGTGCACGATCTAGCCAAGTGATACGTTGAGTTCAAGCAAGACTTGAGGGATGGAAGAGTGTCGAGAATTTGAAATCGTGTTAAGGGAAAGATAGATAATAGTGCGAGCATGGCTCGGAATCGAAGAAACGCGTAGGCGGAGTGTGTACGATAAATTATGGCGTACCCCGCACGACTGTCATAGTTTCGTGTCTAGGCTCGATTAAGTCTTGGCCATAGAAATGGTAGGACGGCTTGCCTTCAGGAAAGTCTTGAGGACGAGACTTGTTCTGAGTGGTGTATGATGTAGTGTCCCGTCCCGCAAAGTCAATCGGAGGAATCGAAACGCCGACGGCGTTCGGACTTAGCCTTGCAACGGCTACTTGAAGGCTCGCTCGGTCGAGGCAACTCCTCGCTCAGGTGGGGTAGTTTCGGTGAACTTGCCTCATCTTAGCCTTCACTTAATAACTCGCATGTTTTCAAATTGCACAAGTTAGGCTTGTTAATAAAAGAGACGCATCCACGTAGCTAAGGGAATAATTCTGACCCGTCGGAATGTCTTAGAACATGGAAAATGGTCCCACGGTCTGCTTAGAAGTCGGCTCAGCGTGCTTTCAAATGACACTCGATCCTTCGTCCCGTGGCTTGGGAGAAGGAAGTCGGCCTAAGTTGCTAAGTTGCCCTGACACTCGAATGAGCCTAAGTCATAGGCGTCGCCTGCGTGAATGCTTGATAAAGCATGCACGGTCCCGTCATTTTGTCCCAACGCTCGAGTTAGCCTAAGTCATAGGCGTCGTCCGCGTGAATGCTTGAAAATGCATGCACGGTCCCGTCGTCCAAGGCTTGGCATAGCCTTCGCACGTCCCGTGAGTTAAGTCGTCTTGCACGGCTGTTGGCTTAAGTCTAGGCACCCAAGAGTTGGTTGTTCAAGTCAACCCCGTGAATAGTACGTTCCCTCGACGCGGAGCTCGGCGTAGCCTTTGCTCGTCGAGTCGCTGTCCGAATAAGTTAGACAAGAGTTATGTTGGGCTATCGAAGCCATTTCTAGCACTGTCCCGCTCTATCTGCGGTTGTCAAGTCGCGTAGTCCCTTGAGGACAAGGCTCGTCGTATAAAGTATATGACTTGAGCGATAGCGTCGCCTATAGAACCAGGTCTGTCTAAGGCACGGACCATGGTTGATTTATTGAGTTTTGGAAAGTGTTTCAATAATTGTTCTTGAGTTGAGTGAAATGATAGGGCAAGAAAGAAGAATGCTCGCGACTGGATCGTCGAGGCAAGAAAGAAGAATGCTCACGACTGGGTCGCCGAGGCAAGGTCTCAGAAGTGAGAAGTGTTGAACTTAGCCCTGAAAGAGATGGTAACACTAGAAGTAGATTGACTGTGTGAGACATCAGTTCGAGTCGAGTCTTGCATGGTCATTGGACAACTTGTACAAGGTGGAAGTCTTCTCGAGTGATCACCGGGGCGCCGGGATCATATCGGCCCGGGGGAAGCGAGTTGGCTCAAAGAAGGATGCTGGATAACCGCATGGGAGAATTCGGCGCTTCCGAGGCTAGCTACCTGTGGAAGGGCGGACCGAATCCCCTGAGCCAAGTCCATTATAGCGCTGGGCGCTAGTGACTAGTTCATATAGATGAGTCGGCATGAGCGGCGATCCGCGTAAATGCCTTTGGATTTAGTCGAGTATTGAGTGTAGTGTATCAAGGAAGTAGAGTTGAATGTGTGAGTATAGTTGGAACACAAAATGTTGGACCTAAGATTTGGTTGCAACGTAGACGACGTGATTCGGCACGAGATGTGGCGTCGAGTCTTATGTTGTCGGCATATAAGTTGCATGGTTTGAATGTGAGTTGTCTTGAGTTTAAGTCAGGAAAGGCCGCAAGGCGGTAGCTTGATAGGTCTTGATAAGTTGCGAGGCGCGGCCTCAATTTTGAAGCACGAACAAGTCTAAGCAAGGTCTAGAGGCACGACCAACACGAGTCGTCCCCTTGACGTCGATGGCACGAGAATTGGCCTAGAGGCACTTGAGTTTAAGTGAAAGTCTTGGCACGGCCGAGTTTGCATAAGTTGCTCCTCGGCGAAGCACTGTCTCGAATACGTTGAAGTCACGAATAGAGTATGGCACGACCCTGCCGTCCCGAGTTGAAGTTCGGTCAAGTACGTATGCGATGAGGCACTGCCTCGATCGCAATACACGTTGGCATGGTAGCACGACCATGTCGTTGCACATCGGTTTGGTCAGGCGTCGTGGTCCTAAAATTGATCCTAAGGCAAGACTAGAAAGACAATCGTAAATGGACTTGTTTTGCACAAAAGTAAATGAACGTGTCGGTTTTGTATGGGTGGGCGAGGAGCTCACTCCACCAGTACAGTTGAGTACTGACACCCACACAGTTTTCATGTGCAGGCACAGGTAGAAGCTCGTGGCGCGGGGCTCGCTTGGATGCGTCGAGGCACGGAGTTCCTTGGCGACTCGAAGCGCGCGGCCGCGTGAACTCTAGACTTATACGGGACATAATGTATGGACATTGCCTTCCGAAGCTTCCGCTGGCTCAAGCATTGTAATCGAGAGATGAGAGAGAGCAGAACGACTTGTAAAATGAGATAAAAGTGAGCACGAGAGACTTGTAATCAAGGCCTTGCGCCATTGTAATATCATTGTTCAATATCAATAAAGAGTTCTTTTGAATAACTTGTGTATTGCTTCTAAATTTTCACTGCATGTTCAATGTTTCTGCTTGGGACTTCTGTGCGACGACCCCGTCGCCGCCGATGTAATCGGCCGTTATGGAACTGCCTTGTACGAGCGCAATCTAGACTTGTGCGGCATCACGCCTTAGCGAGGGCGATCGCTCCTACGGGAGCGGGACGTGACAGGAGTTCTCTAGGATAAACAACAGGGAAGACGAAGGAGGAGAAGAGATGGTAGTGGTGGTGGTAAGGGAACTGTTGTCGCTGCCATCAAAAGGAGAGAGAAAGGAGGCAACAAAGAACATAGGAGGAGAGGGGTGGTCGACGCGGTGGAAGAGGAGAGGAGAGAAAGGGGAGGGGAGCTCTGAACATCGGTGATGGTGATAGGAAGAGGGGAAGAAGAAGGCGAGGGGAAGGCGCTACTGGCAGTCAACGGAAGAGGGGCGACAACGTCGATCGACCGACGACGGAGTACTCTTGGAGGATGGATTACTATTGTTGCTGCTGCCATCCGATGGTGAAGAAAAGGAGAGAGGAGAGAGATAATAATAATAATAATAATAATAATAATAATAATAATAATAATAATAATAATTATTATTATTATTATTATTGATGTATTAATTGGAGGATATTTTGTTATTTAGGATTTTCGTGGACATTCTTAAGTTGTCCAATTATAGTTGAGTTATTTAGTGGTATAATATGAAAATATAGGATATCAAGTTGGAAAACTTGAATACTTAAAGATATTTAGTTAAATCTAGCCGGAAAAAATGTTCTTTTTTCCAAAATCTTGTTTCCTATTTATGTATGTTGTCTATATTGTTTTTTTTCCCTCTCTTACTTTGCAGATCCCTGTATGGAGTCACTGTAAAACTTTGTCAACAAAACTCGATGAGTTGAGTCCCTATAGAAAGAAACACATGAAAAGCATTATGTATAATGATATGTTGGTTTCTCTTTGATGTCATAGAAAGACAACAATGTTAAGAAGTTCTTAAATATTGTAACTAATTTGCGGACTAGTTTGCCATTTGTGTCAAGTAATCCAGAGACCACGTATGTAGCAATTGTTCCTCACAAACATGTTATGTATATATTGTTTTGATCCGTACGTACGTTTTAAAGCCGCAAATATTGGTATTGTTTCTATGAAGCAGGGCTTAAAATCTTAGATGACTATTATGCAATATATTGTGCTGAACAATACTATTTCTGGCTGTGTTTGTTGAATATACCAGTGGTAGAATGAAGTGAACCTGGAATCTGGATGAATAGTGGAGCACACAGCTTATTTTTGGATAGGAAATGAAAAAAAAGTGATAAGAGAGCGAAGCCTCGTATTTAGAATGCTGGACCTTTGATTCCCCATCTGAGCCATCTCTACTATACAAAAAAATGAAAGGAAGAATGTAGACTTCTTCTCTGTCATGTAATTGAGAACACAATGTACTGTCTTTTGGTGTTATTTATGGGGTGTTGGTTGGATGAGAGTGGGATGAAACTGGGAATTTATTGGTTAGTCACCCGAACTCAATTGAGTTCAGGTGTTTGTTTGGATGCTTTTTTTTTTGTGTGAATTGACCCGTTGCAGTTTTATGTCGTGAAACTCATTTCACATTTTATTATGTGACCTGTGAGAGACGTCGGTGAACTCGGTCGAGTTCATTTCATGGTGGAACTCGACCGAGTTCGGACGTTGGTTGCAAGAGTGGAAAAAATGTTTTTTTTTTCTATTTGACCCTTTGCGGTTTCATGTTGGTTAAAAAAGTATTACTTTTCACCTCCGAGAAAAATTGGAGGAAGAGGGGAGGAAGAAGGGGAGTTCGGACATTTGGTTGCACGAAAGTGGAAAAGTTAATTTTTTATGAGTAAATTAAATTTTGGAATAAATTATAAAAATATGTAACGAAATATTGGAGTAAATTAAATTTTGGAAAATTATTACAATATTGTTCAACAAAAATTGTCTTGAATACAATTTTTGTTCACTTATAAATTTTTAGTTTTAATTTTAGAAAATTTACATCCAGTAATTATATGTCAATTAAAATAAGTATTAATTGTTTATTAAAATTTATATTTTAATATTTAGGTTTAAATGACAAGATATTATTTGTGTAAGCAACATCTACTTTTAACAACCATCCACTTTCAGCAATCATCCAAACAATCGAATTCTTTTTTTTTTTTTTTATATTTCAACAACCATCCAAATAATCGAACTCATTTTTTATCCACTTTCAGTTCGACCATCCAACCAACATTTTGAAAGTCAAAACTTATAATTAGGCATATGCAAATTGTACTTTTTCACACTTACAATTTTGTACAACCAGACAGCCCCTTAAGTTATGCTGTAGAGCCTCATATGCTTTATGAAGAAAATGTCTAGAAGTACATGACGTTGAGTAAGAACTTCTTTGGAAGAGCTTTAAGTTTAGGCTAAATTTCAATTAAGGCTAAATTACAACTTGATACCCTCAACTATCTAAAATGTTCAACTTGATATCCTCAACTTTGATAGGTACTAACTTAATACCCTCAACTATATAATAATTTTATTTTGATACCCAAAATTTTAAAAATGACAAAATTACCCCTCCCTCCTTCTCCAGCAGCACCCCCCTCCGACCGCGACCGACTTCCATATCAGTCCCGGCGTTCCCCGGTGAACACCAAGCCCTCGCCGCCTCGTGCCCCGCGCGCCGTCGCCGCCCCGTCCCCCGAGCGCCCCGCGAGCACCCCCCGCCGCCGCCCCCGTGCACCCCCCCCCCCCCCCCCCCCGCGCCTCCGGTTGCTTCCCAAGAGCGCGATCCTGCCGCCTCGCGCAACTCCGGGCAGGCCAACGCGGGATGGGGGGAGGGGAGTTCGCGAGCTGGAGGGGGAGGGGAGGTCGCCGACGGGAGGGAGGGGGAGGGGGGTGGGGAAGGTCACCGGTGGGAGGGGGGATTTGGGTGGAGGGGGGGAAGGTCGCCGGCGGGAGGGGGGGGGGGGGGGAGGTCGCAGGCGGGAGAAGGGGGGGGGGGGGGGTGGAGGTCGTCGGCCAGGAGGCCGGAGGGAGGAGGAGGGGGGGGGGGGGGGGTGGGGGGTTGGAGGGGAGGGACAATTTTGTCCATTTTTTTTTCAGGGTATCAAGTTAGTACTTATCAAAGTTGAGGGTATCAAGTTGAAAAACTGAAATAGTTGAGGGTATTAAGTTGTAATTTAGCCTTCAATTAAAAACTCTCAACTATTCAAAAATTTTCAGAAAATTTGTTAATACGATATAATTTTTAACTAAATTGGCAAGAAAATAACAAGTTTTGAAAAAATCGAAAGAGAGGGACATTCCGCCAGATGGGTGGCGGAAAATATGGATTGTCGGTTTTTTTTATTTGATTTGATTATATTTGTTTGATTTTGTTTGTTTGGTTTGCTTTAATCTTTTGGTTTCTTTTTTTAATTTTGTTTAATATGTTATTTAATTTATTATTATCTATACTATAATAACAAAATCTATACTATAATAACAAAACCTATCAGTTAATATTTTATAGATATATTGATTGGTATATTAACTAATAAATTTTGTTATTATCCATATTAGTTAATATACAAATAAATATATACATATTATTATACAACTTAATTTCTATAGATTTATTTATATTCATTTTTATTCATTACAAATTAATATATTAGGATACAAATAAATATATTAGTACAAAAATAAATATAGATAATAACAAATTAATATATTAGGATACAAATAAATATATTAGTATGCAATTGAATATATTAGTAAGAGTGTGTGTGTGTGTGTGTGTGTGTGTGTGTGTGTGTGTGTGTGTGTGTGTGTGTGTGTGTGTCTATATATATATATATATATATATATATATATATATATATATATATATATTGAAAGAAGGTAATTGTGGCGAACGATCCCGCCGGGAATCGATCTAGTGACCACTCGGGCCGCATGCATCTCTTTTAACAACTAGGCTAGAGGTCATTTGATATATATATATATATATATATATATATATATATATATATATATATATATATATATATATATATATATATATATATATATGGTCCTTCTACAATACATGGGATGTATCAATACATCCCAAAAATTGCACTGAAAAATGTGAAAGGTGTTTACCTGGCCGGTTTGCTTTACCTGCTATAGCAAGTCCTATTAACCTTTTAAATTTACTAAAAAAATCCTCCTATATTACCGTAATTGTGAAATGTGTTTACAGTTTCATGCACTCCATTAAAAGCTTCATGCACACCATCATGCCATTATATTAAAAAAAAAATCTCATCGTCTTTGAAATCTCCATGCACTCTACGAGCTTCATGCACCCCAACGGTGCTTAGTACAACCGAAAATTTTAATTTACAATTTTTCAACCACAAAATCGAGATGTGTTATATGATTAAATTTTATTTACAACCAAGACTCCGCATAGTGGATCCGATAATCTTTGTTCGCTATTGCGATTCTTACTGAATATGTTTCAATCCTATGTACTAATATCTTTTCCAGAATATGTCTGAGCAAATGAAGGAGGTCTTCTAACTTGCAATGAACCGTCTTATGAACTGGGTAGGACAAGGTTGAGGCTATAGTTGGGACGGACATACTCTATCCATGTTAAAGTTATAAAACTTTACAATCTTCAATCTAATCATGACCAGACCAACTCTATCATCAACCCACTTTTGGTCAATAATACTTAAACAGATAATTTCATCCACATCAAAACAAGAATCAGAGTTCAACAAGAACTTTAGAATTGAAAGTTTTGAACTAGAAAAGTAGTGGATTTCTACTCACCATGGACCCTTCCCTTCTATGAGCATCATGATGAGTCTAGCATATAAAAAAATTTCGATCACAGGCAAAGTGCCATCCTTTCAGGTTTATTTCATGTGACGCATGTCATTGACGTGCTGAATCTTTAAATAACTCAAAACACAGGTAAAGAATCAGGCGTTAAGATTCTATCGAATTATTTTTGATGTCATCGACATACAGAAAGCATATTTTTGGCATCTTCATTATGCTAACATTCTGATTTTGTACAGAAAGCCAAAAATGAAAAATATTACATTTTTAAGTCCAACAGTCTTTTCCAACCATATTATTCCAAGTCCAACAGTCTTACCCAACCATATTACATTTTCAAATATTACATTCCAAAATAAATAAATAAATATCACAAGATTACTTAGCTAAATTAATGTTTAGATGATTCATACAAACAAATGTAAATGCTTCAACCAAACAAATCATAATCAAATTAAGTAAACTTCATTCCAAGTCCAATAAAGTTCATAATCCACGTTACAATAATCTGCACAATCCACGTTACTAGTTCAACATAGAACTTGCATAATTCATATTACAAAAATCCAAACAAATATCGGACCAACTCTAAATTCAAGACCATATTACAATTTTCCAAATAGAGTAAGAACCATGCACCCCAACGGAGCTTAGTACAACAAAAAAGTTTCAAAAATATTTAGAACCATGTCACCACCAAGGCCAACAAATATTACAATTCAAGACCATATCACCACCAAGACCAACAAATATTCAGAACCATATTACAATTCAAATATTATAGTCCAAATTGAAATAAAAGTTTCAAAACTCAAAAGATTAATCTTTATCTCCATCTCCATCTTCTTCTTCCTTTTTCTTCTTCTTTTTTTTCTTCTTCCTCAAAATCTCCTTCACCTACACCTTTAGGGACGGAATAATAAATTATAGTCAGTATGGACTCACTATCCAAAAATATAAATAGAAGTATCAAAGTGAGGGCTAGCATTAGAATGTCAATGTGCACAGTGTGTATTCTAACATAAGAGTATCAATATGCACAGTGCGGGTTCTATGATACGACTTTTGTATCAATCACTGAGTAGTGAGTACACTCTACATTTAGTATCAGTGCAAGTATCAGAGCATCTAGTAGCAGAGTATCAGTGCAATATTAACTATTATCCAGAGTAGCTTTGATTAAAGACATATGTGTTTCTGTCCTAGAGTGTTTAATATAAAATATAGGGGCTAACATGTGTTGCTATATCCTTAAGCATCAGAGAGTATAAATGTGTATATATGTGTCCTTTACATATTATGTAAATAAATGTGTATATATGTGTATGGATAGCTAGATCAGTTAGTAACAGAGTTTATATGTGTATGGATAGCTTTGATTCAAGACCATATTACAAAAATCCAGCATGGATAACTAGATCAGTTAGTAACAGAGTATAAATGTGTATATATGTGTCCTTCACATATCTGAGTATAAATGTGTATATTAGATTACGGAATCATCAAGAATAGTAGAATAAGAGAGAGATAAAAATGCAAAGTAGCACCAGTTTGGGCTAACCCCATTTACCTTCTTCACGAGGAAAGGAAATTCTTAACCTTCGTCAGTCAATTCCACCTCTAGCTGGTTAATCTTCTCCAGAATCAATTTCTTGTTGTCGGATATAGTCTTCATCTCTTTGAAGACATTCTCAAAGTTTGCAGTAACAAAATTGTATAGATCATCAACCCTGTCCTTAGTGTTTGGGATTCTATAAGTTGATGGTTTTCCAGATGTTGATGGTTTGCTTGCTACTGCTGTCCGTTTCCCAAACATTCGACTGAAGGTTAATTTTCTCATGGGCCCTTTGTTTTTAATATAAACATCCCCTGCTAAGCTTGGGACAGAATATTTACTAGCCATTGAGCATACAAATCCCCCGAAAGGGAGGGCTGTCCTTACAATTGGTTTTCCCATGAGATGCATCATTCTACTGAACATGTAAGAACCTATATCTATCCTTTTTTTCTTTCCCATATAATAAAGAAATTTCACTCTCTCGGGATGGATGGAAAACTCATGTCCAGTAGAGTTGAGTGTTTGAGATACGTAGGCATGCAACAATTTATACAAAGTTTTTAATTGATCTTTGTATACATTTTGTTGGGTCTTGGCACCCACTGATACACATGTAATCTAATGAATTGCATCCCTCATGGAAATATTATCAATATCTTTCATATGAAAATCAGGAACTTGACCAAATCCATAAAATTCATTGATGATAGCAGCATTAACCTTTATCAGTTTTCCTCTCAAAAACACCAGTTTTTTTTCTCTTCTTTTTCTTTAATTTCAGCCCTAAGATTTGAGTAAAATTCTCTTACTATTGTTTGGAAGATTTTTCCAAGATAAGATTTGTTCAATTTCTCCAACTGATAGAATTTTAATATATCCAGGAAACATTCATTTTCGACATCAGCCATCTTAATTGATCTTTTAGGCATAACAGCCTTTTTTTAAAATATTTATTATAAGTCTTCTTAGATTTAGAGTCTGTAAAAATTTTTACCTTCTCGCCATCGTTGGACTTACTTGATGATAACACTTCCTCTTCATCTTCCTCTCATGATGAGAATTCAAAATCCTCAGAGTACTCTGACGACTCTGTATCCGTTGCCACTTTTGCCTTCGCTCTAGTACGCATTTGATCTTTATAAGTTGAGTCTTCGGACTCTGTTTCGAAGATATATTTTCCCTTCTTTGTCGTTCCCTGTGATTTTTTAGCTTTTTTTGCCGGTGGTTGGGCTGCCTCTGGCTCACAATCATCTGATGCCTTTTTCGCTGACGCCTCTGCCGATTCCGTCGCTGCATGGGGCGCTGCCACCGTCGCTGTCGCTGCCCCCTCCGTCGCTCCTGTTGCAGCCTCTACCCAGGCGGCCTCATCTGCCCTAGCGGTCATAATATTGGCTTTCGTCGCCCTTGCGGCCTCTGCCCTTCTGGCGTGTATCGCATCCCTTCGTGGATTCTTCCCCTTTGGAAGTCGTTTCATCGTCGGCATTTTGATAATTTTAAGCAGTCGTTTGGGGAGAATTTGGAGAGGATTTGAAAAATAAAGAGGGAAAGATACAGTACTTTGAAAACCCTTACAATCGGTTGATGTAATTAACATCCACAGTGGAACTAGTTTCAAGTACTATATGACATTGGGAAGGGGGAACCTATGAGTAGTGTTGAGTCTCAAATTTTAAGAGCACGACTCTTCGGATTCTGAGATCCAAATTTGAAAAACTAATTTGTATGTACTTGAAAAGAGTATAACACACTCAAAGTTGTCTTTTATTTTTCTTTGCATATACTTAAAAAGAACTATTTACAAAAATAAAATATTAAAATACTAAAAGCCAGATATTGTAAGTACCTAACTACCCCTAATAGAATATATTACTTCTTATATTGGAATAAACATGCAGGAAAAATATTTTATTTCCATGGAAAATATTTTTTTGTCATTTTCAGTAAGGCTGTGTTTGATTGCCTTTTTTTCGTGGAAAATATTTTCATCACAAATTTTCCACCAATTGTTGTGTTTGGTAGCTTATATTTTCCATGGAATTATTTTCCAAACAACTATCATTTTCCATATTTTCTTCTAAAATGGTGGAAAATGAAACTTGTCCAACCCATCGAAAAATATAATTTTCCATGAAAAATAACTATTTTCGTGGAAAATAATGACAATTAAACACCCAAATTACGTATTCCAAGGAATTTTTTTTTAAAATTCTATGGAATCTTTTTCCTAGGAAAATAATTTTATGTAATTAATTTATTTTCCACATATTTTCCACCTTGCAATCAAACACACAATATTTTTATACTGGTTTTTGTAATTAAAATTATTACTTCAAAAATAAATAAAATAATTATCATTGAATGATGGATTTGACGACAAGAACTTGTCGCTGGCAGCATAATCAATTGTATGACGTAACAAGACTTGATGGGCCTGCAGCAGAAACCAAATTTACTTAACAAAATAATACATTTTATCGAAATCCCAGCTTCTTCGCCAGAATATTCTCCGGCGAGGGAGACAAGAGGAGGAAGAAGTAAACTGAAAAAAAAACTGAACAAAAAAAAACAGAAAAAAGAGGTCTAGGTAGAGCCCTCACTGGCCTCGCGAGGGACCTCCGCAAAGTCCTCCAGGGTGCACAAACCCGCATGATGGAGGAGGCGGTGTAGGCCTTCCCTCTTCTCCAGAGTCTACCATTCCTCCGGAGTGATCGGTAGTATGTCGAAGTTGAGCGCCAGATCGAGAGGTCGAGCAATGACCTTGAGGGACAACCCAAAGTAGGAGAGGAAGTCAGCAGCCTCGATGAGCTAGTCCATTTTCGGCTGTCTCTCCCGTGCTTCAACGACCGCATAACTCTCTGGCCAAGGTTCCCAACCTAGAGATTTTTTTGGAGTCGTGTTTAATGTGCAACCTACCATATGAATGGGGATACAAGTAGTTATATATACACGTTTCCCTAATCGACTCCTCATATTTCTAATTGGGAAACATGGGGGTATTCAATTTGACTTAAATAAATACCGAGTACTACCATTTTTCATCAAATGTAAGTTCCAGCTTAATTGGTTGTGCTGTTTGGCTTTTACATGGATGGCCTAGGTTCGAGTCTGGTGTGTGGATTCTATAGAATTTTTCTATTGTTATCATTTTGTGGGTGTTATTATATGCTTTTAACAAAGTATGGTACATTTAGGACGGGGAATGACCATTCTCCGTGCTTTTAACTCGAAGAATGGTCATTCTCCGTACTTTTAACAAAGTATGGTACATTTAGGACGGAGAATGTTCAAGTATATACAAAATATTAATCCTAATTTATTATTTTGAGTCTGATCTATGTAAAGATTTAATGTAATGCAAATGAAATTAACAACCTAATATTATAAAAATTAAGAATTCCAATTATAATCAAATTTAATTTGTTCTAATACACAAAGAAATCTGAGTATGATTAATATAAACTAATTTTGAGTCCTTTTCTTTTGCAGCCTATAATAATACAAGAACCTTGTTAAAAATGTGGAAACACATTTTTCGATCTTAGCCAACACATTTAGCTCGCATCAGAAACATTTATGACGCTGTTAAAAAAATATTAGATTCAATCATAATCCTATATAGTCTTATAATTTAGCACACACATATAGCCTTGCAATGAATAAGAATCATTTAATATTAACAGTCAGAATAATCATATGACATTTCGTAATCCAACCATGGTTTATCACCTAGTTCAAGTGAATCATCATTCTCCTCCTCCCATGGGTTCTGATCCTCGAAGGGATCCGTTACAAAATCTACCAAACCATATATGTACTTGAGGTTCCCATCTAGCCGCACATTCCAGCATCCTCTTAGGTCGAGTACGCGAAGATCCATGCACTCCGTCATAATAGCTCTCAGTCTATTGTCGTCGAACATGCCAAACTTTACCTCGAGGTGCTCGAGACGCGACATCGAAGAGGCCACGGCCATGGCCTCTGACTTGTCGAAGGTGTCCTTCTTTAATCCCTTCATGATCATGAACTGCGGAGGTGGCATGTTCCCCTTCAGCGTAAGTAGACACTGGCAATAACTTCTGTCATGACCTGCACCCTGATTAGGGGCACGAGTACGTGGTTACGTCCAGCCTACACCGCAGCATCGGCGGTAGAACGCTGTCTAGGTCATCTATAAATACTACAACTAAACAGATAAATGTACCTGTATAGTATATACACTCCGAATGGAGGTAACATAGCAATACAATCTCAATCACAAATGTAAAACTAAGGTAGATAGTATGGAAAGGAAAATACGAATGATGAGAACAGGAAATAAGTCCAAGATCCACACAAGTCCAGAGCTATACACAAACAATCCAGAGAATCACATAATATATAAAAACTACTACAGTCTAAAAAGTACTAGCTGGCTCGTAGGCCAGGCAAACCTAACTAAGCTACACTACTCAGGGTGAGCAAAGTCTAGTGGCTCTACTAACAAACCACAGCCCGGGTCTACTCCATCAGACTCGACCCCATAATAGGTCGGGAAATCTGCCTCAGAATCATCTGTAATATGTCAACGGTATCCTGTCAGGAAAATGAGCAAGTACAAACACCAACAGCAGTTCCATATGAATTGACAAATTCTATAAGAGACAGTGTAATGAAATACAAGACAAAATCAACTGGAAATATATATCAAGATGTGAGTACTGAAAAGGACGACAATATGTATATATAGGGCAACTTGGGGACTATTCGGAAGCCGAGTTACAACCCTTAACCAAACAAAGACCGGGATTGTAATCCTTCTCCCGAACAGAACTTAGCCTCCCCGATAATAAATATAAAAGGTGCCTTGAATTATTAGTGCGTTATGTGATAGGCTTGGGAAAACATGTTCAGGCTTTCCAACTGACCGGCTATGAACAAATAACAAGTGTGAAGCAACAAGTGTGAAGATAAGCCCGGTCACCATAGAAAGTTGTGAACAAGTAGCTATGGACAAGTGTCGAGTACAAGTGTGAAGAACAAGTGGGTATTTTGATCACACAACCACTAATAACTCCCCATTCCCGAATAGTATAAAGGATACGGACATAGCACGTTATGACACGGGATTCAAAAGCAGGTGATCAGCCCACTCCCAAGTCCATGTCTATACAAGTACATGTAATAAATCGAGTCATGTACCAATATACCAAGTAATCCGGGAACAAAATCTCATGACAGGATCCGACATATTCTAGTCTGTGAAATATCGTGTCTAAAAATCAAGTAAGACACTACAACTGAATCGGATATAGCAGATATCATGATAATGAAAACTATCAGTGAATGTACTCGCCTGCGGTCCTGAGCTGATAAGGTGAACAGACGCTCAGAGTAAATCACAGACCTAAAATGAGATACTATGAGTTAAACAGGGTTTTATACTGAAAAAGGAAACTAATTTAAGTCATGAATGCAAGTCTAAGTCAAAACTAGGTCAATCTTGTCACGACCCGCACCCTAGAGTAAGGGCACGAGACGTGGGTACGTCCAGCCTACGCCGCAGTGTCGGCGGTAGAACGCTGTCCTAGGTCACAACAACTAACAATTGAAGGTAATAACAGTTATACTCCCCGAATGGGGGTGACATAACAGAAATATAACTCAAACACAGCTAAGGTAGAACAGGTAAGATAGATTGATAATGAAGATAAAAATATCCAGAACAGAGAATCACAGAGATACAATCAAGAATTCTAAGTGTCTAAATAAATACATGTCTCAGAATATCTCAAAGTCTAATACAGTAATCCAGAATAGTAAAGACAATCCTAGTCTAAGGGAGTGTCATCTACAGCTAGTGGATCCTGCTGCTGGTCCAAGTCCAGGCACTCGTCTAGTGTAGCACCGTAGTAGGTAGGGCAGAACGCCTCAGCCTCGTCCTTTGTAATATTTCAACAGGTCCAGTCAGGACAGGAGCGAGCACAGTACATCTCAACAAATCATAGCAGGTCAGAATATATAATCATGCTAGAGAGTAAGATACAAAAAACTGAAGAAATATGATAAACAGGAAAGACTGTAAATAAATAACTACAGTATATAGAGAACTGATAGTGTCTAGTGATTCAGAGAACAAGATGGTTATGTAAACGGTACGATGTTATACACGAGTAATCTACAGAGGTTGTACACGAGTAATCTACAAGATTGAATACATAACCACTTCTACTCTCCCGCCCCAATCAATACACAAGGATCTGGCTAAGTTATGTTATTGTACACGAAGGTCATGTGAATACATGATTATACAAGATTTCACACGTTTCGTACACGAAAGTCACAAATACAAGGAGTACACGATGTTCACGATAAAGTACACGAACACGAGATACCCGATGTATCCGCTAAGGGGATAACATCGTCCAACAAGATCCATATAGTACTAATCCATGTTTCCAACGTGTCAGCATCATGTAAAGTAATCTAAAGCAGGAAATATAATCCTAAATAAGATATGAAATGATCAGAGAATGTACTCGCCTGATACCCTGAACAGCTGATATGAAAAGATGGCCAACTGGAGTCTCAGAGTCCTAGTTATAGCAACATAGGTTATAAAGAGTTCAATTTATATGGTAATTGAAATTATAATACAATCTACATGATTCTAAGTCAATCTAGGTCAAAGTCAACTTTGGTCAACTATAAACTCAAACTAGGTCAACTCTAGTCAACTATGGTCAAACTAGCTAGGGTTGGGTCAACAATGGTCAACTAGTCTAGTTAGTCAATTCTAGGTCTAAACAAACTAAGTATATACAAATCAAGTATCCAAGATAGCTACTAACTCATAGCCTAAATCATTTACTAAACCAAGCACAAAACTAAACCATAAGCAAACAAGGCACACAAACTTAGTCATATAATGTATATATATTATTCACATTCACATATTCATATACATAGATATATATAGGAAAGCTATATATATAGGCACATACATATATATAGAGAGAGAGAAAGAGAGGTAAAAGAGTAAGTGAGTATGTGTGTGTTTGGCATGTGTGAAAGGATATGTGTTAATGTTCTAAAATTTAGTAATAGGTAGGTGTATGTGACATGGGATACATGATGTCAAAGGATGTATGAATGAATGTGTGTAAAAGGTTATAGGTTAACTCAGTTTATAGAAATGCATACATACATACATACATACATACATACATACATACATACTTACATTGTATACATGCATACATACATATCATGTATATTACATTACATGATACATACATGTATACTTGTATTATATTATACTTACATTCATGCATATTAGATACTTGTATTTATATTAACATATTGTAAACATTCATTTCATTCATGCATCTATGCATTACCTACATGTTTTATACATATGCATACATTGTATATTCTTATCTTTTTATACATTAACATAGAGACATACAAACATGCACACATCATATATTTCATATCTTGCATTACCTACATATCATGTTATATATTATCATTCATTTCTTTCATATATTACTTTATCTTTAAGTTGAATACATCATATATGGATACAATACATAATCTTGCATGCTTGCATTCATATATTACATTCTATATTACCTATATACATGTATTTCCTCTATTCATTCATGCTTGCATCATATACTCTACATTACCATACATGTTATCATTATATATTGCATTACAATATTTATACATTATGCATTCATATTTATTATTACATATATATCTTGCATTTATATCTAGCATTCATTATATACCTTCATGCATACATTGTATATCATTCTTTCATTCATGCATTTATGTATTGCTTATATGCATTATATTAATTGCATTCCTACATGCTTGCATTCAACCATATATATACATTAATGTAAAAAGAATATATATCATATATATATTATTTCATTCATCTAACATATCATGCATTACATACTCTATATTCATTTAATATCCATACTACATAGGCTTATAGGTTACACAAAATGCATATATCGTATAGTCACTCTTCTACTTAAAATTAATACTATACCAATTGGGCCTTCACTAAATTCTAGGATTGAAGTATGTTGTAGCTCTTCGTGTTAGCTTTCCGAAACTTTAAACGGATCGCATTTCTGTGTCCGGAAGCTCCCGAAATCGCGAAAACATCGAAACGCGTTCGTCTTTCGTATAGCTGACACTCAAATAATTCTACAGAAAGTTCTAGAACGAATTTGGCTTATTAAAATATATATTTGGAAATCTAACTTCGATATGGTTCTTTCAAAAAATACGAAAGGTTAATTGGATTTATGAGCTAAAAGTTATGGTATTTCTAAGTTGCTCTAGCTACTAAAAACGTGGATAAATACTATGACGAATTTAGGTAGTTTGAGACAAAAGAAACACAAGTATATAACATAACATATCAAGAACTCACTCTCTACACTAATATATATATATGAGACACTATAGAACACATCTCCAATACAAAAATATGAGATTAAACATGTAATAATTCATTCATTCATAACAACAACACATAGTGTGTCCAAATTTGAGGTTTTTCCACATGGACACAACCACAACATAAAGGACACTCCTATGACCTCCAAATGGACACGAAATGGACACAAATAAAGATACAACCATGGGGGTCATTCTTATGGGTTCAAAATATTCCTATATACATATAGGAATGGATTAGAAGAGAGATTATACCTTCCGGAAGAGAAATTCAAAGGAAAATCCTTCCGACACGACACCGACACGTAGAGATTCTAAAAGGACACGAACGAGCTCCGAATCCTCCCAACTTGGCTAGCACCCTCTAACCATGGAGTAGAGGAGAAATGAAAAAGATTTGGTGGAAGAAGGGGTTGATTTGGAGATGAAATCAATGGAGGTTCATCTCTAAATTAATTTGGAGAAGAACAAGGAGAGAGAAAGTGGATGAAAACAATGAATGAAGGAGTGACCCACTCCTTATCCCCCCATAGGTGGCTGCCCAAAAGGGTGAGGTGTCCCCTATTTGAATGTCCAAAATGTCCTCCACTAATCTACTTGATTTAAAATAGGAATGGGTTAAAGGTTGAGGTCAATTTAGTCTAGTTTTAAGTCTCTAATTAAACTAAACCTATCCATAAATAATTAGTCTAACTACTAACTAAAATTAATATCATGTGGACTAAAATTAATATCATGTGGGCCATGCCTAACTAGTGTGTGGGTCCCACTAGAGTCAAACTACCCCTCGGGTCCCCGTTTCAAGTCGGATTGAGTTGAAATTCGAACCCGACTCAAATAACCCCAAAAAAATATAATAAATAAATTTCAACACCAAAATAATATCATAAATAATAAAATAAAATTTAAAAATATTCAAAAATAAAAATAACAAAAATACCCTTATTTTTGAAAACTGAGGGTGACAAATCTATCCACCTTAAAAAAATTTCGTCCTCGAAATTATAACAAAGCAATCACAGGAAACACATGCAGAAAATAATCTCATTCAAATACTTTAAAAAATCAGCAATAAAAAATCTCTTTGAGGCACATCAAACATTTATAAATAAAAACTGATACGTGTCCGCTACGGACACAAAATTATCACAAAATCACACCTATCAAAGGTCAAAATCAACGATCACCAACACAATAAATATCAAAATAATTCAAAGAGGTCAAATGCAAATATCCTTAGGCCAGAAATGATATTAAAACATCATAATCACATGGTTAGACTCTAGGTCAAACACTCTCTAGGGTTTCACTAGCAAAACATCAAAATCACAAGTCATAATTTTAAATAGTTTTAAACTGATTTAAAAATTACCAAAAATCATATCATGATTTAAATGTCAAATCAATAAATGATTAAAATTACAAAATTACCCTCATTTTAGAAAACTGGGTGTTACAAGTCTACCCACCTTAGAAAATTTTCGTCCTCAAAATTAAAATATTCATACTCCTTCTAGGTCAAACCCCCACAATCAAAGTCCCATAACTTAAACAAATCATATGATTTAAAAGGACGACATACAGGATCATGGCATACGGTGATAGTGAAGTCTCATCTAGGTATACTAGTCATGCTAACCAAAACGGTCATAGGGTATCAAAACACACAAGCAATCTAGGGTGCTAAACTAGAAAAGATACAGAAATAATAATCATCAAAACTGTAAGGTAGTCTACCATCCTATATGAAACTGGTACTTATCAAAAATAAATAAAGATTACTACCAATTATCTATAAAGGGGTACTATTCAAAGAAAATTACAATCAAAAGTTAAAGAATGAAAGCCAATTGTATTGAAATCCAATCACAATATATATATAGATAGAGAGCGCGTTAGAGAGGAAAAAGCTAACATTATGTAAAGTTATGTGGTTCGTGTGTGTATGGGTGTATGTGGACATGTTCATATGGTTAGATAGTAGGCTTGTGTGTGTGAAATATACATGAAGTGTATAGGAGGATTTGGGTTTCGAAACAATAGCTATCCAGTTACACTACTCATGACATATTGGTTAAACAATCTACAACACACAACCTATTTACTCATAACATGCATGGCTAACCATATACATATATATATATAAAGAGGTAGAGATTTAGTTATGTATCTATATACATTATAACATGTATGCATAAACTCTATATATATCGATATAGATATATAAACATAACATAGAGAAGAAGGGTTAGGTTTACATGGCAGTGTATACTAAGTTAGGGTGTGTGTGTCCTTGTACATGGTTATAGCTTAGTATTAAAAGGTTAAATCCAGTTTTAGTTCAGCATTTACATACAAAATCAGAAAATAATCTAACATTTAAACTAGTGTAATATTAACATAATGCAGTTTCAGATTTTTGGATTTAAAACATCACAACTAACTCAATGCTCCCAACACATCCTAACATGATAGAGATGAAACCCTAATATACTATCCATACATTTAGCTATGCATACAGTTCAATATTACATATTAAATCTAAAATTGAACTAAATATTTGAAATCAATGTGAAAATGTTAACATGTATTCGGTTTAGGATTTGGAAAAATTCGAACATCAACCAACCCAATGTTTATCACAACCTAACATGTAAGAATATGAAACATAAATTTATATCCCTACATACCATAATGTATATAGCTCAAAATATTATATTTAAAACAACAAATTGAACTAACATTTAAAATACAGTATTAAGGGTTAATATGCACACAGTCTTAGATTTGATAATTTTAAACACAAAACTCAACCAATTTTTTTTTGAATTGAAACCCTATGTATAACATACATGTGCAGTGATGTAAACATAACTAATAACATAAAATTTATATTTAATTTATGAATTTAAACTGGAAAAAGCAGAGAACCAGTCTATGATACTATAGTGTATCAAAAATATTGGGGTTTTGAGAATTTAAACGTCAACAACATATTAATATGTATTTAGATAGGTGGGAAATCAAGTGTAGCATGCATACGTGTCAGGCAAGGAGTCTGTGTCCACTATATATATATTCTCATGTCCAATATAAAAATTAAATTCTATATTAAGACCAACATTTAGATTCCTACCAAGATTGTAAAGTAGGTGATTGGTGAAATCAAGACAGTTTTATTATTATTATCATTATTTAATACAATAATAATAGCAAGAAAAAATAATAATGAAATCTATTCTGCTTATCTGTTTAAAGGAAGAACCATTTTGAAACCCAGAACTATAATATCAATTACAAGATAAGGTCGAGCAAAATCATCGGTTCATTGTATTAAGAAGAAACTCATAGCAAGAAGTTACACAAGAGTTTATAAAAACAACTAAACCTACTCCTAAGTTAAATAATGAGAAGCAAAATAAAACAAACAAATAATAATTTTTTTTGAAGGACTGGAACAAAAGTAGAGAAAACATGTTCAAAAATATTTAAGGTACAATCTGATAATCATATGCGTCTATCCAAAATCATGGTACTCTAAATCCTCGTCATACTAGTAAGCAATGCTACAATAATCACAGAGTCCTCGACTTAGGCACATACCTCTAGAATCATGGTATTTAACATTTTTACGATGCCGCTAGCTTGGCTGCAAAAATCTTAAATTCCCACACTCGAGAAATATATCCAAAATCAGACTATATGTCCTCACCATGCTAGCTAATGTGACTATAGAAGACTAGATTCCATAACTTAGATGACCTAGCCCATAAAATTTTATCTTGACAAAAATTAAATTAAATCAACAATGAATACCCAAAAAAAAAATCAAATTTATCAACGAACATCAAGATTCAAAAATAAACAAAATTCTTCAAATCATATAAATACAAACTCGGACGCAACAGCTAACATCAAGATTCAAAATTCAACAATCGTCCATCAAAATCAATAAATACAAACTCAAATTCAACAATAATCCATCAAAATCAAATTCAACAACAGAAAGTAAAGATAAATCAAATCAAGGGAAGAAGAGTTTTCAAATCGAAGTTAAATAAGATTCTCAAGGGTCGTCCCAGAAATCTCTCAAGGGATCCTAATTGTGATTGAGTACCTTCAAAATATATCATAATCCTACTGCAGGTTGTAGTGGTACTCTAGTTCGAATACCACTACATAAACTCGACCTGCATGGGCTACCACTAAAAATGTGTCACGACCCGCACCCTAGAGTAAGGGCACGAGACGTGGGTACGTCCAGCCTACGTCGCAGTGTCGGCAGTAGAACGCTGTCCTAGGTCACAACAACTAACAATTAAAGATAATAACAGTTATACTTCCCGAATGGGGGTGACATAACAGAAATATAACTCAACCACAGCTAAGGTAGAACGGGTAAGATAAAAATATCAAGAACAGAGAATCACAGAGATACAATCAAGAATTCTAAGTGTCTAAAATAAATACATGTCTCAGAATATCTCAAAGTCTAATACAGTAATCCAGAATAGTAAAGACAGTCCTAGTCTAAGGGAGTGTCATCTACAGCTAGTGGATCCTGCTGCTGGTCCAAGTCCAGGCACTCGTCTAGTGTAGCACCGTAGTACTACTAGTAGGTAGGGCAGAACGCCTCAGCCTCGTCCTCTGTAATATTTCAACAGGTCCAGTCAGGACAGGAGCGAGCACAATACATCTCAACAAATCATAGCAGGTCAGGATATATAATCATGCTAGAGAGTAAGATACAAGAAACTGAAGAAATATGATAAACAGGAAAGACTGTAAATAAATAGCTACAGTATATAGAGAACTGATAGTGTCTAGTGATTCAGAGCATAAGATGGTTATGTAAACGGCACGATGTTATACACGAGTAATCTACAGAGGTTGTACACGAGTAATCTACAAGATTGAATACATAACCACTTCTACTCCGCCGTCCCAATCCATACACAAGGATCTGGCTAAGTTATGTTATTGTACACGAAGGTCATGTGAATACATGATTATATACGATTTCACACGTTTCGTACACGAAAGTCACAAATACAAGGAGTACACGATGTTCACGATAAAGTACACGAACACGAGATACCCGATGTATCCGCTAAGGAGATAACATCGCCCAACAAGATCCATATAGTACTAATCCGTGTTTCCAACGTGTCAGCATCATGTAAAGTAATCTAAAGCAGGAAATATAATCCTAAACAAGATATGAAATAATCAGAGAATGTACTCGCCTGATACCCTGAACAGCTGATATGAAAAGATGGCCAACTGGAGTCACAGAGTCCTAGTTATAGCAACATAGGTTATAAAGAGTTCAATTTATATGGTAATTGAAATTATAATACAATCTACATGATTCTAAGTCAATCTAGGTCAAAGTCAACTTTGGTCAACTATAAAGTCAAACTAGGTCAACTCTAGTCAACTGTGGTCAAACTAGCTAGGGTTGGGTCAACAATGGTCAACTAGTCTAGTTAGTCAATTCTAGGTCTAAACAAACTAAGTATATACAAATCAAGTATCCAAGATAGCTACTAACTCATAGCCTAAGTCACTTACTAAACCAAGCACAAAACTAAACTATAAGCTAACAAGGCACACAAACTTAGTCATATAATGTATATATATTATTCACATTCACATATTCATATACATAGATATATATAGGAAAGCTATATATATATAGGCACATACATATATATATATATATATATATATATATATATATATATATATATATATATATATATATATATATATATATATATATATAGAAAGAGAGGTAAAAGAGTAAGTGAGTATGTATGTGTTTGGCATGTGTGAAAGGATATGTGTTAATGTTCTAAAATTTAGTAATAGGTAGGTGTATGTGACATGGGATACATGATGTCAAAGGATGTATGAATGAATGTGTGTAAAAGGTTATAGGTTAACTCAGTTTATAGAAATACATACATACATACATACATACATACATACATACTTATATTGTATACATGCATACATACATATCATGTATATTACATTACATGATACATACATGTATACTTGTACTATATTATACTTACATTCATGCATATTAGATACTTGTATTTATATTAACATATTGTAAACATTCATTTTATTCATGTATCTATGCATTACCTACATATTTTATACATATGCATACATTATATATTCTTATCATTTTATACATTAACATAGAGACATACAAACATGCACACATCATATATTTCATACCTTGCATTACCTTACATATCATGTTATATATTATCATTCATTTCTTTCATATATTATATTATCTTTAAGTTGAATACATTATATATGGATACAACACATAATCTTGCATGCTTGCATTCATATATTACATTCTATATTACCTATATACATGTATTTTCTCTATTCATTCATGCTTGCATCATATACTCTACATTACCATACATGTTATCATTATATATTGGATTACAATATTTATACATTATGCATTCATATTTATTATTACATATATATCTTGCATTTATATCTAGCATTCATTATATACCTTCATGCATACATTGTATATCATTCTTTCATTCATGCATTTATGTATTGCTTATATGCATTATATTAATTGCATTCCTACATGCTTGCATTCAACCATATATATACATTAATATAATAAGAATATATATCATATATATATTATTTCATTCATCTAACATATCATGCATTACATACTCTATATTCATTTAATATCCATACTACATAGGCTCATAGGTTACACAAAATGCATATATCATATAGTCACTCTTCTACTTAAAATCAATACTATACCAATTGGGCTTTCATTAAATTCTAGGATTGAAGTATGTTGTAGCTCTTCGTGTTAGCTTTACGAAACTTTAAACGGATCGCATTTTTGTGTCCGGAAGCTCCCGAAATCGCGAAAACACCGAAACACGTTCGTCTTTCGTATAGCTGACACTCAAATAATTCTACAGAAAGTTCTAGAACGAATTTGGCTTATTAAAATATATATTTGGAAAGCTAACTTCGATACGGTTCTTTCAAAAAATACAGGAGTTTAATTGGATTATGAGCTAAAAGTTATGGTATTTCTAAGTTGCTCTAGCTACTAAAAATGTGGATAAATACTACGACGAATTTAGGTAGTTTGAGACAAAAGAAACACAAGTATATTACATAATATATCAAGAACTCACTCTCTAAACTAATATATATATATGAGACACTATAGAACACATCTCCAATACAAAAATATGAGATTAAACATGTAATAATTCATTCATTCATAACAACAACACATAGTGTGTCCAAATTTGGAATTTTCCCACATGGACACAACCACAACCACAACATAAAGGACACTCCTATGACCTCCAAATGGACACGAAATGGACACAAATGGAGATATAACCATGGAGGTCATTTTTATGGGTTTAAAATATTCCTATATACATGTAGGAATGGATTAGAAGAGAGATTATACCTTCCGGGAGAGAGATTCAAAGAAAAATTATTCCGACACGACACCGACACGTAGAGATTCTAAAAGGATACGAACGAGCTCCGAATCCTCCCAACTTGGCTAGCACCCTCTAACCAAGGAGTAGAGGAGAAATAAAAAAGATTTGGGGGAAGAAGGGGTTGATTTGGAGATGAAATCAATGGAGGTTCATCTCTAAATTAATTTGGAGAAGAACAAGGAGAGAGAAAGTGGATAAAAACAAATGAATGAAGGAGTGACCCACTCCTTATCCCTCCATAGGTGGCTGTCCAAAAAGAGTGAGGTGTCCCCTATTTGAATGTCCAAAATGCCCTCCACTAATCTATTTGATTTCAAATAGGAATGGGTTAAAGGTTGAGGTCAATTTAGTCTAGTTTTAAGTCTCTAATTAAACTAAACCTATCCATAAATAATTAGTCTAACTACTAACTAAAATTAATATCATGTGGGCCATGCCTAACTAGTGTGTGGGTCCCACTAGAGTCAAACTATCCCCCGGGTCCCCGTTTCAAGTCGGATTGAGTTGAAATTCGAACCCGACTCAAATAACCCCAAAAAATATAATAAATAAATTTCAACCCCAAAATAATATCATAAATAATAAAATAAATTTTAAAAATATTCAAAAATATAAAATGACAAAAATATCCTTGTTTCTGAAAACTGGGGGTGACAAATCTAGGTCAAACTGAGTTGTACTAGGTCAAACTAGGTCATACTGGATCATACTGGTTCATACTAGGTCATACCAGGTCACGGAAAGTCAATCCAAGTCAAACTAGGTCAAATGTTGACTTACAGTTGACTTTTGGTCAACTGGTCAACCCTGGTCAACTCTGGGTCAACCCTAGGTCAAACTAGTCAAATATTGACTAACTGTTGACTTTCAGTCAACTGGTCAACTCTGCTTTGATTTCGGTCAATTCTAGTCACTTATAGGCTAAGTTTGACTTTCGGTTGACTTTTGTTGACTTTTGGTCAAAATGGTCAACCGAGGTTAAAACTAGTCTAAGGACACTAATCCTAACCATTACCAACCAAGAAAACCTAATTCTAACTATATCTTAGAAGTTAAACTCAATATCTTAACTATACCCTATTATCTACATTTACCCTTACCAAGGTAATCCCGATACCTTGCCCATTACAAAGGAAACCCCGCTAATACTCAAGATACTAGCCTATGCTCCTTAGGGTAGCTAGATACTATCCTATCTAGGGTTTACCAACCAAGAAATCTAGGGTTCTTGGGCATCAAAACTATTTTTTCTAATATATTACTCTCCTACACATTACCTTAAGGTAATATTGAGATATCAAGATACCACATCTAACATAACTCATTCTTCTAAACCAAACTCACTCTTCCTCACAAACATCATCTATCTAACCCCCATCTAACTTAGAATGCTACTTCTAGAATAACTTCTCAAAAACTAACTCAACATCTACCGCTACCCTCAAGATAACATAACATGGCATACTTTCTAACATTGACAAACCTTATTTTCTACCACTATAAACACTACCCTACTAACCGCCTAACACACTAAAAATACTCTCTAACTTAGGGGTTTCGTAGTACTAATTATGGTTGATAAGTGTGGGTAGGTATTTGGGGTTAAGGTGGGTCAAAATGGGATGTTTCGCGACCACAAAAACCCCAAAAAACCATCCTGCACTGCTTCTGCTTACTGCTTTTTTCTGCTTACTGCTTATTGCTTACTGCTTACTGCTTACTACTTTTTCCTGCTGCTTTCCTGCTCATTCTCTCACTCTCTAACCATCTAACCACACACACAAACACATATACCAAATCCACCACCCTTCTCTTCTAACACACCTACACACATCTATATACAAACACACTACCACTCAATCAAAACACAAATCACTCAACAAACTACACTAGCCTGAAGTCAAATAGGATGGCATGATCCTCCCAACTCTCTCACCTTTACAACACATACACTACACTACCATCTATACAATATCAAACACACACTAGCACATATCCTCTATCAATCTCACTTCTCTCCACTAACCACACACATCCTTATCTCATTCAAACACACACACTATACTAACATATATTACATAACAATAATATATATATATATATATACATATATATATATATATATATATATATATATATATATATATATATATATATATATATATATATATGTATATATACATATATGTACTATATCATACATATTCTTGACAATCTATGATACCTACATTCACATGATATCTATACTAGGCTCATAGGTTACACAAAATGCCTACGTCGCATAGTCACTCTTCTACTTAAAATTAATACTGTACCAATTGGGCCTTCACAAAATTCTAGGATTAAATTATGTTATAGCTCTTCGTGTTAGCTTTTCGAAACTTCAAACGGATCGCATTTTCGTGCCCGGAAGCTCCCGGAATCGCGAAAACACCGAAACGCGTTCATCTTTCGTACAGCTGACACTCAAATAATTCTACAGAAAGTTATATAATGAATTTGGCTTATTAAAATATATATTTGGAAAGCTAACTTCGATACGCTTCTTTTAAAAAAATGGGAGGTTAATTGGAGTTATGAGCTAAAAGTTATGACATTTCTAAGTTGCTCTAACTACTAAAAATATGGATAAAAATTATGACGAATTTGGGTTGTTTGGACAAAAAACACATGTAGGCCAAAATACTTGGATACCAACATAGCTATCTAAATAAAACATATTCTAACCATCCTAAATAAGGTCAATCTACTCTCTAAAAATATAAATCTCAGATTAAAATACTAATTAATCATTCCTACAATATATATATGCATACAAGTGTCCAAAATAGAAAGTTTTCCCACTAGGACACAACCACAACACAAAGGACACTCCTATGACCTCCAAATGGACACAAAATGGACATAAATGGAGATAGAACCATGGAGGTCATTCCTATGGGTTCAAAATATTCTTATATGCATGTAGGGATGGATTAGAGAAGAGATTATACCTTCCGGGAGAGAGTTTCAAAGGAAAAAGCCTTCCGACTCGACATCGACACGTAGAGATTCCAAAAGGACACGAACGAGCTCCGAATCCTCCCAAACTTGGCTAGCACCCTCTAACTATGGAGTAGAGGAGAAAAGAAGAAGATTTGGTGGAAGAAATGGTGGATTTGGAGATGAAATCAATAGAGTTGTTCTCTAAAAATTTGGGGAAGAACAAGAGAGAGAAAATGGATGGATAAAATGAAATGGAAGAGATGGTAACTCACTCCTTACCCCCCCATAGGTGGCTGCCCAAAAAGGGTGAGGTGTCCCCATTTTGAATGTCCAAAATGCCCTCCACTAATCTATTTGATTTAAATTAAGAATGGGTTAAAGGTTGAGGTCAAATTAGTTTAGTTTTAAGTCTCTAATTAAACTAAACCTATCCATAAATAATTAGTCTAACTACTAAATAAAATTAATATCATGTGAACTAAAAATAATATCATGTGGGCCATGCCTAACTAGTGTGTGGGTCCAACTAGAGTCAAACTACCCCCCCGGATCCCCGTTTCAAGTCGGATTGAGCTGAAATTCGAACCCGACTCAAATAATCCCAAAACAATATCATAAATAATAAAATAAATTTTAACCCCAAAATAATATCATAAATAATAAAATAAATTTTAAAAATATTCAAAAATATAAAATGACAAAAATACCCCTATTTCTGAAAACTGGGGGTGACAAATCTATCCACCTTAAAAAAATTTGTCCCCGAAATTAAAACCAAGCAATCACCAATGCAAAATATCAAAATAAATCAAAGAGGTCCAATGACCAAAATACCCTTGGGCTAGAAATAACACTGAAAGTATCCTAATCACATGGTTAGGCTCCAGGTCAAACAGTCCCTAGGGTTTTACTAGTAAAACATCAAAATCACAAGTCATGGCTTAAAAATTTAAAATAATTAAAATCTCCAAAATCAAAGCATGAATTAAATGACAATAATTAAATGACTAAAATTATAGCATTTTAAAATTATACTCAAATAGAAACTAGGTGCTACAAGTCTATCAACCTTAAAAAAATCATCCTCAAAAATTAAAACAAAGTAGCCACAGAAAAATTTATGCAATTCGATAATCGTATGCGTCTGTCCAAAATCATGATACTCAGAATCTCCGTCATGCCAGTGAGCATGGCTATGATAATCACAGAGTCCTCAACTACGATACATACCTCTAGAATCATGGTATTTAAAATTTTTGCATTGCCGCATGCTTGGCAGCAAAAACCTTAAATTCCCACACCCGAGAAATACGACCATAATCCGACTATATGTCCTCACTATGCCTGCTAGCATGACCCTAGAGGATTCTAAAATCTCATAATCAAGACGACATAGCCCATACGACTTATCTCAGAAGAATATCACATCACAAGAATAAAATTTCATCCAACGATCAAGGAACAGATGTAATTGAATTTCAAGACAGTTTATAAAAAAGCAAATGCAGAAATGAGATCGAAAGATTGGAACCTGCTATCTGCTCTGCTACTGCCTGAAAATAAGTCACTGTCATCCTGAAGACGAATTGAACCCAAGAGATCAATATGGCACAAGATAAGATATTATCAAAGGAGGACAATTGAATTCAAATGCAAGAAGAGTTGTCATGGTAATCAAAAGATCAGAATTTTCCTAAAATGTGATTGAGTAACTCCTTTCATATCCTATATCCTAGTCGCAGGCTCGTAATTAGTACTCTAAGTCGAACACCATTACGAGATCGTACTAATTGCGACTCTGATCTGCATGGGCCACCACAAAAATGTGTCACGACCCGCTCCCTGATTAGGGGCACGAGTACGTGGTTACGTCCAGCCTACGCCACAGCATCGACGGTAGAACGCTGTCTAGGTCATCTATAAATACTACAACTAAACAGATAAATATACCTGTATAGTATATACACTCCGAATGGAGGTGACATAGCAATACAGTCTCAATCACAAATGTAAAACTAAGGTAGATAGTATGGAAAGGAAAATACGAATGATGAGAACAGAAAATAAGTCCAAGATCCACACAAGTTCAGAGCTATACACAAACAACCCAGAGAATCACATAATATATAAAAACTACTACAGTCTAAAAAGTACTAGCTGGCTCGTAGGCCAGGAAAACCTAACTAAGCTACACTACTCAGGGTGAGCAAAGTCTAGTGGCTCTACTAACAAACTACAGCCCGGGTCTACTCCATCAGACTCGACCCCATAATAGGTCGGGCAATCTGCCTCAGAATCATCTGTAATATGTTAACGGTATCCTGTCAGGAAAATGAGCAAGTACAAACACCAACAGCAGTTCCATATGAATTGAAAAATTCTATAAGAGACAGTGTAATAAAATACAAGACAAAATCAACTGAAAATATATATCAAGATGTGAGTACTGAAAAGGACGACAATATGTATATATATAGGGCGACTTGGGGACTATTCGGAAGCCGAGTTACAACCCTTAACCAAACAAGGACCGGGGTTGTAACCCTTCTTCCGAATAGAACTTAGCCTCCCCGATAATAAATATAAAAGGTGCCTTGAATTATTAGTGCGTTATGTGATCGGCTTGGAAAAACATGTTCAGGCTTTCCATCTGACCGGCTACGAACAAATAACAAGTGTGAAGCAACAAGTGTGAAGATAAGCCCGATCACCATAGAAAGTTATGAACAAGTAGCTATGGACAAGTGTCGAGTACAGGTGTGAAGAATAAATGGGTAGTTTGATCACACAACCCCTAATAACTCCCCATCCCCGAATAGTATAAAGGATACGGACATAACACGTTATGACACGAGATTCAAAAGCAGGTGATCAGCCCACTCCCAAGTCCATGTCTATACAAGTACATATAATAAATCGAGTCATTTACCAATATACCAAGTAATCCGTGAACAATATCTCATGACAGGATCCGACATATACTAGTCCGTGAAATATCGTGTCTGGAAATCAAGTAAGACACTACAACTGAATCGGATATAGCAGATATCAAGATAATAAAAACTATTAGTGAATATACTCGTCTGTGGTCCTGAGCTGATAAGGTGAACAGACGCTCAGAGTAAAACACAGACCTAAAATGAGATACTATGAGTTAAACAGGGTTTTATACTGAAAAATGAAACTAATTTAAGTCATAAATGTAAGTCTAAGTCAAAATTAGGTCAATCTAGGTCAAACTGAGTTGTACTATGTCAAACTAGGTCATACTGGGTCATACTGGTTCATACTAGGTCATACCAGGTCACGGAGAGTCAATCCAAGTCAAACTAGGTTAAACGGGGTCAAAGTTGACTTATAGTTGACTTTTGGTCAACTGGTCAACCCTGGTCAACTCTGGGTCAACCCTAGGTCAAACTAGTCAAATGTGGACTAACTGTTGACTTTCAGTTAACTGGTCAACTCTGGTTTAGTTTCGGTCAATTCTAGTCACTTATAGGCTAAGTTTGACTTTCGGTTGACTTTTGTTGACTTTTGGTCAAAATGGTCAACCGAGGTCAAAACTAGTCTAAGGACACTAATCCTAACCATTACCAACCAAGAAATCCTAATTCTAACTATATCTTAGAAGTTAAACTCAATATCTTAACTATACCCTATTACCTACATTTACCCTTACCAAGGTAATCCCGATACCTTGCCCATTACAAAGGAAACCCCGCAAATACTCAAGATACTAGCCTAGGCTCCTTAGGGTAGCTAAATACTATCCTATCTAGGGTTTACCAACCAAGAAATCTAGGGTTCTTGGACATCAAAACTATTTTTTCTAATATGTTACTCTCCTACACATTACCTTAAGGTAATATTGAGATATCAAGATACCACATCTAACATAACTCATTCTTCTAAACCACACTCACTCTCCCTCACAAACATCATCTATCTAACCCCCATCTAACTTAGAATGCTACTTCTAAAATAACTTCTCAAAAACTAACTCAAACATCTACCACTACCCTCAAGATAACATAACATGACATACTTTCTAACATTGACAAACCTTATTTTCTACCACTATAAACACTACCCTACTAACCTCCTAACACACTAAAAACACTCTCTAACTTAGGGGTTTCGTAGTACTAAAAGTGGATGATAAGTGTGGGTAGGTATTTGGGGCTAAGGTGGGTCAAAATGGGATATTTCGCGACCACAAAAACCCCAAAAAACCATCCTGCACTGCTTCTGCTTACTGCTTTTTCCTGCTTACTGCTTATTGCTTACTGCTTACTGCTTTTTTCTGCTGCTTTCCTGCTCATTCTCTCACTCTCTAACCATCTAACCACACACACAAACACATATACCAAATCCACCACCCTTCTCTTCTAACACACCTACACACATCTATATACAAACACACTACCACTCAATCAAAACACAAATCACTCAACAAACTACACTAGCCTGAAGTCAAATGGGATGGCATGATCCTCCCAACTCTCTCACCTTCACAACACACACACTACACTACCATCTATACAACATCAAACACACACTAGCACATATCCTCTACCAATCTCACTTCTCTCCACTAACCACACACATCCTTATCTCATTCAAACACACACACTATACTAACATATATTACATAACAATAATATATATATACATATATGTACTATATCATATATATTCTTGACAATCTATGATACCTACATTCACATGATATCTATACTAGGCTCATAGGTTACACAAAATACCTACGTCGCATAGTCACTCTTTTACTTAAAATCAATACTGTACCAATTGGGCCTTCACAAAATTCTAGGATTAAAGTATGTTATAGCTCTTCGTGTTAGCTTTTTGAAACTTCAAACGGATCGCATTTTCGTGCCCGGAAGCTCCCGAAATCGCGAAAACATCGAAACGCGTTCATCTTTCGTACAGCTGACACTCAAATAATTCTACAGAAAGTTATATAATGAATTTGGCTTATTAAAATATATATTTGGAAAGCTAACTTCGATACGCTTCTTTTAAAAAAATGGGAGGTTAATTGGAGTTATGAGCTAAAAGTTATGACATTTCTAAGTTGCTCTAACTACTAAAAACGTGGATAAAAATTATGACAAATTTGGGTTGTTTGGACAAAAAACACATGTAGGCCAAAATACTTGGATACCAACATAGCTATCTAAATAAAACATATTCTAACCATCCTAAATAAGGTCAATCCACTCTCTAAAAATGTAAATCTGAGATTAAAACACTAATTAATCATTCCTACAATATATATATATATATATATATATATATATATATATATATATATATATATATATATATATATATATATATATATATATATATATACGCATACAAGTGTCCAAAATAGGAATTTTTTCCACTAGGACACAACCACAACACAAAGGACACTCCTATGACCTCCAAATGGACACAAAATGGACACAAATGGAGATAGAACCATGGGGGTCATTCCTATGGGTTCAAAATATTCTTATATGCATTTAGAGATGGATTAGAGAAGAGATTATACCTTCCGGGAGAGAGTTTCAAAGGAAAAAGCCTTCCGACTCGACGCCGACACGTAGAGATTCCAAAAGGACACGAACGAGCTCCGAATCCTCCCAAACTTGGCTAGCACCCTCTAACTATGGAGTAGAGGAGAAGAGAAGAAGATTTGGTGAAAGAAATGGTGGGTTTGGAGATGAAACCAATGGAGTTGTTCTCTAAAAATTTGGGGAAGAACAAGAGAGAGAAAATGGATGGATAAAATGAAATGGAAGAGATGGTGACTCACTCCTTATCTCCCCATAGGTGGTTGCCCAAAAAGGGTGAGGTGTCCCTATTTTGAATGTCCAAAATGCCCTCCACTAATCTATTTGATTTAAATTAAGAATGGGTTAAAGGTTGAGGTCAAATTAGTCTAGTTTTAAGTCTCTAATTAAACTAAACCTATCCATAAATAATTAGTCTAACTACTAACTAAAATTAATATCATATGGACTAAAATTAATATCATGTGGGCCATGCCTAACTAGTGTGTGGGTCCCACTAGAGTCAAACTACCCCCCTGGGTCCCCGTTTCAAGTCGGATTGAGCTGAAATTCGAACCCGACTCAAATAAACCCAAAACAATATCATAAATAATAAAATAAATTTCAACCCCAAAATAATATCATAAATAATAAAATAAAATTTAAAAATATTCAAAAATGCAAAATGATAAAAATACCCATGTTTCTGAAAACTGGGGGTGACAAATTTCGAGGAGTTCGATGCCCTTGGACGTAATATGGAGGCAGCAGCTGATGCCGAGTTCTGGCAGAACCAAAAAAACTCTAAATGTTCCTCCAATATTTTATTACTCACGTAGCTCATTGGCATTTGTAGGACCCTTAAAACTTTTCCACTGTATTATAAATAGTGGTATAACCAGGAAAACAAAAAAAAAAATCAAAATTAACATCTTATAACTTATGAAACAAAATAGATTAAAAATATCGTATACTGGCCTTGAGGAAGTAAAGGAGAAGGCCTCTTTGCCGAGTTTGTAAACAGAGAGGGAGGTTAGATTTCCCTCACTGCGCGCCACTAGCTTGTTCATCGCCTTGTCAATTTTTGAGGTTAGGTTAACCCTACGGAACCACAGGGTCAACTTGACGTCCGACCAAAAACAGGTATAGTAGAGCACCTTCCACCACGACCGACAAACGAAAGACAAGCGGACGACCTCCTTAGACGACATCTCCGCTAGTACCAAAACTATGGCTAGGATCTCCTTGGGGATGTTGGCCCATCCGCAAATGTAAGTTTTGTTCTTCTCCATTTTGAGACTGTTCTGAAGGGTTGTGAATTTTAAATAGTTTGGCTGTTTAGTTTGGTTTTGAATCTATATAAATTGGTTTTGAAGGCTGGTGAAGATGAATAGTTTGGCTGTATAAATAGATTTTAAAGGTTTGTGAAAAAGAAACCAATTTTTTCGTATCTTCCCCGGGCCACTCTTCTTGTATAAATGTCTATCACCATTAATTATGGTGAATGTCACTGATACCGTAACTATGAGTGGAATTTACACCACCAAAATATATCTTGAAGAAGGTAAAATGTCACCATCTTGGATATGATTACACTGATATGTTGTATTAATATTTAGAGTTTATTTTTGTTCACCCACAAATAATGTCACGCCTCCGTACCGAAATACGGAGACAGACTAGGCCAGCTACTCCATATGAGGTACGTAACGTCATACGGCGATCGTGGCTGTCGAGAGACTAGGGGGTACGTGCTACAATCAAGTCTCCTATGGTCCCACAGAGTTCTATGTCTCAATCAATCAAGTCACATCAGCAATTAAATGAACATTAAAGATAAAGCAGTAAGGCGTCCCCGACGCTTCATCAAAATGGTCATGAGAGACTAGCCTTATAATTTAGCTATCTCAGAGAGTCAGAAGTACAAAATTATACACAGCTGCAGTCTGTTTAATTACAATTATGTACTGACACAAAATATCGAGTAATCCGGTTAACAGGTGCCGGTGGCTAAACGCCGCAAAAAGTATAAGCATGAGTGGTGGAGAAGAAATCCACTCGAGTCCCCGAACAGCCATGCTCCTAGTATGCACCATGGATGTCAGGGAGGAAGATCGTGTCCTCTGGCTCTGCTACGAGATCTGGCCAAACAAAACCAGCGGGGTCAGCCCCGAATAGCAAGTACCGCCAAAGGGGCACAAGAGTTAAGATTAAAAACCAGTTAATAGAATGATTGATAATAGTAATACTTATGCAACTATTATAGGGTAGCGCAATATCCTCGAACCCATATGGCACCCTTACAACCAAACAAGGACAAAAGGTGCCGTATGGAGTCGGGACGTGTCGTACTCTATAACTTTCACATAAGTTAAAAAGGTATAAACAATAAAATCTCCTGATCGTGACTTCGGTCGATAGCCTATCGCAGCACAATAACCAACCTGTAACTTTACTTCCCGGATTTTAAAATAAATGATTTGATTTCTAAAAATTATACAATTGATATTGTTACTTTTAAATAATAAATTGGTTTTAATTCATAAATTTGGTAATTTAGTTTTGGAGGAAATTAATTTTGGGCAACTTTTCAAATTTGAAAAGTTGTTACAACCAACTTGTGGTCCCCTCTTATTTTTCAAAAGTTTTAAACTGTTTTTTTAGCAATTTTGTAATAATGAAAAGGAAGGGGGTGTCTTTGTAAATTCTGCTTTAGTGGAAGGTCACCTTTGAAATATTTTAGGGCGGGAGGACTAGAGTGCAAATGTGCACTCTCAGTTATATGGGTGGAGAGAGAAATTTCTTTCATTTTTCACTCCCAGCATCGAAACTTCCCTATTCACTCTTCTTCCCTAATTTGGTTTCGAAACCCTAACCCAAATTTCTTCATTCTCCGGCGAACGGCTCCGGTGGCGGTGGCGATGGCAGCAACCACGGCGAGGACTTCCCGGCGACGACGACTGTGTACGACTTCCCTGCGGATCTTCCACCTCAGGCGGCACACCCCGCTGATGGTGGACTCTCCTCCACGGATGGCGACCCCAGATCTGCACTTCCGTTCTCCAGCACCGAGCGCGGACAGCCAGATCCGTCCTCCAGTGGTGAGCACACTCCCTCCTCTTCTCCTTCTTTCTCTCCACCTCTCGACGTCTAGTTTGCGGTGGCGATTGAGGCTTCGTCTTCTTCTCCAACAATGACATCACGGCGGATTTCTCCGGCGCTTGGGCATCTACGACGAACAAGATTCTCCTCCGATCGACGAGCGATGGAATCCCTCCGGCAATCTCCGTCGACTGAACAAAGACAGCGCTAACACGGAAGAAGTCAATCGATACTTGTTCCAGTAAATTCTCGGCCGTGTTCTTCATTGTGAGTTCGTCTGGTGAGTTTCGATCCTGAGGTTTAGTTCAGATCTGAAATTTGATATTCTTAAGTGATGTTGAGATCGGTGGATCTGATTTCCCTATATTTTTCTGGACTTCGATAAAACAGAGGAGATTCGGGAGCATGAAATTGTTTGTTGCTCGCCAACTGTTTGAAGAAATGTTTGAACGAAGGGTCGAGTGGTGAATTGGACACGTGAAGATTGTGTCCGACTGTGGAGAGTGTCTTCGCTTCAGATCTATTTTACTTCAGGTAATTTCTCTGATTCCTAGATTAATGAAGAGTTTTATTATACTTAGAATTTTGGTGGTTGCACAGACATATGATCGGGTGCGTGGGGTTCGAGTGTCCGTACCCGTCGTTTGTACTTCGTGTTGGTGTCGTGTTGGTGTCAGTCGTTGAGACAGATGGGTTCGACGCTGGATCGAGTATAGGTTGGTTGCTGTGTTGAGGCACTGGGCAACACTGGGAACTCACTGAACCATGCTTTCAGTTTGATGTTAATGACTTGTTATAGCATATTGTAATTTCGTAGGTGGTATTATGTAATCTATTGTTAATGTAGTTAATGATCAATAGTGGGAACATTAAGTATAGTTGCTGAGTTAGTGCGTTATTTTGGCTTTGGCTTTGAGCGTTACTTTTGTCTTGGCCAATATGCATGTCAGTCCCTGTGTTGGAATTGAGCCCTATGAGGATGTGTCTGAACCATGGTTATTGACTTGACATTTGTTGGGATTACTACCAGTAAGTCCAGATGGGATGCTGGAACCAGGCACTGGGTCGGGTCTCCGTGATGAACCGTGGGCTTCATGGGCCATAGGTGGTTGAGTTGAAGGTCCTTGGGTTGAGCTTTATAGTTTCGGCTGGAGGCTTTGTTCTGTGTATTGCTAAATTAAATGGCATTTGGTTAATTCTGTTTTAAACTATAGTTGTGTTTAAGTCTTGATGGGGCTGCTTGAGTGTTCGACCAAGAACAGTGAGGTTGGGTTTTATTTATCAGTACCTTAGAAATTGTTGAACCTGGAAATCTTTTGTAATAGTCCCATTCGATTTCCATGTTACTGACCAATCCCAAATACTTCTTCAACAACCTGTCATTCATTTCTAAACTGTTACGACAGATAGTTTGGGAATATTGCAGTTGATTAAACTATGGTTTGTCTGTAGAGTACTTTCCTTTACTTGTCTAAACAAAGACTAGTAGTTAGGAATGTTTTGAACCATATTTGCAATGTTGAAGATTTTGGAATCCGAGACTGAAGCCTTATGTGACTGAGAATTTGATCTCATGGACCTGAGATTGAAGTCTTATCTGATTTGGGAATTTTATCTCATGTGAATGTGAGGTTGAAGTCTCATTTGAATACCTGAGATTGCCTACATTTTCAGTCTAATAACTGATATTGACATTGCTTTGGGAAGGTTGCTTCCTAAGGACATCAATGTCTGCCTTTGTAGCTGATAAGTCAGGATAGAATTTTTACCAACAAACCTGAGTATATAGATACATGTTTTGTCTTGGAAATTAAGAAACTTGAGAACTTAGCTAGTCTTATGTCTTAATAAGGGTTTTAAGAATAGAGTAAGGGAGTTATTACTGAGGAGTTAATAATTTGTTAATCAATATTGATAGTAGAACTACAAAACACCAATTTAGAGCTTGATTATCTATTAACCAACTTGTACCTATTAATTCAGGTGGCCATAGAGATTACTATCTCCATATTCCCGATCTTTCCAGAGCAAAGGCAAGTACATTCTATGGTTTTGATCAGTGCATTTTCTTGTTCTTTATTGCTGACACACTGCGACACGTTCATGATCTTTTCTGGCTTGTTCTTTCATGATCTTACTTGTTCTTTCATGATCTTACTTGCATCTTGGGGTGGGGAAATACTCTAGATATGTGACCAAACCCGGATACTTATTCATGATCTTTAGCTTAGGCCTCGCACAGTGCACGCGGGTCCTAAGCCGTACCTACATGATCTTTCAGGATCTTTCATGCTCTTTCATGGTCTTACCCAAGCCGGTCACATATTATAGAAGTATTTCAAATTTATAACACACATGTTCAGGATTTTGTTCTTACATTAGTTCCCATGATCCTGATCTTGATTTTAGCTATAGTCGTGATCTTTCCTGCATCTTTACATAGTCATGATCTTTCATGTATCTTTATAGCAGTAGTTCATGTTCTTCATGTTCTTTACATACCTTGTTCTTATCCTGTTCTTTCAGCATTTATTTTCCATACCATGATGTTATTGTTCATTACCTAGAACTGTGCTTTGCTCCGCTCCTGAATAGGATATGTTGCAGGTATGCTTGCAGGACATTGTTCTACTCTATGGGCCAGAGCCTAGGATTAGCTGAGCAGGATGAGGCTTAGCTTGAGGTTTCAGGTTTAGACTGTTAGCTTACTCTTAGATATTGTCTTTAGAATTTATGTACATTTCATTCTTGATGACTCGTACATTTACACATCTAGATTTGTGGATTATGGTGATCATTCTGGGATACGTTTTTAGATGCTGTGATTCTATATTTTCATGTTTATCTGGTTAGTTTCCCTAGCTTGGTACAGCTTACTTCGTCGTGTCTAACGACGAAGGCTGGGCGTGTCCGACTCGTGTCCGATTATTTGGGAGCGGGTCATGACATGTTTTTAGTGGTGGCCCATGCAGGTCAATCCTAATGGTACCTAGGACTTAGCGTACTATTGGGGGACTTGATTACACTAGGGAAACTTGATCACAGCATAGGAAAATCGGGAAATAAGGGTATATCAGGTATATCAGGTGTATCAGGTATTTTAATATTCTATAAACACTTGTTGTATGTAGGTCTAGGTTATTTTAACAGTTTTCTATTTTGCAGATAATTCAAAAGCATACGACACCAGAACTGTCAATTGGCCTGCACTTGACGGTTTCGAGCTTCCACTATGTTCTATCACTCTACTATCCCCATGGGTAGTACGTAGTTGACGGGACGTCTGAAGAGTCCCTTGACAACCAGAGGAAGCAGGCCACCCTTTCCAAGTTAGACTTGTGGATACACTCTCCGAGCCAGGAAGGACTTCTGATTTCCAGACGCTCAGACACTTGGACTTTTCCGACACCAAGCGCATATCTTGCACCAGAGAGCCGATCGAGAACCTAAAGCCGCCACTGAAGATCATCTCAGCATGTGAGGATCCGACTCCTCCGAAGATTGAAGTCGCCAATCAGGAGATCCAGCTTGTAGCACATACAACAAATGGGAAGCTGAAGCACATGAGAGACATGAAGACTTATGACGAAGACAACAACTAGCCTGGATTCACAAAGCGTCATCAGACTCGGACAGTGCTTCTTCAATCGCATCGTCAGATTCAGACAATGACCAATTGTGCTTCCTGCCGCCAACCAGGACATCGCTTCGAGGAGTGCCGCAAAAGACGGAGGCTATGCTTATTCTACGGATCGTCTGCCCATCAAGCCAAAGATTGTCCGGAGATCGTTGATCGCACTGCCCGAGAACAAGCATGAGGAGCACCAGGACCGCAGCAGAAGGACCCGCCTCTCCAGATTCAGCAGCTATATGGAGTATTACCGCATGGACCAGTCTACGTCAGGACAGTGAAGAAGATTGAATTGATTCCAGTCCCGGAGGAAATACTGAAGACAGATTGAAGACAAAAGATTTCTTTTGCATGGTTGGGGAAACCATGTATCTGATTAGCAATCCAGCCTCTCCTTAAAATCCTCTTAGCATCTAGATCATTTCTTCAAAACTTCTTGTTTCTATTTTGAAACCTTGGTTGATGTCGAAACTTATTTCGAGATATTGTTTCATACTTAGATAAACTTGTTTCAGATCCCAAATCGATAAATTGTTTGAAATTCATTATTCGATACCGTTGGCATATTCATCATTCCTGACCTTGTTTCCTAGTGATGGCTCCTAATTGTAAATTTTGTTCTTTTATCAAACTTAGTGTTAATTAAGATTTAATTCCTACTCGAGACTTATTTCGAAACCCTGTTCCTCATTCGAAGCATTATTTGTGCTTTGTCCTATTTAGGACATTGTTGAGGATACCTTTGAGGGTTTTGAAGATTTCGTTTCCTATTTGAGACTTGTTTCCTCATTCATGATTTTGATTTTCTAGTCGAGAGTTGTTGGTCCACTATTTTTGTTTCGATCTTGTCTCCTATCCAAGATTTTGCTTATTTTATGGATACTTGTTCCTACTCGTTTATTGATACCTTGTTTGCTAATCGAACTTGTACTATTCAGAATTATTCCTACTTGAAATATGATTCTGAAATCTTGTTTGAACCTTCGCTTCTATTGATGCTTGTTTTGAGATTCTATTTTCCATTCTTGACTTTATTCGGGACTTGTTCTCTATTTACGATTTTGTTGTTGTTGAGATTCGCTTGTTTCATGTTTACAATCCAATACCTTGTCTCCTATTAGAACCTATTTTTTTGTCACTATTCTAAACCTTGTTTCCTCGTCAAGATTTTCTATTCGAGATTTTATTTCCTAATCACGACCTTGCTGATACTTGATTTTCTATTTTTTACTGTATACCTTATTGGGGAATTCGTTTCAATTAAAGCTTTATTCGAGATTTCATTTTTATTCGAGATTTTATTGAAACTTGTTTCTAGTACGGAATTTTATTTCTTATTTTGAAACTTGTCTTCTATCTGATACTTTGTCTCAGTTCGTCCTTCGAGACTGTTATCCTTTCGGGATAACATTCCATATGTGGAATCTTGTTACCATTCCAGATATCAGTTGATATTTCGTCATAATTTGAAACTTCGTCCTGTCTGAAATTTTAAATCTCCCTGGCTGCCCTTTTGGATCCCTTGTCATTTTTAGTACCTAATAAACTCATGTATTCTAACAGTCAGGTAACTTCATCACTTTCGTGACTTGGACTATTGAAACTCATTTTGAATTCCTTGAAACTCTTTTGAAATTCCTAGGGATAAAGTCGAAAGGCTATTCGATGACCTACTATGGCATGACAGTTGCGCGCTGCGGCCATTAGCTGGATTATGGAGACTAAGGGTTCACTGCAGCCAGTAGCGCACTGGCGAGGCAGGAACTCTAAGTTGAAGTGATTCCAGACAATCATAGGTTTTCGAGTACTGTCGGGACTTGTCATATTCTTCATACCTTGATCTCTTGGGTTGCTTCATCAATGATTGTTGGAAAATGGATAAGGTTGACAGATTATTCGGTGACATATTGTTATTTGAGTCACGGAGCTGAAGTCCACTGCAGTCAGATACATACTGGCGGGGTAGGGATTCTAAGCAAAGTGATTTCAGATACCAACATGTTCTTGGATATTCTGGAGACTATATTTTTTTATATGATTATTGGTTTTCGAGAATCACAGATCCTTGTACGATCATCCTGATTCGATACTGTATCTCCTGAGTATTGCGTACGTCACCTCAATCAACCTTTGTTAAAATTTTCCTTCTAGCATTTATTTGTTAGATCATTGAATTCCTCAAAATTGTGTATTACCAGATTGTGACTCCGTACTTCGTTTGTGACTTGTCTAAACTTCGATCTTAAGTCATGTCTATCTGACCATGATTTTCTATCTTGTTCTAGTCTACCTGTGTTAAACTATCGATTCTTGATCGTACCTAATAATTGTGTCTTCATGATTTTGCTCCTCTAAGATGTAATCGAACTTCATTTCATCTCGTTCGCGTCATGTGGAGACACCACTCTCCGGGAGAGTCCACATGGGAGCGCAAAGACGAGATGCGGGAGCACTATCCCACTTTGTTTGATTGATTTGATTGTACCCTGTTTTGTGGATTTCTATTTTCAATAAATGACTGGTGTTTGGATCCTTGTGAATTGCGGAGATTGTTTTTGGTCCTTTGAATTTCGAGGACGAAATTTTTTTAAGGAGGGAAGATTTGTAACTTCACTTCCCGGATTTTAAAATAAATGATTTGATTTCTAAAAATTATACAATTGATATTGTTACTTTTAAATAATAAATTGGTTTTAATTCATAAATTTGGTAATTTAGTTTTGGAGGAAATTAATTTTGGGCAACTTTTCAAATTTGAAAAGTTGTTACAACCAACTTGTGGTCCCCTCTTATTTTTCAAAAGTTTTAAACTGTTTTTTTAGCAATTTTGTAATAATGAAAAGGAAGGGGGTGTCTTTGTAAATTCTGCTTTAGTGGAAGGTCTCCTTTGAAATATTTTAGGGCGGGAGGACTAGAGTGCAAATGTGCACTCTCAGTTATATGGGTGGAGAGAGAAATTTCTCTCATTTTTCACTCCCAGCATCGAAACTTCCCTATTCACTCTTCTTCCCTAATTTGGTTTCGAAACCCTAACCCTAATTTCTTCATTCTCCGGCGAACGGCTCCGGTGGCGGTGGCGATGGCGGCAACCACGGCGAGGACTTCCCGGCGACGACGACTGTGTACGACTTCCCCGCGGATCTTCCACCTCAGGCGGCGCACCCCGCTGACGGTGGACTCTCCTCCACGGATGGCGACCCCAGATCTGCACTTCCGTTCTCCAGCACCGAGCGCGGACAGCCGGATCCGTCCTCCAGTGGTGAGCACTCTCCCTCCTCTTCTCCTTCTTTCTCTCCACCTCTCGACGTCTAGTTTGCGATGGCGATTGAGGCTTCGTCTTCTTCTCCAGCAATGACATCACGGTGGATTTCTCTGGCGCTTGGGCATCTACGACGAACAAGATTCTCCTCCGATCGACGAGCGATGGAATCCCTCCGGCAATCTCCGTCGACTGAACAAAGACAACGCTAACACGGAAGAAGTCAATCGATACTTGTTCCAGTAAATTCTCGGTCGTGTTCTTCATTGTGAGTTCGTCTGGTGAGTTTCGATCCTGAGGTTTAGTTCAGATCTGAAATTTGATATTCTTAAGTGATGTTGAGATCGGTGGATCTGATTTCCCTATATTTTTCTGGACTTCGATGAAACAGAGGAGATTCGGGAGCATGAAATTGTTTGTTGCTCGCCAACTGTTTGAAGAAATGTTTGAACGAAGGGTCGAGTGGTGAATTGGACACGTGAAGATTGTGTCCGACTGTGGAGAGTGTCTTCGCTTCAGATCTATTTTACTTCAGGTAATTTCTCTGATTCCTAGATTAATGAAGAGTTTTATTATACTTAGAATTTTGGTGGTTGCACAGACATATGATCGGGTGCGTGGGGTTCGAGTGTCCGTACCCGTCGTTTGTACTTCATGTTGGTGTCGTGTTGGTGTCAGTCGTTGAGACAGATGGGTTCGACGCTGGATCGAGTATAGGTTGGTTGCTGCGTTGAGGCACTGGGCAACACTGGGAACTCACTGAACCATGCTTTCAGTTTGATGTTAATGACTTGTTATAGCATATTGTAATTTCGTAGGTGGTATTATGTAATCTATTGTTAATGTAGTTAATGATCAATAGTGGGAACATTAAGTATAGTTGCTGAGTTAGTGCGTTATTTTGGCTTTGGCTTTGAGCGTTACTTTTGTCTTGGCCAATATGCATGTCAGTCCCTGTGTTGGAATTGAGCCCTATGAGGATGTGTCTGAACCATGGTTATTGACTTGACATTTGTTGGGATTACTACCAGTAAGTCCAGATGGGATGCTGGAACCAGGCACTGGGTCCGGTCTCCGTGATGAACCGTGGGCTTCATGGGCCATAGGTGGTTGAGTTGAAGGTCCTTGGGTTGAGCTTTATAGTTTCGGCTGGAGGCTTTGTTCTGTGTATTGCTAAATTAAATGGCATTTGGTTAATTCTGTTTTAAACTATAGTTGTGTTTAAGTCTTGATGGGGCTGCTTGAGTGTTCGACCAAGAACAGTGAGGTTGGGTTTTATTTATCAGTACCTTAGAAATTGTTGAACCTGGAAATCTTTTGTAATAGTCCCATTCGATTTCCATGTTACTGACCAATCCCAAATACTTCTTCAACAACCTGTCATTCATTTCTAAACTGTTACGACAGATAGTTTAGGAATATTGCAGTTGATTAAACTATGGTTTGTCTGTAGAGTACTTTCCTTAACTTGTCTAAACAAAGACTAGTAGTTAGGAATGTTTTGAACCATGTTTGCAATGTTGAAGATTTTGGAATCCGAGACTGAAGCCTTATGTGACTGAGAATTTGATCTCATGGACCTGAGATTGAAGTCTTATCTGATTTGGGAATTTTATCTCATGTGAATGTGAGGTTGAAGTCTCATTTGAATACCTGAGATTGCCTACATTTTCAGTCTAATAACTGATATTGACATTGCTTTGGGAAGGTTGCTTCCTAAGGACATCAATGTCTGCCTTTGTAGCTGATAAGTCAGGATAGAATTTTTACCAACAAACCTGAGTATATAGATACATGTTTTGTCTTGGAAATTAAGAAACTTGAGAACTTAGCTAGTCTTATGTCTTAATAAGGGTTTTAAGAATAGAGTAAGGGAGTTATTACTGAGGAGTTAATAATTTGTTAATCAATATTGATAGTAGAACTACAAAACACCAATTTAGAGCTTGATTATCTATTAACCAACTTGTACCTATTAATTCAGGTGGCCATAGAGATTACTATCTCCATATTCCCGATCTTTCCAGAGCAAAGGCAAGTACATTCTATGGTTTTGATCAGTGCATTTTCTTGTTCTTTATTGCTGACACACTGCGACACGTTCATCTTTTCTGGCTTGTTCTTTCATGATCTTACTTGTTCTTTCATGATCTTACTTGCATCTTGGGGTGGGGAAATACTCTAGATATGTGACCAAACCCGGATACTTATTCATGATCTTTAGCTTAGGCCTCGCACAGTGCACGCGGGTCCTAAGCCGTACCTACATGATCTTTCAGGATCTTTCATGCTCTTTCATGGTCTTACCCAAGCCGGTTACATATTATAGAAGTATTTCAAATTTATAACACACATGTTCAGGATTTTGTTCTTACATTAGTTCCCATGATCCTGATCTTGATTTTAGCTATAGTCGTGATCTTTCCTGCATCTTTACATAGTCATGATCTTTCATGTATCTTTATAGCAGTAGTTCATGTTCTTCATGTTCTTTACATACCTTGTTCTTATCCTGTTCTTTCAGCATTTATTTTCCATACCATGATGTTATTGTTCATTACCTAGAACTGTGCTTTGCTCCGCTCCTGAATAGGATATGTTGCAGGTATGCTTGCAGGACATTGTTCTACTCTATGGGCCAGAGCCCAGGATTAGCTGAGCAGGATGAGGCTTAGCTTGAGGTTTCAGGTTTAGACTGTTAGCTTACTCTTAGATATTGTCTTTAGAATTCATGTACATTTCATTCTTGATGACTCGTATATTTACACATCTAGATTTGTGGATTATGGTGATCATTCTGGGATACGTTTTTAGATGCTGTGATTCTATATTTTCATGTTTATCTGGTTAGTTTCCCTAGCTTGGTACAGCTTACTTCGTCGTGTCTAACGACGAAGGCTGGGCGTGTCCGACTCGTGTCCGATTATTCGGAAGCGGGTCGTGACACAACCCAACAATCAAACAAGAACATGGGTTGGATCATGTACCATGATAGACCATGTTTCTCAGTCGTTCACAGAAGTAGCACTTCACAACCAGAATATGTCTTCCGTTCATAACTTCGGTCCACAGCCTGTCATAGTACGATAACCAACCCAACAATCAAACAAGAACATGGGTTGGATCACGTACCATGACAGTCCGCTTCCCTCAGTTATTCACGGAAGGTAATAGGATACAAGCAAGTCGTTTTCACGGCCAATCAAGTCTACGAGTTTCTAGTGGGACGAGGTTATCCTCGCGTCATGTTATTAAAAAATCCTCAGATCGTATCTTTCCAGCAAGGCTAGCCAACCCAGGGGTTCGCGTAGATAGGTGTTATTGAGCACAGGTCCCTCGTAAGGCCACCCTGCCAAAACATGTAATATATAGCGGGAATTAACCGGATACAGTCATCCACTCGTTGCGGATGACACAGTATCCGTGGAGACCAGCCGACGCGTCAAGACAATATCTCAAGGCGGCTGGTGTAACACGATCTCGGGATTCTGCCCTCCCCATGCATCTAGTATATTTACTTGCCTAGTTTAACCCTAGGTAAAATCTTGGACTCTCATGCTGTGGCCTGCATGATTATCCCCCTAAAAGGTCGTACTATAGTACGAGTACCCTAAGTGAGGATTCATGTCAATCAGTATGTCAACATGTTCTATCCTCCTTAGTGTAATACATCATTGCAAATACGCCACGGGGAGTTACGAGTCATTTGTCGAGCATAAACAAGAACTGGGATATTCAGGTACATGTATCAGGTGGGAACACTTGTTCACCGAGATCTCATTAGTGCTCATATCATGCTCAAGACAAAAGGCGTAAGGATATAAAATGGGCATATAATATCTGATAAAATATCAAAAGCGTACGCACAAAGCACGCACGCTCAAGGGGAGCTGCGTACGTAAAAAGTTACGCAGGCTCAGGGGAGAACTGCGTGAAAAGTCACGCAGGCTCAGGGAGAGAGCTGCGTGAAAAGTCACGCAGGCTCAGGGGGAGAACTGCGTGAAAAGTTATGCAGGCTCAGGGGGAGAGCTGCGTGAAAAGTCACGCAGGCTCAGGGGGAGAGCTGCGTGAAAAGTCACGCAGGCTCAGGGAGAGAGCTGCGTAAAAAGTCACGCAGGCTCAGGAGGAGAACTGCGTAAAAAGTCACGCAGGCTCAGGGAAAGAGCTGCGTGAAAAGTCACACAGGCTCAGGAAGAGAGCTGTGTGAAAAGTCACGCAGGCTCATGGAGAGAGCTGCGTGAAAAGTCACGCAGGCTCAGGGTGAGAGCTGCGTGAAAAGTCACGCAGGCTCAGGGAGAGAGCTGCGTGAAAAGTCACGCAGGCTCAGGAGGAGAACAGGCTCAGGGAGAGAGCTGCGTGAAAAGTCACGCAGGCTCAGGGGGAGAACTGCGTGAAAAGTCACGTAGGCTCAGGGAGAGAGCTGCGTGAAAAGTCATGCAGGCTCAGGGAGAGAGCTGCGTGAAAAGTCACGCAGGCTCAGGGAGAGAGCTGCGTGAAAAGTCACGCAGGCTCAGGGGGAGACACGCTTCCAACAGAAAGCGTGCTCAAACAGGAGCACACTGCTCACTGTCTTCTCCAAACAGCAAGAACACCATGGTTAATCTCCAAACTTCAAAACATCATAACTTGGCCATCCGAACTCCAAATCCGGATTTCCAAAGTTCCATCTTGGGTGAAATGGAATTCTCTTCCACATAGAAGCATCAAAACCCATAAAACCCCAACGAAAATAGATCAAGACCAAGGAAATCCGAAAATGATTAAAACTTAGATCTACAAAAATCAAAGCTTCAAAATGGAAATTTCTAAGTTCTAAACTAGTATAGATTGAGGAGAAGAACATGTTTTGGCAAATAGTTTTGTAAGAAATCATTGACAAAATTATGGATCCATCTCTTGAGCAAGTTGGTACTTGCCTTGGTTGGTGGAGGAAATAAATGAGAGGAAGTAAATGAGAGGAGAGAGATTGAGATGAGTTATATATAAAGATCTTGGACCCATGGGTTCATGATGAACCATTGGTGAACCAAGAATAGGTTACCCAAATGAGCCAAAACTGTAGGCCCAAATGCAAAAAAAAATTAGGAAATAATATTTTGTCGAATATTTTTGGGAAATGCATGAAGAAATACTGCATAATAAATATCGTATAAATTCAAGGTAAATATAATTTATGGGTTTACGTATTAAAATACGTATTCCAGGATTGGGGAGTGACAAATACTAGGGTGTTTGTTCGTCCACTACTAAAACATTTGACACGTGTTAAATTAAAGGTGAAAACCACTTTCGTGGGTGAACAAAACCACTTCCAAAGTGGTTTTGTATGGATAAAATAAACTCCAAATGAGTTCAATAAACTCGTAATGTTAATCACTGATACAGTCAGTATCAGGGTTATTTGCACTATCAAAATTCGTCTTCACATGGTCTAAGAACATTAATTTGGATAATTTTGTAATTTCTTCAAAATGAAGGATATCAATAGATCAGGTGATACCCAGACTAAGAACATTAATAACACTTTAACATTAATAACCCATTGCATTAAGGAAAAAATTAATACTGATATCATATAAATATGAAAAATATAAATAAATGCATGCATGCATGCTAATGTCAGAAGAACCATTCATCCCAGGACTGATTGATGAGATCTAAATCACTATACATCTCGTATCCACGTTCTCCTAGGATTACATCATCAAAGGGTCATTTAAACGTCTGTATTAAATCACAAATTTTCCTGAGGTCGTCGTTGAGGTGCACGTTGAAGCACCCACGTATGTCGAGCATGCGAAGACCCTTGCAGTTGTATATGATAGATCGCAGCGTGTCTCCGTTGAACATGTCTGAGCCCATCTCTGTTCCTGACCATAAAATATGGAGGGGGCATGTTCCTCCTCAGCTTGACCAGACGGTGGCAATACTTGCGACGAAAAATATTCCAGTCGACGTGATATAGAGGCAGTAACTAATGTTGATTTCTTCCAGCACCGGAAGAAACTCCAAGTGTCTCACGGAAGTTTCATCACTCATGTCGCACTTCGGAATGCACAACACCCTTAAAAATTTCCCACTGTATTATAAAGGAGAAAATATCAATAGAAATTAACCAAGTATATATAAAATTTTGTAATAGAAAAAATAAACTATTAGAATAAGACAAAATAAAATTTTGCACAGACCTGTAACATTCAAAAGAGAAGGCGGATTCGTTGAGCTTGTACGCGGAGAAGGACAGTAGAATTCTCGTACTGCGAGCCACGAGCTTCTTTACGGTCAAACTAATCTCTGCGGTTTGTTGGCCCTTCCGGCACCACTCTCCAATATGGTCCGGTAACAGTAGTGTTAATTTTAATATCAATAATATTGTAAATTTTAATTCAAAAATTGAATTTTAACTTTAACTATTTTTAAGTTATGAATTTAAATCTAATTTAAATGTTAAATCAAAAATTAATTTTAATTTTAATTTTAATATTAGTTTGAATAGTATTATAAATTTTAAATTAACAGTAATGTTACTGTATTAGAAACTTAGCTGATGTCACGTTGCTCGGACTCGGTTAGTGTTTGTCTAAACTCGTACGATAGAGCTAGTCGAGCTCGATCATTTCGCGTGCGTAATATAAAAAATGATACATGATGATGATAGTTATTAGTAAAAGAAGCTATTAAAATAAAAACTTGTTGATTTGATCAATTGAATTCGGGGTTTCTGCAGGTATGGGTCAAATCGGCCGCATCGAATTATATCATTCCGAATCGATGGGCTACCAGTTGAACAGAATATGGTCCGGTAACAGTAGTATTAATATTAATACTAGTTTCAATAATATTGTAAATTTTAAATCAAAATTGAATTTTAACTTTAACTACTTTTAAGTTGTGAATTTAAATCTAATTTATAATTCTTCGTCAACTTTAACACGGAGAATGGCAATTCTCCGTCAATTTAACAAGGAGAATGACAATTCTTCATGATATTAACACGAAGAATGACCATTCTCCTACATTTAACACGAGGAATGACCATTCTCCGTGATTTTAACACGAAGAATGGTCATTCTCCGGAATTTTAACACAGAAAATGGCCATTCTACGTAATTGTTTAGAGGGGGAATGACCATTCTCCTGCATTTTAGGACGAAGAATGGCCATTCTCCGTGATTTTGACACGAACGTGGTTTTAACATGGAGAATGGTCATTCTCCGTGAGATTTACACGGAAAATGGCCATTCAAAAAATGATATATATAAAATAATGTAAATGTAATTCAAAAATGATTTTATTATAAAGTCATCGCAGACGCTACAAAAGACGCAGACAGAAGAATAAAAGACAAACAGAAGATATAGAAAGAACTTCTTTGCCCATTTATATTATTGTTACATTATCATTGCTAGGTTGGTACTTATGGCATTATTACATGGAGTTTACTTGAAAGCAACTTCTTAGCCCATTCCAACCTCGTCTTTGTAACTATCTGGTAAACGATCTTGTCTTCTTCTCTCGGGAATTCGAAGGGAGGATTCATCTAGTACTTCATATAAAATGCCGTGTACAAGAGGCAGTTGGATGCTAGTTATTATGGGCATTGTGTAGAATATTTCAGATCTATGCTCTTATTCTCCATCATCGTAGGGCTTTTTTCCCTTATCGTCAAAATTTTCCTCCTAGCGATAGGCTCTGTGGTCTTTTTCATTAATTCTCCATCCTCCTTATCCTTTTGGTACGTGTTTTGCCTCAAGGAGTTGTAGTGTGTCCATTCGTAGGAGCTCAAGTTGAATATGAGCAGCATATAGTATTTGGAGCCTTCATTAAAGAGTGGAATGAATAACCACTATATGGCGTCCTCTAAACCCATGATGGCATCTTCTACATCTTGTTTAAAATTTTCAACGACGCCGGTTGTTGCTTTGGGTTCAAAGGCAAGCTCCATGATTCTTTGTTTCCCAAAAACAAAATACAATATCATTAGTAATTTTTTAAGTCATTTTTCATCGGTGTACACATGAATAGGAATATTTCAGTTTTGATTCTTACCAATGTATTTGACAACATGAATGCAAACTACTTACATTTCGTGCCCTGTGAACTTGGCTGGACGTAGTTTCTTTTCAAGTCTTGAGCTTCTTTCATCTTCTTTATTATTACGTTGAGTATGCCAGCTACCATATCTTTATAGTTGAGTATGTCTTGTATGTCTTTTGCTGACAGGATGAGGGCAACCCCATTTTCTACCTCTTTCGGGTCATTCATGTATATAATATCACTCCACATAAATTTAGTTTAGATTAACTTAATAGATATTCTCAGGATATAATTGTAAAAAAAGACTAAAAAAGAAAAGAAAAAAAAAAGAAAAAAAGTCACTCGCCGTCCAACTGACACGGAGAATGGTCATCCGTCGTCCAAAAGACACAGAGAATGATCATTCCCCATCCAATAGACACGAAGAATGATCATTTGCCGTCCAATTGTCACAGAGAATGGTCATTCTTCCTTATAAATTAGACGGAGATTGGTCGAGTTTAGAATATATACTCTTGACTCATCTTTCTTGGGAATATGATGCTCCTGTAAAGCTTCTTCAGCTCTTCATTCGCATCCCCCCAAATTTGGAGGTCATCACATTTGTAGCTTCCCTTCCCGGAGAATTTTTTTGAAATATTTTTTTGATTTAAATAGTGATTTTTAGAATTTTTATAAATAATTATTTAGTAATTTATTACGGTAGATGATTCTTGCCATGGTTGAGTTTTGAAGTACTAGACGACTAGTAATCGTGGTACGGATAGTGTAGTGGCGTGCCTTGACTAGTGTATTAGTCATGCCAAGGAAGACCTAGCCATAAGTGTGTCCTAATTAGGAAAACCAGATCAAGTTGCGACTTAAACCCCCACCGATGAATTATTTATTTATTAATTAGATATATTGATTTTAGATAACCCGATTGTACCGAACCTATCCAGATTGGGCCCAAGTCAAATCCAAGCCCATGTAGGCATGTAGTGGGACCAAAATACGATCTTGTAGACCTGTTTGGTAAATGCAAATATTTTGTATATATTTTTAGGAATTGGCAACTAATTTCTAAATATTTGTTATGAGTAGAATATAGGTATTATTAATATTAAATAGCATTTAGAATATTGTACGAATTTTTGGAGCCAAATAAATGGGGTGGTTGATGAGTTCACCGCGATATATTATTGGTTTAATTTCAGTGTTATTAGGATTATTATTATTATTAATATTGTTGATGTTATTATTAAACAATATTACTTTACTATTATTGGTTATGTTTATTTTATTGTCAAATAAAAATTATGGTATATGTGTTCATATCTATGTAGGTGGGGCCTACACTAGAAAATAAATAGTATTGAGGTTATTTGGATTTTAGGAGGATTGTCATATAAATATATATTATATATGCAAAAATGTGTATGTATGTATGTATGTATATATATATATATATATATATATATATATATATATATATATATATATATATATATATATATATATATATATATGTGTGTGTTTATGTGTATTTATATATAAATATATATATGTATATGTGTGTAGGTATATAAATATACATATGTATTTGTGTGTATATATAAATATATATACTATAGGTGCATGTGTGTATATATATAGACGTATATAATATTATGTATACATATATGTGTGTATGTATATATATAAATATATATATTGTAAATATGTGTAGTTGTATACATATATATGAATATATATATATATATATATATATATATATATATATATATATATATATATATATATATATATATATATATATATATATATATATACATATATATATATATATATATATATATATATATATATATATATATTTTATATATATATATATATATATATATATATATATATATATATATATATATATATATATATATATATATATATATATATAAAGGAGTATATGTGCGTGTATATACGAATATATATACAAATGCATATGTATATGTATATACATATATATATATATATATATATATATATATATATATATATATATATATATATATATATATATATAAAATATATACATATATATATATATATATATATATATATATATATATATATATATATATATATATATATATATATATATATATATATATGTGTGTGTGTGTGTGTGTGTGTGTATATAGGTATATATATATATATATATATATATATATATATATATATATATATATATATATATATGTATATAAATATATATATATATATATATATATATATATATATATATATATATATATATATATATATATATATATATATATATATATATATATATATATATATATATATAGATTTATATATATAAGTAAAAAAGAAAGGAGTAACAGTGGCAAGCCAGCCCATACCCCCTCAGCCCACAGAGGGCCCAAACCCAATCCCAGCCCAGCTGAGTCGGGCTAGGCCCACCTGCCCAAATTTCCCAGCATAACAAGTAAACCTTGTCGCTCGGCCAAATAAGAAACCGGTCACATATATATACGCACGCACGCATATAGGAAGAACACATCGAAACCCTAACCTCGAACCCACGCAGACACCCCGACGACCCTTGGGCTCCTAGGCGCGCCGCCCGCCATCGCCACAACCGCCTGACCGCCGGCCAGGACCGCGCGCCGCCCGCCGCCGCCACAAACGCCTGACCACCGGCCAGGACCGTGCGCGCACCGAAAATAGGGAACACAGCAACAGCAGCAGTTGCAACATGAAGGCAACTTCGCGACGAGATTTCTCCCTCCACACTCGTCGGTTTCACGAACGGATTGCTCGGGTATGCTCCCAACCCAACAGACTCTACATCCCATTAATTAGATTAGAATAGATCGTAATAAAAGCCTAGGAGAAATCGACTTGAAGTCGAGAGAAAAATCTGTTGAAAACAGAGTACTAGAGCAGTCCCGAAACCCTCTTTGGAAGGCAATTCCTAGCCGACCCATCGACAGTTTCTAAAATATTTTTGAACATGATCATAGACAACATATAGGACACTAAAATGCCGTTTACACTTTTCAGTTTCATCTATTCTATGTAGAGATATCTCGATTCAAAAATCAGGAAAAACCTAGAAATAATAGTTTCAAAAAACTAGAAAACCGTCCGATACGACGTGCGTCCCGTCATTTCGGGTGACGTGGTCGCGAACCGAAAGCATCGAAAGGTGCGTAATGGCTTCGTGGTCGTGTGGGCTTTGACGGAATTCAAATTGGTCACGTGTGCGCGACGAATTTGATTCGTATCCGTCGAAATTTACCGTATCGGCCTCTGTGCAAATATTCCAATTACTTTGTGCACGCTCGTCAGATCGAGACAAAACTTGCGCCAACAGGACCGTATCATTTTTTTGGTCCTGTATGCCAAGTTTGGTCCGATTCTGAGACAGTTGATAAAATTACCGTTTTGCGGGCCCTACGGTCCGACTCAACGGGTGATTTTGTGCACGGTCCGCCGAAATCCAACTTTGGAAATATGGTTGGGTTTGTATCAAAAAACTAGATTCGTAGACATGTAGTTTGACGACTTTAGAGACCATTGACTTTGGCACTATTTTTGGTGCAAAACGGGTCCAACGGCGGACACCGTTTTTGCCCGAAATTACCGTTTTACCCTTGTGTCCAGAATTGGACTTAAGAACAGGCAATCCTAGCTAATTTGATGATTCTGAGAATTTTGGCGATGTCTGTTTCAGCTTTCGGAGACATTTGTGGATTTTGGACTTTACGGCGTACCAGTTGACGGTATTTTATTGGGTCTTCGTGCAACCCCCAGGCAAGTATACCTTGCCTCCCTCTACAGTTTATTTACATGCATATTTCTAGTATTATATAGTTTTCCTAGTTGGTTATTACTTGTGATTTGTATATCGTACAAGCTAGTATAGCTATAGTCCTTGTACATGGTTAGCCATGTTAGTTCATATTGGATTAGTTCTCTCGTGTATCGTGATTGGGTCGTGTCGTGGCTTCACCTGTGTCTTGACTGAATCGTGTCTGCAAGTGTGTGTGAGTGAAATGTTATTCCTGTAGGAACGAAATAGTAAAGCGTAATACTCTAGAGGGGGGTGAATAGAGTAGGCAGCGGAATAATGCTAAATAAAAATGTTAGCAGCACAATCACAGAATATTAATCACAACTGAAATAATGTAAAGGAAAAGTTAAGAGAGCAAACGCAAAGACAGCGATGTATATTGGTATCCCTCTGTTGAGGACTAATCCAGTCGGTAGAACTCTTGCTACCAGTTGAATCCACTATTGGAAAAACCGCAAGTTTTCTTACGAAGTCCTTGCAACTTCTACAACGCGAGCTTTGATACGAAGAACTCGTCCAACTTCAAATGTGAAGAGGTATTCTTCAATCAAGCCTTCTGATTACAATCTCTCAGAAACTTCTAGACCGTACCGCACTGGCAAATTGACTAGAGGATTGTAACTGGCTTGGGATCTGAAATTGAAAGCTCTAGAAAACTCTTTGAAAGACTGAAAGTTTTAGATAGAGAGAAGATTGAAAGTGAATGAGTGAGTTGAAATGATCGAAATCCTTCTCTATTTATAGGAGTTCCAAAGGCAGACTTCTGTCAGAATTCGGGCAGAATTCGGGCAGAACTTTTTGAGCAAATCTCGGTCAAATTCGCAACTGCAGGAGGACCAAGTTCCAAAGATTCAAAATCACAACGGCCACTAACCGAACTCTGGCCAAACTCTGGCCGAACTCTGGCCGAGTTCTGTCAGGGTTAGGTTAGGGTTTTAAAAATAGGTTTTGGTAATTTTTGAAAACCTTTTTGTAAACATTTTGATAGGTCATTTTAAAAATATTTTGAACTATTTTGGGGATAGCCTATTTGCCAGTACGACTCGGTGTACAACATATTCCTAGACTCAAATAAAATAAAAATTACATTGCATAGGAAATACAGACTCGAGTAGACAAACAGATCTTCAGTCTTGAACGGAGTGGATAGCCAATCTTGCTTATGTCTAAGAAACCGAGATGTCCCAACTAGCTTTGTATATCCAGACTGAGTTTGATCAATTATTAAAATCAGGTTGACCATATGACCAATGGGCCAACAATCTCTCCCATTTTGATAATTGACAAACTATGAATGATATAACATTAAGCTTGTTCAAAAAGAATCAAAACGTGAAATTGTTCATGTCCTGTATTTAACTCAAAAAAAATGTTAGATCTTTTAATTTTCTCCCCCTTTGTCACTTAGCAAAATAATTGCACAAGAGAAGGCTCCCCCGCATTTAATGCAGAAGGCTCCCCTGCAACTAATGCATAAGGAACAAATAGTGAGAAAACATAATAAATAAAACATAAAGAGTAGATATACATCATCACATGTATGTAAAGTTTCTACAGATTATCATCACAAGCATGCTATTTGCTCAAAAGAATATTATCACATGCATGCTATTTCACAGGCAGTTTGTAATGAAGAAGCAGTATAAAGAGATAGTGCTAAAACAAAGTGCTGAAATAAACTGAAATATCATAAAAGAAACACCATAAGCATGTCCATGATGATAAAAGTACTGAAAGCATACTACAAAGTGCTGATAAATATCAAAAGTACTGATAAAAAGAAATACTGATAAAAACTTGGAATGTTGGAGCATTTCCAAGTATACAATAGAATGTCACTAAAAAATTAAATCACATCTCCTCATCACTATCCTCGTCATCATCATCATCAGCAGCTCGGCCAGCATGACCGGAAGGACCAGCACCAGAAGTACCAGCGCCAGAAGGATGAGTAGGGGCGCCAGTATACAACTCACCAACGTAGTCACGAGGTGCACGATACCAATCATAGGCGTTACCTGGCTGGAAGTAGGCATGGACAGCCTCATCCTCACAGCGGTAACCCGAAAAAGCTGGATCTGGAGGGATGGAGGCGGCAGAGTGACCAGTCTAGGCAAAACGCAGATCGACCAAGGAGTTTGCCATCGCCTGGTAACGGGTGACGTCGCGGAACTCACGCTCGCGAGCCATGTCCGTCAACGAGACGTGCAAAGCAGATAAGTGCTGATGTATACCCTCAAATGTCATGGCATACTGATGAGGTGGTGGAGGAGGTACAGTAGGAGGAGCAGTAGGTGGAGCTGAAGCAGTCCGGCTGCGACGAGATAGCTGAAGAAACTTGGGCTCAGAGTCCTGAGTACAAGTCGATAGATCGATCTCAAATCGCTGAAAGATACGAGGGAGAATCATCGCGTAAGAGAGATTTCGATCTCTTGTACGACATCATCCCATCATCTGAATGATAGTCTTAGGGGTGGAAAAAGGAATCCCCTTAAGAATATGGTACATGGCGGACAGCTCAAGTAAGGTCACATCTGTTTGCCATTAAAATTGTTTGATTGAAAACTTTAATACAAACAGAACAGTGTTACAATATAGGACTTAGATGTAGTCCTAGGAGTACACTTTTGTTTAATCTGGGTTCCTAGTGCCAATGGAGCGAGTGGTAATACATTGACTCCGTTGACGGGTTGACGACGGTTATCAGTTCTCTGAAGGTGTAGATTGCTCTGGATGCTGGAGCTTGCTGAGAGGAGGAAGACGTTGAATGTCTGTATCTGCCTCTTGGGTGGTATGTTTGTTCGTATCTGTCTCTGTGTGTCTAAAAGGAGGAAATGATTCCTCTATTTATAGCTGGGCAGGTTGGCTGCTCATGCGCGCATATGTAGGATGCGCCGGTGCGTGGGGACGCCACGTGGAGATTGCTGACGGAGGCGCATGGATGATGCGCCCTACTCGAGGGGTTGAATTCTTCATACTGCTGTTGTGAGCCGGCACGTAGCAGAGGAGAAGATCTTTCTGTTGCTGAAATCTTGGATGAGTTGAGTCAAAGGACACGTGTCATCGACCCATGGCTCAAAGATCTCGAATTTGATGGGGGGACGATTTGGTGGGATGTGCCTTAGATTGGGCGCATGATGAGATTTTGGCTCGTGACCTTTAGGAGTCACGAGCCGTTCTGGGCGCATGGCTTTTGAGGCGCATGCGAGCGACTTTTCTTCTGTCTTTCGGGATCAGAGATCAGTCTGGGGTGCATGACTTTTGAGGTGCATGCAAAGCTTCAACTGGAGACTTTTCTTCTGTCTTTAGGGATCAGTGAAGGATCTGAGGCGCATGGCTTTTGAGGTGCATGCAGGTTTGGGTGCATGGCTGCCGAGGCGCATGCGGGCGGTTGAGTGGCCACGTGGCAGTAGCCGTCGAAGTAAATTCATGATGTTGCTGACGTTGTGGACGCTTCATTTTCTGCAAAAGCTGTCAACCGTTCAGGCTTGGGGAGGCGTGCTGCCAACTCTGTCAGGTCAGCATTTAATGTTGGTGACATTCGATGGACAGCTGAGTGGGCGCGTCGGTTGACGTTCTACTAGGCGTATGGAGACGTATGGGGGCGCATCCTCTGTGATGCGCTCGGTTCAGGGTGCATCTGTGAGAGGCGCTTAGTGTTTGAAGGGGTGTGATGCGCTGTCCCGCCGGCGCATTTGACACGTCTCTGATGATGTGGCTGTTTCGCTTCTCGAGTGCTTTTAATAGCCGTTTGGCTGAAGTCGAGGCGTCCGGTTCATCCATTTAATATAAGTTTATTGCACGTAATTCGGAGAGCCATCCACTTGGCGTATGGGTTTGATCTGCCCGGCCTATAAATAGTGGCATGGAGAGAAGGTTGGCCTCTCACTCTCTCACATCTTTCCAACATGAACTCGAGTTCTCGGGTGCATTCTGTTGACGAAGTGCTCCCGAGGGTGAAGATGAGACGCCATGTCGTCGTTAATGCTCCTGAAGGTGACTGTTACATCCAAAAGACGGAGTCGAGGGCTTCCGAGGCGGGTGGAAGGTGCCTGTTGCATCCAAAGATAGGGATGCTCGGGCCTCGTCTCCGTTGTTTCGGAAGAGCCGTAGATCGGAATGGCGGTGCTAGGCTCTATCTTCCTTCAAAGTGGGTGTCGCCCACTCTGAAAGCTGCTCCTTTAGCCGTATTTCGATTACGGTCTTCCTTGGTCTTTGGAGGCTCTTCCGAAGCCTCCCTTGGCCACAAATTTGCGGTGGTTCCAGCCAGAGGATTAAATGCATTGTTTAATCGAAGCATTTATCAGGTGAGCCTGGCTGGAAGAGCGGCACATAAATGGGCTGCTGAAGGGATGCACATGACTGAGCTGGATGCACATAACTGAGCTGCTGAAGAGATGGTGGGATGCGCCTGGTTGGAGGTGCATAGTATCTGCTGTACCTCGCTGGTGGCGCATGGTGACTGCTGCGCCTAACTGGCGGCACATGGTGACTGCTGCACCTATCTGGAGGTGCATGGTGACTGCTGCGCCTATCTGGAGGCGCATGGTGGCCGCTGGCTGTAGACTTAGGATCTTTCCTTTGTAGAAATTCTCCTTTGTACAACCTTTTCTAGACATGTAATAGACTTTTGTATATAAATAAAAAGTCCTTCTTCAAATGTCTATACTTATTGACTTTGCTGTGAAGTATTCTGTCCGAGTTCTGGCGCATGTAATGTCTGGCGCATGGGCTTTCTGGTTGTGAAATTCCATGCTTCTACAAGACCCCCTTCAAAGTTTTCAAAACTTTTGAATAAGTTTTGGAATACTTTGAATAAGAAGCATGGCGATCAGGGCGCATTAGTTGTTGGGCGCATGCCTGTTCGGGCGCATGCTCTTCTCAGTTAATGCCTATGATAATGCCTCGGTAACCGAAAAGATTAATGATGATCTTTTAGTTTTATCTGTTGTTATCTTCACAGGACCCGAGGCGACGACTGAGATCACTCGTCATCGGTTCACGCGTGCGACCACGACCTATAAATAGGTGAGAGATGGAGAGAGAGAGAGTTGTTCTTCTCCTTTGCTTTTGCCTTCTTTAGAGTTCTTTCTTCAAAACCCTAACTCCTTCCTCTTTGAGAGATGGCTCCCAAGACCTCTCGCGGCGGTGCCGGCAAAGGAAAGGAGCCGATGGAGTATGCTTAAGGGGATGCCCCTATCACCATTGTGACTTCGATCGACGTTCGCCCTGCTGTGACGGGTGGGTGCCATCTTTTTTACACAAGTTTTGGGCCATACTGTGCCCTAACTCAAAGTTGCCAACGCGTATGGACTTCTGTCCTGATGATACGCCGAGGCTTTATCCCGCCGACGTGCATAGGTTTAGGCCTTTATTATGCACCGAGGTTTAATTGCTGACGCGTATGGGTTTTATACCCTGAAAATGCGCCGAAGCCTTCGCTGACGCGCATGGGCTCACGCCTTGATGATGCGCCGAAGCTCCAATGCTGACGCACATGGGTTTACACCCTGATGATGCGCCAATCTATTTTGATACCTTTTGTCTTTTTGCCTGACTTCCACTTTTGTTGTGCCAGTGTCGATGACGATCCCTTTGTTGAATGAGGTCCTCCTGGACGCTTCTCTTTGCCAAATGGGAGTTGATTTTGATGAGGCGGTGATCAACCCTGCAAAGGATGCTATCTTACAGAACCAGCCCCGGGAGAGAATGCTGCAAATCCAGAACCAGTTGCCATTTTTCCTCCAGAGTATGATGGAGAGTGGTAAACTGAAGTCTGCTGAATCTGAAGATGTGACTTTCTTAAAACCTGCCTTTCTGTTTGGCGACCGACTAGTCTTTTCTGAAGCGAAGATACTGAAGATCAAAGAAGATTGGTTCTTTTCTGCCAAAGGTATGGTTCTATACATGCGGCAGGTTGACCGTCAGTTGCCGCTGACGGCCTTTTATCGTTTAGCTTCGAAGAGAAGGATGGGTTGGGAACTCACTCCTTCTCAAGGAGGGGCCTTGGAAGGTATCCTTTCGATCGACGCCACCTCGAACCAACGAGATACCTTGGCTGCTTCACGAGCCAGTTCCTCGTTCAGTTACCGAGCCTTGCGTCCCGGGAGCCTCTACAGTGAAGTCCCAAGCGACACGTTTTCTTTCAGTGCCCTGACCTTTGCAAATCAGATACTGACAGTGAAGGTCATGTACCCGACGATTGGCTTTAGAGTCGAAGGTTGGTGTCACTACATTCTGAAGTGGGACGAGTTGACCACTTGGGTGCTTTCAAGGTTCAAAGTTGAGCTTAAGGAGATCGGGCTGACAGCCGCCATTCGGGCCACGCAGGCGGGCGTGGATCTCAATAAGCCCATATTCCTTACGCTCTTGGAATTATTCAATGCCCATACTGGCAGCTTTTTCACTCCGGTGGGAGAGTTAGGGGCTGAAGAAGTGGCCGCTGACATCGGCGGTTCCTCCGGGCTTGAGAAGGGTAAGGGTGTGGAGCCCTCTGTTGCTCCTTTCACTTGGGAAACTATCTCGACGCCTGTGCCAGCTTCCTCTGTTGCTTCGGCTCCTCAGGCTAGCAGTCCAGCCCCTGTTGACGAAGAGCCTATTGATACCGAGGTTTAAGCCTCGCAGGTTGAGGTTGGCGGATCTTCTTCCGGTCCGCTAACTGTAGTGGCTCCTCCAACTCCTGCTATGATACCGCAGGTACTGGCGGACGCAGACGAATATGTGAAATTCCTCGTCGAGGGGGTGTACAAAATGCTGCAGAGGGGTGTATCTGCGGTGATAGATGCCAACGGGAGCTTTGCGACGGGAAAAAACTCTGGCAATGCCCTGTATCGAGCTGATCCGCGTTCACCAAGGCCACGACCATATGGCCAAAATTCTGGAGGCTTCGGTGATCGAGCTGGACGAGCGGCTTGCGGAACTTCAGCGCATCCAGCGAAATGACCTCTCCGTCTTGGTAGATGCGGAGAAGGGGCAGTTGATTGCCGAGATCGAGTCTTCCTACCAGGCCACTGTGGGCATTTAGGAGCACGAGGTGGCTGAGACTGAGGCTGCGGTAGAGCAATTGTCTCAGTCCATAAAGAAGACGATGGAAACGCGAGCTGCGTTGGATGCTAACATCGCAGAGATCAACACCCAGATGCGCCGCCTTGAGGACCAACGGGCCCGACTCCAGTTAGATGTCGAACGCGTCCGAGCTGAATACGCAGCATTTAAGAAAGAGGAAGCGACTTTTACTCAGCGGACTCTTGCCTTGGCTCAGCAGCGACAACAGCTTGATGAGAAGCATGAGAGCGAAACTTCCGCTGAGGCTGTTGAATTGATGCGTCAGAAAGCTGAGCGCCGAGTCCTGGCGACTGTGGAGACCCGTACAGCCGACTTAAGACGTCGAGTCAGAGAGCTCTCAGCCCATCCTGGAGAGGTTCAGGGACCGTAGCTTCTCCCTTTTTTTAATGTTCTTTTGCAACCCTTGCTGGGGGGATAGTGTAGCTTTGTACTCTCTCTTTCAGAAAAATAAAGAAGTACGCAACCTTTTTTTGTGATGTGTTCATTTTTGTTATTATGAACTTGGTGATTTGTGTGGACCTATTATCTTTTACGCACCTTGGTTTTTAGGTACAGATAATAAGTTTGAAGGAACCCACATGTTTGTTCAGAGGTGATGTGGACATGGCAATCATTAGGTTCAAAATGATAGAATCTTCCTACTCAGAGGTATTATGGACGTGGTAGGAATGATCCTGGGGGATACGCTGAACAACTCAGAGGTGATGTGGACGTGGAAGTTCGGCGATCAATGTACGACAACGCAGGGGTTGTTTGTACGAGATGTTTACTCAGAGGTGATGTGGACGTGGTAAACATGAAGGATAGCGTCGGCTTACGCAGTGTAAGATTCTGCTTTGTAGGGTGTAGAGGAACAACTCATAGGTGATATGGACGTGGTTGTCTTTCTACTGAAGGATGCCACGGAACAGCTGGGTTCTAGAAGCGTATGAGTTTGTGGAAGGAGATTGTGCGTGAGCCCCGATGATTGGGCCCACAGATCCCCTTTGGGGAAGTACATGTCTGGAGGATGTCAAGAATAGTACTTCTTTAGAAACTTGCCGTTGATGGGCATCATGAACAAGTCCCCATTGGGTTTGGCGAGGCGGTAAGCACCGTTGGAGTATACCGTCTCTATGATGAAAGGTCCTTCCCACTTGGGCTCGAACTTTCCTGGTGTCTTGTGAGTTAACACCATTGGCCTTCTGACTGCTAGAACCAGGTCGCCAACTTGGAAAGTCCTCTGTTTGACCTTTTTGTTGAAAGCCTGTGATATACGGGCTTGGTAGAGTTCGATACGTTGTTGAGCCAGGAGACGCTTCTCATCGAGTGCCTCCAGTTTCCGTAGACGACGACGTTGATTGTCTTCTTCTATGAGTTTGTTTGTTATTGCTACGCGGAGTGAGGGTATCTGGATCTCGAGAGGCAGTACCGCTTCGCTCCCGTAGACCAGGGAGAATGGTGTGTTGCCTGTTGGGGTTCGTACCGTTGTGCGGTAGGCCCAAAGGCATTCGCCAAGCTTTTCATCCCAGTCGCGTTTGTTAGATGATACGACCTTTTTGAGTAGCCTGACAATAGTTTTGTCGAACGCCTCTGCTAACCTGTTTGCAGCCGGATTGTAGACGGTGGATGCCACATTTTGAATACGATTCTTGTCACAGAACCTGCTAAAAATGTGGCTGATAAACTGAGGACCATTTTCATGAATGATCCGCCGGGGTACTCCGAAATGGTAAATGACATGGTGTTTGATAAAGCTGACCACCCTGGCGCTCTTTACTTCTGCCAGTGGGACTGCTTCTGCCCATTTGGAGAAGTAATCGGTGATGGCCAGGATGAAGCGGTGTCCTCTTGATGAAGGAGGGGTGATTGGTCCCACAATATCCATGCCCCAGGCTTCAAAGGGCCAGGAGGCGACTGTAGGATGTAGTGGTTCAGACGGTGTATGTATGAAGTCTACATGAAGTTGGCATGCATGACATTTCTTAGCATATTCAACAGCGTCGGCGACCATGGTTGGCCAGTAGTAGCCTATACGTCGCAGTCGATCCTGCAACTTAGGACCGGGCTGATGAGCTTCGCAAGTTCCGTTATGAGCTTCTCGAAGAGCTTCGGCTGCTTCTTCGTTGGACAGGCATCAAAGGAGGAGCCCATCGAAGGAGCGTCGGTACAACATTTTGGTAGCTGTGTCGTAGTGAATCGAAGAGAGCGTCTCCTGACTGAGACGGCTTCCTTCGGGTCCTCTGGAAGGATTCCGTAGACAGCGAAGTCGATGAACGGGAACCTCCAGTCTCGGACATTAACACCAGTGTTCGTCGGTATAGCATGAGCCACTCGTAAGCATAGGTTGTTCCTAGGATAAACCAAGTCTCGGCCAGTTACTGTGACATAGTGTTGGGTCCCAAAGGGCGCCGCCAATGAGGCTGCGAGGCCAGCCAGAGCGTCAGCCTCCAAGTTTTGTAGACGAGGTACGTGTTCGATGAAGAACCCGGTGAAGGTTGAAATGATGTTCAATGCAACCTCATGGTAAGGGATCAGATCTTCATGGCGAACCTCGTACTGCCCCCGAATCTGGTTCACGACGAGTTTTGAGTCACCGTAGGCTTCCAGATAGTCCACCCCCAGCTGTTGTACGAGCTGAAGTCCCATGATGTGTGCGTTGTACTCGACAACATTGTTGGAGCACGGCTTCGAAAGGGAGTAAGCACGCTGGATGACCAACTGATCGGAGGAGACCAAGACTACCCCCACTCCTGCAATGATTTGGCCTTTGGGGCCTGTTCTTGAAGCGCCATCGAAAAACATCCGCCAAACGGAGCTTCCTTCGGTGACGTTGGATTCTTGGACCTCATCTGGGATGTCTTCATAGAGTTTTGAGGATTCTGGGATGGGGTGTGCAGCTAAAAAGTCAGCCAGGGCTTGACCTTTAACAGCTTTTTGTGGGAAAAACACCATATTATACGGTGTTAACAAGATCGCCCATGTGGCTAGCCGGAAGTTCAATGAACCTGGCTTCGTCATGAGGCCTCTGAGCGGATTGACTCGGGAAATGACATGAATTGTCTGGCCCGAGACATAATGACGAGTCTTCTGGATGGCAAACACCAAAGCCAAGCACTCCTTTTCAACGGAGTTGTACCGGTGTTCGGCCCCGATGAGCGTTCGACTGAGGTAGTAGAGTGCTTGCTCATAGCCTGTATCACTGTTTTGAGCCAGCAGAGCGCCAAGGGAATGATCCATGGCACGAACGTAGAGGAGAAATGGTTTGCCGACGACAGGTGCCACCAGGACTGGTGGGCTCGTCAAGTAGGCTTTGATGTCGTTGAAAGCCTTTTGGCACTCCTCTGTCCAGACATAGGAGACTCCCTTCTTCATGAGCTGAGTGAAGGGTTGACATTTACCGGAGAGGTTTGCTATGAACCTTCGGATGTATGCCAGACGTCCCTGTAAGCCCCGAAGTTCTCGAAGATTCTTCGGAGGGTCCATGTTGAGGATGGCTTTGGTCTTCTCTGGATCAACATGAATGCCTTTCGCCGTGATGACAAAGCCCAAGAATTTACCGCTAGAAACCCCCAGGAAGGATTTAGCGGGATTCATTTTGAGTTGATGTGCCCGCATGAGATCGAAGACCGTCTTCAGATCCTGTAGGTGATCTCCTTTGAGGCGGCTCTTGACTGCGATGTCGTCAACATAGCATTCGACTGTCTTGCGAAGATGTTGACGGAAGATGGTGCTCATAGCTCGTTGGTATGTTGCACCGGCGTTCTTCAAGCCGAAAGGCATCACTGTGTAGCAGAAAACACCCTTCGGAGTCCTGAATGACGTGTGTTTTGCATCATCGGGGAACATCTTGATTTGATTGTAGCCTGAATACCCGTTCATGAAGGACATGCGTTCAAAGCCACATGTGATATCGATCATCACATCGGTGATTGGAAGCGTGAATTCGTCCTTCGGGCAAGCAGAGTTGAGGTCCCTGAAGTCGATACAGACTCGTATCTTCCCATTCGTCTTGGTGACAGGTACGATGTTGGCTACCCAATCTGGGTGCTGTTCCTCACGGATGAAGCCGCTGGTCAGGAGTTTGTCCACCTCCTGATCGATGGCATTCATGATATCCGGACGGAAACGCCGCTGTTGTTGTTTGATAGGTTTGGCATCAGGTAAGATGTTCAACCTATGCATTGTAATCTGTGGATCGAGTCCTAGCATATCTTCGTAGCTCCAAGCAAAGACGTCGATATACTCTTTAGCCAGCTGGATTAGAGACTCTCGATCTTCTCCTTCTAGGCTTTTGCTGATGAAGATGGGTTTGGAAGAAGATCCGTCCCCAAGGTCAATCTGTTCGACTTCGTCTTCGGTAGGAGGTTTACGTAACTCAAAACGAGACTCCCATTGTTCTCCTAGGCGTTGAGCCCAGGGTTCTTCTTCGAAGGGTTCCGGCGCTTGGTCTTCGCCTTCACCTTTTTGAGGTTGTGCTGACGTCATGTTAGCTGACATCACTTTCCTGAAGACTGATCCGATACTGGTATCGGAATCCCAAGTCGATGCTTCGGACGAGTGGGAATGTTCTACGTCTTCTGCATCTGAACTCTCCGGAGTTGATGGCGGCGTGACATAGCCTACCCCCCGTCGAGTCTTGTTGTAGTAGTCCTGCGGCTTTCCTTTGGGTGTTGGAAGCCGGAGAGGGAGACGTCGACCCTTGCCGTAGTTTAGGCCTTTGTTGCTTTTTAGGTCGTAGCCCATCTTTTGGATAATGTGCTTTGCCGTATCCGTGTACCGATAGACTTGTACTCTGCCGGTATCAGGTTCTGGCTCGAGTGGCGGGAGGTCTTGATGACGCTCGACTTTGCCCAAAATGATGGATCTTTCGTCTCGGCTTCGTGGAGGGGCTATGAAACAGACTCCTTAAGACAGGACTACTTGATTTACATTATGGACGGTCGTTATTTGTGTTTGCAACGACCGTAGAGCGTTATCTAATGTATACATGGTATTCCAATGTGGAAGACAAGAATAATTAAAAGACACTCTATTATTGATGAAGTACGAGATTTTATCCCGTAGGATTACATTGTCTAAGGAGGGTGCATCTACATCAGCAGAGATATATTCGCCAAGCTCCTCATCTGTAAGCACTGGGGCTGGATCAGGAGAGTCCACCACAGCTTTGATCTTGGGGTCCGAGAGGGTTATGTGAGCCCTCTCTGACGTCTTGGATGACTGCGAGGGCTTGCACTTGAGACGCACCTTCAGAGGTGCCTCAACTGTGTCTCCTGTGAGTGGTGCTTTCCCCTGTAATTTTGCCACCAGGGGAGCCGACGTTTGAGGCAGTTTTCTCTTGAGGCGTATCTTCAGGGGAGCCTCAGGAGTCGGGGCTTTCCCTGATAGTTTGATGCTCATTGGAGGCACCTTCTGGGGTGGTTTGCCCTTCAGTCGGATCTTCAAAGGGGCATCTGGAGTCATCTCAGGCTCCGTGTCTGGCTCAGTTGCCGTCTCTACCTCATCATCAGCATCGTTGGCTTCCTCCTCGTCAAGTGGCTTGTACAAGTCGGAATCGGTGAAGTAGGCTTCAATCCCTTTGAAAGGATCGATGTCTGCGAACTCCGTCCGGATGACGCCGTTGGTGGATACATATTACATGCATTGGTGGAGCGTAGAAGGCACCATCATGTACTCATGTAGCCACGGTCGGCCGAGCAGGATGTTGTAGTTGACCTCGGCATCCACCACATAACAGGTCACCTCAGTTTTGAGGTTGCCGATGTGACACTTCAGTCGGATCTTGCCTAGTGGCTCGCTTTTGCTAGCGTTGAAGCCACTGATGGTTGTGTTGGAGGGCGCCAGCCGATGCATTGGGATCCCCAATTTTGATAGCAGTGCCTTCGGGATGATACTGAGGGAAGACCCCGGATCGATCTGAATCCGGCTCATCTTGACTGAACCGATGTACCCTGTGTAATACAGCGGTCGGTTATGTCGGTGGTGCTTGAGCAGCATGTCTTGTTGGATGAAAGTTATGTTTGGGATAACTTCATCCGCACAATGACAGTACGCACAAGTAGTTGGGAGGTCTTCAGGCTGCTTGACCTGACTGAGAAAGGATTCAGCGTCCTTCAGAGCTTCGCAGAGAGCTTCTCGGGAGTCTTTGGAAAGACGCAGGAGCTCAAAAAAGACAGGCGTGCAGGAGTACTGGCCAGTTGTGCCAGTATGTCAAAGTTGTGGGGCTTGGCTAGCCCCGAAGCATTCTCCTTTCGTAGAGATCTGTCGAAACGAGCCTCCACCTGCTTCTGCTTATTGGCTGCTGAGGGTTTAGACGGGCCCTCCTCAGGGATGGTGCCAGGAGGCACCACCTCGGCGGTAGCTTCGCCGAGCTGAGCGTTCTGTTGTGCACGCGTCTATACTGGAAGTGCCTCTTCCGTTGAAGAAGAGACCGTCCGGCAAGACTTGATCTTCCTGCCTTTTGATTTGGAGGTAGAGCGTATCTCCGGTTGAGTCACCTCGGAGACGAGGTCGGTGTAAACCCAGAGGACCTCTCCCCGAGATGTGGTGAGTGGGACGAGTCCACTCGCATTGTCACGGGTAGGTGGCAAGTTCACCACCTCCATTGTCGCCTTAGGGATGGGGACGACACCATCTTGTGTGGTGGTCGGCGGCAAGGTGCCGAACTGAAGTGACACCACATTGGCTGACACCGTCTTCTCTTCATAGTCGACGGAGATTACATCGGCATTGATCGTGCGCTGGATGTAATTCTTGAGGACGTAGTAGTCCTTGGTCGGGTGTCCGACAAACCGATGGTAGTGACAATACCTCGGGTTGTCCACTTTCCCGACTTCATCGGACCGCTTTGGGTCCGGAAGCTTGATCTTGTCACCCTGCTTCAGTATTTCAAAGAGTTGCAGGGTGTCTTCGTCATTGAATGAATACACCTCCTTGGGTCTCGGTGCCAGTGGAGGCTTCTGAGTAGGCGCAGATGCGCCTTTCGAGGCATTAACAGTCAATGCCTGTTTCCCCTTTGCTTCTCGTCCGGAGTTGTTGGCTGCAGACCTTTTCCCCTTATCATCAAAGGCGGAAAAGCTGACACCCAGAAGACGTGCATTGGGCGCCTTCTTTTCTGCGGCTTCAGCTTCGATGATGAGGGAGCTCCAATCGGGAGGGGGAGTAGAGTTGAGCCAGAGCTTCACTGCAGGCAGCATGTTCATGCTGCAAGAGGAGAGGAGCGCATGTTCTGGCATGCCTGGAGGTAGCCTGAAGCAGGCCTGTCGGAAGCGTTCGATGAACACCCGAACCGTTTCTTTCTCCTTCTGGCGTATCTCTATGAGAGATGCCATCGTCATGTCCTTCCCGCCGTCGTAGAAGCGATCGAGGAAGAGGCGCGTCAAGTCGTCGAAGGACGATATAGAATTGTCAGGGAGGCTGCAGTACCAGTCATATGCTACCCCTTTTAGAGCCCCAACAAAGATGCTGGTGAGGAGCGCGTCCTCCTTTGGAAGATGCCCCATCTGTGACTGGAAATATGTCAAGTACCGACGCGGAGAGTCCTTTCCGTCGTACGGCGTGAGTGTTTGTGGTTTATATTTTGGAGAATAAACTACCTTGTTCCACTCGAGGGGATAAGGCTGGGGAATGCCCATCTTTTGGCGCTCCTCTTGCCTGTTCTTGGACTCGAAGCGCTCCCGCAAGTCCTTGATCATTTCGACCACATCCTCCGTGGAGCTAGGAGTCGGGGAAGGTGGCACTATCTGGAGTGGAGCGTTTGAGGGCTCCGACGTCCGGGGTGCTTCTGTATCTGAGGGTGCCCGTTGAAAGGGTACACTCGACTCCCCATTGGCTCCTGGGTCGTGACCGGTTGAAGGAGTTCTGGTCAAGGCCGACCGTATATCAAATACTGCTTGAGTCAGTGCTTGTATAGAGGCAGAGAGGGTTTTGAGTCCTCCCTCTAATGAGTCTATGCGCTGGACAATGTCTTGCGGCGGCGCATCAGACTCGGAATCACCCCCAGTCACGTATACTGTCCTGACACGGTCGGGAGTAGATGGATTGGTTGAGGCTTCGCTCTCGGCCTCACTTTTATGTGGGGGAGTCACCTCTCCTGGTGTTCCACCTTGGCTACCCCCAGCCACATTCTGGAGGTCATTCTCGACGTGCGCATCTGCATGGGCCTGATTGCCCTCAGCTCCGTCTTGAAGGGCCTCTTCGTCTCTACCCCCAGCTGTGTCCTGGGGGACATCTTCGTTTTGAGGGGCTTCTGGGAGGCTGACTTCGCCTTGAGGACGAAGATCCGCCGCAGCTGTGCTTTGGACATCTTCGTCTTCGGAATGAGGCTCAACAAGGGTCTGACTACCCCCAGTTTCCTCCAAGAACTTCTTTCTCGATCGAGTGCCTTCGAACACTCCCGAGGTTGAGACAGCTGCCTTGGTTTTACTTGGCTGGCTTTTGGATGAAGACGAGGGATTGCCAGTCGTCTTCCGGACTGAGGAGGAGTTGGAGGTCGCGTTGCATGAAGCAACCTTTGGCTCCTCTTCTGTTGATACCTTCATCCCGAGGCGATGTCGGAGGGGTGTCGATGATTGCAGCCGCTGGAAGACTGACTGCCTTGGTGGTACTGCTGCCTTGCAACAGCAGTTGATGGTGACCACCGCACAAGTATGCCCCGTGAGAGGCACATCGTGCTTGTTGGTCGACTCTCCTGACCGGCGCTTGTGAGTGATCACGTTACGCAGGTCGTTGAAGGAGAGTGCTACCTTCACACCCCCTTCAAGCGCATGGCAAGGCCAAACGCCAGGGTGGATAGGTGAGTGCTGCGCCTCCTGAACTAATACCAAGCAGGCATCACGATCAGTAGTGGGAGAACCACAACATTTGAAGTAACTTGAACGGTCCTCAAACGCACAACCAGAGGAGGCGCGGGAGTTCAAGACCACTGAATTTGCCTCACTTGACTTGGTTGTGCACGCAGTAGATGCGCCCAAGTGAGATGAGGACTTTGAAGGTCGACTCGTTTTTGGTGCAGAGGCACCTGATTCGACCATGTACAGCTTGCCATCGGCAGCGCGCGTGATTGTGAACGCGTGCCTCTGACCTGCTGCTGGCATAGCACGTTTGTGGCGCATGGCCCGTGCTCCCTTGAATTTTTTGTACTAGCCCGCTGGGGCGCATAGTACTCAGCATCCAAATTCTCCTCGCCATTACAGCGAGTGAGTCTGTCAAAGACAGAGACTTTTTGTGGCGCATCAGAGGTGATGCGCGGGGCATTGGCGGTGCCCCTGCTCCGTCGACGCATCTTCCTCGCCTGAGAGGGAGATGGCTGGGGAACATGGTCTACCGCACGCTTCCCCGAGAGATGCGTTGCATCAGCGGGCGCACCTTGGTTGCTGAGAACGTCAGCAGGAAGGGAGGGCTGGATTGGCGCATTCCCTTCAGTGGTGGTGCCCGAGGCGTCGACCTTGCGCACCTAGACACGGCGGGTCTTCTTCGGCTTCGGTAGCCGCTTCGAAGGACTCGTACTTCCTTCAGAAATGAACTCCTCGTACGCCTGTTGATTGAGGCGCACGACCAGCATCTTGTGGGAGGAGCCCACCTTCACGTCGTCGGCCTGTGACACGGCTTTCTCGGAGGAAGAGAAAGAGGTCCCCAGCAGAGTCGCCAGCTTGTTTGCCATTAAAATTGTTTGATTGAAAACTTTAATACAAACATAACAGTGTTACAATATAGGACTTATATGTAGTCCTAGGAGTATACTTTTGTTTAATCTGGGTTCCTAGTGCCAATGGAGCGAGTGGTAATGCGTTGACTCCGTTGACGGGCTGACGACGGTTATCGGTTCTCTGAAGGTGTAGATTGCTCTGGGTGCTGGAGCTTGCTAAGAGGAGGAAGACGTTGAATGTCTGTATCTGCCTCTCGGGTGGTATGTTTGTTCGTATCTGTCTCTGTGTGTCTGGAAGGAGGAAATGATTCCTTTATTTATAGCTGGGCAGGTTGGCTGCTCATGCGCACATATGTAGGATGCGTCGGTGCGTGGGGACGCCACGTGGAGATTGCTGACGGAGGCGCATGGATGATGCGCCCTACTCGAGGGGTTGAATTCTTCATACTGCTGTTGTGAGCCGGCACGTAGCAGAGGAGAAGATCTTTCTGTTGCTGAAATCTTGGATGAGTTGAGTCAAAGGACACGTGTCATCGACCCATGGCTCAAAGATCTCGGATTTGATGCGGGGACAATTTGGTGGGATGCGCCTTGGATTGGGCGCATGATGAGATTTTGGCTCGTGACCTTTAGGAGTCACGAGCCGTTCTGGGCGCATGGCTTTTGAGGCGCATGCGAGCGACTTTCCTTCTGTCTTTCGGGATCAGAGATCAGTCTGGGGCGCATGGCTTTTGAGGCGCATGCAAAGCTTCAACTGGAGACTCTTCTTCTGTCTTTAGGGATCAGTGAAGGGTCTGAGGCGCATGGCTTTTGAGGCGCATGCAGGTTTGGGCGCATGGCTGCCGAGGCGCATGCGGGCGGTTGAGTGGCCATGTGGCAGTAGCCATCGAAGTAAAGTCATGATGTTGCTGACGTTATGGACGCTTCGTTTTCTGCAAAAGCTGTCAACCGTTCAGGCTTGGGGAGGCGTGCTGCCAACTCTGTCAGGTCAGCATTTAATGTTGGTGACATTCGATGGGCTGAGTGGGCGCGTCGGTTGACGTTCCACTAGGCGTATAGAGACGTATGGGGGCGCATCCTCTGTGACGCGCTCGGTTCAGGGCGCATCTGTGAAAGGTGCTTGGTGTTTGAAGGGGTGTGATGCGTTGTCCCGCCGGCGCATTCGACACGTCTCTGATGATGTGGCTGTTTCGCTTCTCGAGTGCTTTTAATAGCCGTTTGGCTGAAGTCGAGGCGTCCGGTTCATCCATTTAATGTGAGTTCATTATACGGAATTCGGAGAGCCATCCACTTAGCGCATGGGTTTGATCTGCCCGGCCTATAAATAGTGGGATGGAGAGAAGGTTGGCCTCTCACTCTCTCACGTCTTTCCAACATAAACTCGGGTTCTCGGGTGCATTATGTTGACGAAGTGCTCCCGAGGGTGAAGATGAGACGCCATGTCGTCGTTAATGCTCCTGAAGGTGACTGTTACATCCAAAAGACGGAGTCGAGGGCTTCCGAGGCGGGCGAAAGGTGCCTGTTGCATCCAAAGATAGGGATGCTCGGGCCTCGTCTCCGTTGTTCCGGAAGAGCCATAGATCGGAATGGCGGTGCTAGGCTCTCTCTTCCTTCAAAGTGGATGTCGCCCACTCTGAAAACTGCTCCTTTAGCCGTATTTCGAGTACGGTCTTCCTTGGTCTTTGGAGGCTCTTCCGAAGCCTCCCCTGGCCACAAATTTATGGTAGTTCCAGCCAGAGGGTTAAATGCTTTATTTAATCGAAGCATTTATCAGGTGAGCCTGGCTGGAAGAGCGGCACATAACTGGGCTGCTGAAGGGATGCACATGACTGAGCTGGATGCACATAACTGAGCTGCTGAAGAGATGGTGGGATGCGCCTGGTTGGAGGTACATAGTATCTGCTGCGCCTAACTGGTGGCGCATGGTGACTGTTGCACCTAACTGGCGACGCATGGTGACTGCTGCGCCTATCTGGAGGCGCATGGTGACTGCTGCGCCTATCTGGAGGCGCATGGTGGCCGCTGGCTATAGACTTAGGATCTTTCCTTTGTAGAAATTCTTCTTTGTACAACCTTTTCTAGACATGTAATAGACTTTTGTTTATAAATAAAAAGTCCTTCTTCAAATGTCTATACTTATTGACTTTGATGTGAAGTGTTATGTCCGAGTTCTGGCGCATGTAGTGTCTGGCGCATGGGCTTTCTGGTTGTGAAATTCCATGCTTCTATAACATCATCTTTGGAAGTGGATTTGGGAAGGATAGTAGAGTAGATGATGCGATGCAATTCGTAGTTGAACAAGTTCAGGTTGTTAGCCTTGAACTTTCCAGAGCGTACTCTGTCAGGAGCACAGAGTTCCGCTTTGAAACTAGTGAGTGTCGTGCCTTCGGGAAACTCGAATTCCGTGATTCTACTAGCGGTTCACCTTCATTGGGAATACCAAGAATCTTCGCTAGGAGGGCATCATCGAACTCGATGTCGATGCCTCCAACACGTGTGCTCACGACAAAAGTGTTTACTACGAGATTGAAATAGAATAAACGAATGGCATTAGTAGCTATCAGGAAGCACAGTTTAACAAATAAGTGTAACCCTAATGCCTCAAACAAGTGACGATGATCGGGAAATACCGTCCATTTGATCGGAGCGCCGCCGCATATGGATCGGGTGGAAAAATCACAGTACCATAATAGAGCTTGATCGAGGGTTTGAAAGAAAAACCCATCGAAAGCGCCGTCGCTCGTTTGGATCGGCGAAAAGAGTGAATCCGTGTGTGGATTCGAAGACGACCCTTCCTCACTAGGAGTGGTCTTCTTCTTCCTCTTGAATGGATTAAATTTAGGTGCCATTGAAAATAAAAAGCACAAATTGAAAGGTGGAGAGAGAGGGAGTTATACCTCACGAAATCAGGATATGTTGTAGAGAATGTCGATCTCCGCACGATTCCAAATTTTGGAGAGATTTCACCAAGTAGATTGGAAGAAAAAGATTGGTAAAGAACTAGGGTTTGATGGCTCGGGTCGGCTGCTGCTGCTGTTTGAATTGGTTTGGAAGCAATGAAAGAGAAGAAGCTCTCGGGTTCTGGATATATACACATATACCCTCAACCGAACTCGGGCCGAATTCGGTCAGAGCTCTGGCCGAATTCGCCTAGGGTTCTTCAAAGTTGATTTTTGCCACTTCTTTTTCATTGTCTCATTTCAAATATTTAATTCAAAGATTAGTTATTTTAGCCTTCAAATAACATAATTAATAATATTTTATGAATTAAATGTCGTTACACAGCGACTGTCTCAGATTAGCTGTAGGAGTACTGTCCCAGCTGGCGGAGGTTCACCGGGGAACTCTTAAATACCGCTTCGCTTCAACCGTAGTTGTGGTGACAGACAGACTCTTTATTGGCTTGTCTCTAACACAATTTTTTGCGTATTGAGATATAATCATAAAATAGAATCAATTAATATTATTGACGTCCAAAATTCCTAATTCTCGACGTAAATAATTGAAATGATCTTCCGCTAGAGGTTTAGTGAAGATGTCAGCTAATTGATTTTCAGTATCTATGTACACAAGATTTATATCTCCATTTTGATGATGATCTCTAAGAAAATGATGTCTAATCTCGATATGTTTAGTACGAGAGTGACATACTGGATTCTTAGTCAAATTAATAGTGCTCGTGTTATTACAGAAAATGGGAATATGTGTGTAAAATAAATCATAGTCTTCTAGGGTTTGTTTCATCCACAAAATCTGAGCGCAACAACGTCCTGCGGCGATGTACTCAGCCTCTGTTGTTGATAGGGCTACAGAATTTTGCTTTTTACTAAACCAAGAGACTAAAGCTTTGCCTAAGAAATGACATGTGCCACTTGTACTTTTTCTATCAACTTTGCATCCAGCAAAATCTGCATCCGAATAACCGATAAGGTCAAAGGATTTAGTTTTGGGATACCACAAGCCAACAGAAGAAGTGCCTTTAAGGTATCGGAAGATACGCTTAACTGCGGACAGATGTGATTCCTTTGGGTTAGCTTGAAAACGTGCACACAGGCAAACACTAAACATTATATCTGGACGACTAGCAGTTAAATAAAGTAAACTACCAATCATACCTCGATACTTACGTGTGTCGACTGGCTTGCCTTGTTCATCTAAATCAAGCTTTGTTGAAGTTGCCATTGGAGTGCCAATAGGTTTGACATTGTCCAGATCGAACTTCTTTAGCAAGTCTTTTGTGTACTTGGCTTGATTTATGAATGTCCCATTATCAGTTTGTTTGATTTACAATCCGAGAAAGAATTTCAGCTCTCCCATCATGCTCATTTCAAACTCATTCTGCATACACTTAGAAAATTCTTGACACAGAGATTCATCAGTTGATCCAAATATAATATCATCAACATAGATTTGAATTAAAAGCAACTTGCCATTAAAAGATTTAATAAATAGTGTAGTGTCAACCTTCCCTTTTAAAAAACCGTTGTCAAGTAGAAAAGAGCTTAGACGATCATACCAAGCACGAGGGGCTTGTTTTAAACCGTAGAGAGCTTTCTTCAACTTGAAAACATGATCTGGGTTTTTGAAATCCGTAAAACCTGGAGGTTGTGCTACAAAAACTTCTTCTTTTTATAAAACCATTTAAAAAAGCACTCTTCACATCCATTTGAAAAAGTTTGAAATCATGAAAACATGCAAATACACATAACATGCGAATGGATTCTAATCTCGCAACTGGAGCATAAGTCTCATCGTAGTCGATACCTTCTTCTTGATTGTATCCTTGAGCTACAAGTCGAGCCTTATTACGAGTCACTAAACCATTCTCATTCAGTTTGTTTCGGAATACCCAACGGGTGCCAATGACCGGATAATCAACAGGCCTGGGAACAAGTTCCCAAACTTGATTCCGTTCAAATTGGTTTAATTCCTCTTGCATAGCATCTTTCTTAAAACTATCACTACATGCTTCATCAATAGTTTTGGGTTCTAGCTGTGAAATAAATGCAACACTAGAAACAATATCTCTACAGGATGTACGAGTACTTACTCCCTTGGTAATATCACCAATTACCAAGTCCTTTGGATGATTAGCTGTAAATTTCAACCTTTTCGTTTCATTCTGAAGGTAGCTGGTTCCTGGATCTTCTCTAGGAGGTTCAGCTAGTGCAGAGCTTGGTTGAGAATCAGCTGGAGTTGAGCTTGGTACAGATGTATCTTCGTCATTGTCATCAATTGTCATTTGATTCAATTCATCAAAAGTGACATTGATTGACTCTTCGATGATCATGGTACGTTTGTTGAAGACTCTGTATCCTTTGCTCTTGGCCGCATAACCTAAAAATATACCTTTATCGGCCTTTTCATCAAATTTTCCCAAATTATCTTTTGTATTAAGAATAAAACATTTACAACCAAAAATTCTAAAGTATGAAACTGAAGGAATTCTATCAAACCATAACTCAAATGGAGTCTTCTTCGATTTGGGTCGAATTAGAACTCTATTGAGAACAAAACAAGCTGTGTTGACAGCTTCAGCCCAGAAATATTTGGGTAAACTAAACTGGTTTAACATCACTCTGGCCATTTCGATTAGAGTTCTGTTCTTACGTTCCACAACTCCATTTTGTTGTGGAGTCCTAGGGCAGGAGAACTCGTGTATAAAACATGTGTGTCACAAAATTGCTCAAAATCAGCATTCTCGAATTCGCCACCATGATCGCTTCTAATGCGAGTGATCATGTAACCTTTTTCATTCTAAACTTTCTTGCAAAAGGCGACAAATTCGGATAATGCATCATTCTTGCGTGTCAAGAAATATACCCACGTGTATCTAGAGAAATCATCTACAATTACGAAAGCATAAAGTTTACCTCCGAGGCTAGCAACTCTGCTAGGACCAAATAAGTCCATATAAAGCAATTGTAGAGGTCTAGTAGTACATACTGCGTTTACTGACTTGAAAGTGGATCTGGTAGCTTTGTTCCTTTCACATTGACTGTATACCGAATCCTTCTTGAATGTAATATCCGATAAACCGCGTACTAGCTTCTTTGTGGATAATCTTGATATTGTATCCATATTAGCGTGACCGAGTCTCATATGCCACAGATGACTCTCATCACTCTTGGCCATTAAGCATCTACCTGAAATGTTAGTTTCTTCTAACAAATAGAAAACATATATATTGTCTTCCCTGATACCTTCAAAGATAATACTACTAGTTGAGCTATCAACTATAGTACATTTGTCTTTGCCAAAGTTGATGCCATAACCATGATCAGCTAGATGACTTATGCTGAGTAGGTTATGTTTCAACTCGGTAACCAGACAGACATCCTTAATTACAGGATAGGGAGACTTACCAACATCACCGATACCAATAATATACCCTTTCAAATTATTACCGAAGGAGACATAGCCTTCCTTCTTTTTCTTCGACAGTGTTGCAAAGAGGGTAGCGTCACCGGTCATATGCCGTGAGCAACCGCTGTCGAGGATCCATTTGCTTCTAGAATGTGAAGGGTGTTCCACCTACAAAACAGTTTGCAGATGAAACCTTTGGTCCCATTTCTTGTAGGGTCCTGAATTGTTAGCTTTAGGTATCCATGCATAAACATTTAGATCTACAAGCTTTCTCATTCTACATGCAGATAATATATGACTAATGAGGCCACAATAATGACATTGTGCATGTCGAGTGTTGAAAGCTGAGTGGTGTGCATGGTTGGTAGGTTTGGGTTTTCTAGTATAGAAGAAAGCATACCTATAATCTTGTTTGGGCTTAACCTTTTGGGGTAAAGGTTTGATAGGGTTAGGTCTGACAGTGTTTGGCTTGGGAATGTTCCGATTTCTCGATAAGTGACACGTGTTAGGGTAGGAAGCAGCAGGCTCAGGCTGTTTTCCTAACCTAATTTCTAATCTTTTGGAAGTGTCATACAACTTAGTATAATCAGAGGTAAGTGATTCCATTCTGATTTGTGCACATTGAAGACTTTTCTTCTCTATAGAAAGTTCTTCCTTGAGTTGGTCAATAATTTTGTCTTTCTCTTCAAATGACTTGGTAGTCTCGTGTAATAAGAGCTTTATTGAAGAAAGCTCACCAGACTCACTAACATTACTTCTAACCTCAGCTAGTAGGTCGGTAAGTCTACCTATTTCACCTTTGTACTCTTGAGTACCTTCTTAGAAGTCTGATACTTACTACGCAGTTTCCTGTAATCAGTCATCAGGTCACTGAAGGCATCTCCTAATTGCTCAAGGTGAAGTCATCATAAGTATCAACTACAGGTTCAGTAGGTACCTGATCGGATGCCATAAAGCATACATTTGCAGCGTCTTCTGATTGTTCGTCTTCTGAGTCGTTGCCTTCACTTTCATGCCATATGCTGGTGTTGGCATATTTTCGTGATGTTGATCTCTTCAGGTTCCCTTTTTTATACCTGTTTCTCTTCTTGCTTGATGATGAGTTTGTGGGACAATCCTTCTTCATGTGTTCCTTCTTCTTGCAACCATAGCAGACAGCATCTTCTTGGTACCAGTTGTTGCTGTTGTTCTCTTTGACTCTCTTCTCATGTCTCATGAATCTTTTGAACTTCCTTGCTAGGAGTGCTTGATCTTCAGCATCAGATCCACTGCTGTCTGAGTCATCTTCAGCAGCTTTTCTGTGCTGAGCCTTAAGGGCGATAGTCTTCTCCTTTGGTGCAGGCTCTTCAAAATCTTGTAGCTCCAGTTCATGAGTGAGTAGCTTATCCATTAGTACTTCGAGGGACATAGTTGTGAGGTCGTTCCCTTCAATGATTGCAGTAGCCTTTGGAATCTAGTTCTTGGTGAGAGCTCGCATGAGTTTGCAAATCTTTTCATGGTTACTGTAATCTTTGCCTAGGGAGGACAAAGGATTTACAATATCCAAGAATCTCTCGAACATTTGTGTAACTGTTTCGTTGGGCTTCATTTTGAACGCCTCGTACTCTTGAGTAAGTCTGCTAACTTTAGATTCCTTGACTTGAGTCGTGCCTTCATGTGTGACTTCGAGTAGCTTCCATACTTCATTAGCCGTTGTGCAGATAGACACCCTGTTAAATTCAGTTCTGTCTAAAGCACAAAAGAGAGCATTAATGGCACGTGCGTCAAGACTGGCCCTTTTCTTTTCTTCCTCTGTATATCTGCTATAGGATTTTTCAACTAAAACTCCATCAACATTTATACGAGGTGGCTTTTGATAGCCATCAAGAACAATGGACCATAAATCAAAATCAAGAGATTTCAAGAAGAAACTCATCCGTATTTTCCAATATGTATAATATGTACCATCAAACAGTGGGGGTCTGTTTGTGGCCTGGCCTTCACTTATGAATTTCACAGTTGCCATGTGTTGTGCTGTGATCTATATAACAGTTAATTAAAAAGAATAAATAATTGCACTGTTACCTTTGCTTTACCTATAACACCCGCTCTGATACCAATTGTAGGAACGAAATAGTAAAGCGTAATACTCTAGAAGGGGGGTGAATAGAGTAGGCAGCGGAATAATGCTAAATAAAAATGTTAGCAGCACAATCACAGAATATTAATCACAACTGAAATAATGTAAAGGCAAAGTTAAGAGAGCAAACGCAAAGACAGCGATGTATACTGGTATCCCTCTGTTGAGGACTAATCCAGTCGGTAGAACTCTTGCTACCAGTTGAATCCACTATTGGAAAAATTGCAAGTTTTCTTACGAAGTCCTTGCAACTTCTACAACGCGAGCTTTGATACGAAGAACTCGTCCAACTTCAAATATGAAGAGTTATTCTTCAATCAAGCCTTCTGATTACAATCTCTCAGAAACTTCTAGACCGTACCGCATTAGCAAATTGACTAGAGGATTGTAACTGGCTTGGGATCTGAAATTGAAAGCTCTAGAAAACTCTTTGAAAGACTGAAAGCTTTAGATAGAGAGAAGATTGAAAGTGAATGAGTGAGTTGAAATGATCAAAATCCTTCTCTATTTATAGGAGTTCCAAAGGCAGACTTCTCTCAGAATTCGGGCATAATTCGGGCAGAACTCTTTGAGCAAATCTCGGTCAAATCCGCAACTGCAGGAGGACCAAGTTCCAAAGATTCAAAATCACAACGGCCACTAACCGAACTCTGGCCGAGTTCTGTCAGGGTTAGGTTAGGGTTTTAAAAATAGGTTTTGGTGATTTTTGAAAACCTTTTTGAAAACCTTTTTGTAAACATTTTGATAGGTCATTTTAAAAACATTTTGAACTATTTTGGAAATAGCCTATTTGCCAGTACGACTCGGTGTACAACATATTCTTAGACTCAAATAAAATGAAAATTACATTGCATAGGAAATACAGACTCGAGTAGGCAAACAGATCTTCAGTCTTGAACGGAGTGGATAGCCAATCTTGCTTATGTCCAAGAAACCGAGATGTCCCAACTAGCTTTGTATATCCAGACAGAGTTTGATCAATTATTAAAATCAGGTTGACCATATGACCAATAGGCCAACAATTCCTTGTCTTTCCCACAACCTGCGAGCCCACACACGGGGCGAGGGTTGTCCGTTGCACCTGCGAGTCCACATACGGGGCGAGGGTGACTTGTCTTGAAACTGACCTGCGAGTCCACACTCTGGGCGAGGGTTGGTATCCATTGATCTACCAGCAGTTCATTTATGCATACTTGATCCCGTATCCGTGTTCATAGTTACCTGTCAGTATCCACATGTCAGTTTCTCGTCTAGTTCCTGTTTATACCATGGTTATATTATTACATGATTAAACTATTAGATACACATGTTTTATGTATCTTGCTATTCCTCTGAGGACCTGATGATCTCTTCAGGTTTAGCGACTGCATGGAGTTAGTTAGCAGAGCGAGATGGTAGAGGATTGTAATGTATGATACAGGTATTGCTTGTGATATTTCTTTATTATCCTCTCGTGCTTTATATTCCATGCCATGTTATATTCTGCTTATTTTATAGACTCATATCATTCTTAGAGTATAATCGAACAATATGCTAATAGGCTGCAGACCATGACCCATAATTGTTCATTCTTGTTTTATTTGATTCTTGTGGATTGAGATACAGTTTAGATTAGACATGATACCCATGATCTTGACAGCTTATATGTACTCAAGTCGAACTGGAGTCTGCTCGATACATAGCTGGCTTGCTCACGAGGTCGTGTCCGAAAAGCGGGTGCGGGTCGTGACAACATTCCCTCAGTATTTTTCCATTTCTTACTAGTTCAGCCGTCTTGGGGTCCATCTTGGGTTTAGCAAATTCTTTCGATTCCGCCTTTTTATTTTTTCCTCGTCCACCGGTTTGGCTGGAGGTTTTGGCTTCGGAGCGGCATTTGTCTTTCGCTTTTTATTAGCCTCTACTGCTACTGTATTCTTCCCCATGGGTGTAAAATCTTTATCGGCTACTATCGGTAATGGTCATTTCAACCTCTTTCCACTACAACAAATATGGCCTACAATAGCATGCGGTGAACGTTATAAAAAGTCTTTTATAGCGTATTCTGTCCGCTATAATTGTCCCCGCTATAGTATGTGCACACTTGTGAACTCTATAACATTATAGCATTCTTGAATGCTGTAGATGGATTATAGCGTTCGTGAATGCTGTGCATGGTATATAGCGTTTGTGAATGCTATGAATGCTTTATAGCGTTCTTGAATGCTGTAGATGGATTATAGCGTCCGTGAATATTGTGGATTGTTTATAGCATTTTTGAATGCCGTGGACCTTTATAGCGTTCGTCAATGACGTAGATGGATTATAGCGTTCATGAATGCTATGGATGGTTTATAACCTTCTTAATGTTGTTGATGAATGATATCATATTATGAATGTTGTAGATGGTTTGATTATTTATAGCGTTCGTCGAATGCTACCGTGCTAGTCGCGGCAACAGTTTTGGAACGCTATTACATTTAGACGTTTTGAGTGCTATAAATTTGCTCCATAATTTCATATCTGAATAACCTATTCTGTATCACATACAATTAACCATAAAAATTTGTGCTGAATCGCAATTTGACTTCAACAATCTCAATCGCAACTTCCATTTCGATCAATCAAGATGTAGAAAGGTTTGCCAAATATGAACATTTTTCATTAAAACATTCAAGATGTACAAAAAGTAGTTGTCATTAAAACATTCAAGATGTACACAAAGTTTTTTCGCCTAGTAGTCCCAAAATAATAAAATGTGGTAGGCCAAATGTAGCTCGATCGCCTCTTTCCTTCTAGATCCACAACCATCAAATTTATACGCAACCTACACAAAATTGAGTAGAAACACATATTATATAAAACTAAGTCAACACAGGATCATGTATCCTGATAAGCTGATTAAATAGCCACTAAATACAATCTCAATTATTAAGACCTGGCACTCTCTCGTATACTCTTCCACAAAAAGAGAATATTAAGTGCAAGTACCAGAACAATAATAAGAGATCAGTCATAAGAAGCAACAAATCATATAGGTTGAAATAAAGTGCTTGCTCAAAGATGTACAGTAACATGGTCACTATACAATCATGGAGACCATCTTCTATAGCATAGAGGCAAGAAGATTTCCTTTTATCTCACCACCATTGGGGAAGAAGCTGTCACATTGCCACCGTAGTTGCACTCACTAGTGATGTCGCGTTCTCCCCCAGGTTAGGATTTAGGAACCATGGAAGTAAAATCTTTTACTTTCTTTGATATTTCTAGAAGCTTTACTCCCCTTGTATTGAAGGAAACCTTGCATCTTTTATGGCGAGGTTTCACTCTCCAAGAATTGCCAACCAAATGCTTCGACAACAGA